>CM029357.1:55335373-55497847 GCA_017140985.1 Hormaphis cornu
AATCATAAATACATACATGGTAATAAAAATATGAAGAAACGTTTATAATCGTTTGTATTTTGGTCTATTTTTCTATATTTTTTGTGAAATCACATGTAATAACCAAGCCATTGTATCCAAAAAAAAAAAAAAAAAATATAAAGTTAATAAAATATCTGTAAGTTTCAAGTGCTAATTAAGATTGGTTTTTAGTTAAAATTATTCATAGCGATTTTCTTTGGTTGGACTTATTTCTAAAAAACAGCAAAAGTAAAAATAAAAGTTTTTTTTCACAAATGATTGAAATTCAAACTCTACAAGAGCTCTGAATAAATCTGAGACCCACTGACTGAGAGATACCATATAACTTATAAGGTCACATACTTCTAGACAGTGGTGTATATATATATATATGAGTGTAAGACGTTTGTTCTGTTGACATTTACTTGAATTAACCGTTCCTTATTTTCTTCTTCGCAGAAATGAAACACTACTTATAGTTGAATACATTTTTACAGATTTTATGTGTTTTCCAGGGAATATTTTACTCGCTTATTATTTCCAAAGCAGTACCTATAGAGGTTATCCATTTGTTTTTTTTTTTTTTTTTTGAAAATACAATATAGTCTGTAGCCAGTGATGTATATAATTAATACTGCGCGACCGGTATCTACCTATTCACTGAGCGCGTGGTACGAGGGCATTTTTATACGTTATGAAAAAAATAAAAAATATCGATCCCTGCGTAAGACTCGGACGTTAATAAACTAAAAACGACGCACGTTATTGAGTAGCAGTGTGTATTATATTCTTCCGTACATTTTCACTATGTTCATTTGCTCACAATCTCCGAGAAAACACCTCAAATCCTCTCGTAGATATAAGTAATGCTAAAAAATATATATATATTTTTTTTTTATATTTATTTTCGCGTAGGCGGTAAACAAATGTACAAACGCACAAAACATAATGTTATTATTATTATTATTATTATTATTATACCTGGTACGGCGAGAGGTGTTTAATGTTGTATAATTTATATGAAATATCGGCTCGACGAATTGTAAATAAAAGGCACGCGTGACAAAATTTGATCGTTCTGATCGTATCTGTACTGAAAAAACGCAAACGTAGTTGTGAATAACAGTTCTACTGTTTCGAGTGGATGACAAAATTTCAAAATTTCCTAAACTTTATAGCGTTGTTGATTCCGGTGGAAAAATTATTGAGTGTAATTGGGGGATATATTTTTTTTTATAATTTTTTTGTATAGGTTTGTTTTAGCGAAATTGAACAGAGCGTTGCGGGAATGAAAAGAACGCTAAGACGGACGATTGGAGTGACGAGGAAAGATGGTGATCAACGTGACAGAGACTACAGACTGATGATTCGGCATGTAACGGGGGAGAGGAAACGGAAGAAGTAAGAGCAGTTATGTGAAAGAGAACGTTTAATGAAAAAGTAACAGAGGAATACCGATAAAAAGAGAAGGTTGAACACGATTGAGGCGTGGTGTTATGGATATGCAATGTGATGGCTGCTGTGTGAACGGTATTTTTTTGTTTTAGAACAAACATATTTCATCTCGTAGACATTAAAAACATCCATATACTCGTAACATTTTTTTAACTATTTAGGAAGGAAAGTAAAACTTATTCGGTCAAAAAAGCTGAAATCAAAGAAATACTTATTTCTATTTTAATATTTACTATTCGAAGATTGGGTTTTTTGAAAATAAAATTTAAATAATTTATGATATTTACTCCCTGTCTCACTCATAGCGACGGAACGAAACAATGAAAACATATTTTTGATGGAAAGAAACATAGCATAACGTAAACATTGTTTTGATGTTTTTTTTTTTTTTACCTTAATGTACTCAAAGTACCAACCAAATTGTATTCGCTACTCCGTCAAACTACACACGTGACCTAGAGTTATACCGGTTTTAAAATTATTGTGACTAATCAAATCAGGACTCAATGTAAGTATTACCGTGGTAATAAAGGCAGTAATTTGTATCCAGTGCTGCTGGCGACAAAGTAGTGTTTTCCGTTCCAGAGACTTTCGGTACATCAAAATAAATTTATGTGTACTTCTAATCACTCATTTTGCCTACTAAGCAAATTTAACAATATGACGTAATATGCGTGGATATGAACATTAGTAATCTTGTGTTTCAAACAACTCTGTTATAAGGATAAAAATTAATAATCATCTATTAAATAAAAAGAACCAACATGCAAACTTAAATTACGTTTAAATCCTTTTTTTTCCGTAAAATGTTCCACCTGTATAATATAGTATAATATTAAATACTTATTATTTGAGTAGTTGCTAGTATTTTGCTAGTTAAGTTCGTTGTCTCTCGATAATCATCAACAAACCTAAAAATTACAGAAATACTATTTTATGACAGAATTTCAACCGTCAATTGTGTGAACTCAGTTTTCGTCCGCCACCCGATGCGTTTTTATTCTGAAAATAGTGTAAAACCGTGCAACCGCATTTAAATTATATATATATATAAAATTCGCTCGTAGTCACTATATGCACGATAAAGCATTCCGCTACGGTCTGCATCATACAATGATTTTGCTCCGAACAGTTAAAAGTATGCGTGCGTGTGTATGTGTGTGTGTGTGATAAAGGAGGATTTTAAACCCTTTTTTTTGTTCGTAAATCCAGCGTCTTTTATTGTAAAGTCCGTATCCATTCCACGTCACAAACGGGGTGGTCGGGTGAAGATGGCATTTTCTAGGGATCAAAGGTTCGAAAAAAAAGAAAAAGAAAGAAGATCGTTGTTATATACTATGTTATACTATACGCGTGCGTGCACATTAGACGGATTGAATAAAATCTTTTGTGCTCGCCGCCACTGTGCGAGTGTGTACACAAGCCAGTAGGCCATGAAATCCGTAGTTAAGGGTGAACTCGGGTGTGGCGGTTGAGGGGCGAGTGTATTCGGAAAACTGAGTGTGAAACTTGAACCGATTTTCTGCGGAAAACCGTACAGACATATAGGTTTTTTAAAAATCAATGTTTTACAAAATCCATCATTGTTGGCATTTGAAAAAGAGTTTATATTTTAATTGAACTAAGTTCAATTGATAGCAATATTGTAACGGAAGATTTGACGATCTTAGGCGACGACGCTGTAAATGTATTTCATTTACGGACGTTATTCTTAGCATATTTATTAAATTTATAAATTAAACAAATGAATAACGAAATCTTATATAGTAACGTGTAGCCATTATGTTTACAATAAAACTGGAGAATCTGATATTTCAATCAAATTCAATAAAATGATTACTTATAACATTGATTTGAAGTGTCCGTCACGTGTTTGACAAAATAACGCGGTTGTAATTATTGTGTATGATTATTGAAAAACATATTTTGGTAAACTGGAAGTATATTAAAGGGCGGTTAAGTAATAATAAAAAAATTGGCAGACAAAAATCGAAATAAAACGTTGGTATTCAATTGTATATTGTGAATTACAGTAGGTAAGTAAATAATTTTGTAAATACATGTAACTGCAGGTGAATTTAAACTTCAGCTAAAGGGGGTTACTAGTTGATTCAAATTAAATAATTATTCAAATACAAATTTAAAAAATTAGTACTTTCATATATCTGTTATTTTTAATACTATATACACAACAAAATGAAAGTTTTAAAATAACTATTATGGACAGATTTTAAAAATTTATCACAGTCCAAGTTACGTTAACGTATTTTCAATATCATTTTCAAGCGTTGCAATTGAAAAAAAAAATATAATAAAAAAAAAAAAAATTTGAAACCTAATTTTACATACTGTGCAATATTCTACACTTACACATTACAAATTTGAATTCAAAATAATATATAAAAGCACATGTTAATACGTTTTCCATGTTTAAGTTCAAAATAAAATAATTTATAACATTTAATTTAAGTTTTGGTTTTGGTTGACGGTGTTAGTTTATTCAACTTCAATTTCAAATTATCATAATAATATTTAAAAATGTATTCTCAGATGTTTAGAAGAATACTTATTGACTCTTTTTCTTTTATTAATTTTATATTTAGATAATCGATGTCGCAATGAAGGTTCAAAAATCACGTATTCAATATTTTCTAGTCTGCTTCAGTCTAGAGAAACTTAAAAATATTCTGTTCGGACACTAAACGGCGTTGTTTTTCAATAAATATTATGAAAGAGTTGAAAGACAGAAATGAGTTAGTTAATTAAAATTTTAGTGGCTGGTGGCTTATTCTTGATATTTTTTCAGTAAAGGCAGTAAAATAGAATGCCAATTAAATATAAATAATTAATTTTCTTCTATTGGTATTTGTTTTCCCATTGTAATATTTTCACATAAAAATTGTTCTAATCCTTTTGGTATTTTCTTTATTCTTCTTTGTTTAATCTGTGCAGATGGAAGTGTAATATTACATTTTTTTGAAGTATTAATTGCTTCGTCATAAAATAATTTATGTGATACAGGATTTCTCAATTCCATAAAGTATTTTTTTGTGGATTCCATTAATATTATACTATTAGCCATGTCAGCGTTAACCGTTAACGTCTCGAAGGTATTTACTCAGAATGTGGATTTGAGATAGAAAATCATCAAATACTAATAGTAAATATACAAAATTGAAATCAATTTTTCTTAACAGTGCTTTAGCTTAAAAGTTTTTACAACAATACATTTGTAAAGACCATCTTGTTAAGCATAAACGTTTTAAATCTAAAGGTTTTTTTTTATTAAATACCTCTTTTTGTAATTCAATAAACTTAGAATGAATTACATGTCCACATGTATTAAAAACATCCTTATTATATTATTATATAATATATTAATATCAAAATTTAAAATAAGAAAAACCATAGTTCATAATATGTTATAACCGAACACCAATAATTCATAATTATAAATACAAATAATAATGTATGTGAAATGAGTTGTCATATTAGTATATTAGAGTAGTACTTATCTCTATTATTCTTAATAACATATTTTTGTGTTTTGATGATAAAGTATTAAAATTTTTTTCTGCTCATTAAAAATGACCATAACCAATGCCCAGTGGTAGGGCCAGTGGTAGGGCCAGGCATTTTCAGGTAGGGCCATGACCCTACCTGGGCATTGGTTATGTATAACGCACACACTGTAAATAAATTGCATGTTAAAGTCCAACATTACACGGATGTACAAATTAACGATATTGGTTTTAATCGGTCATACGAATAATGTGATTAATCGAAATATGATTAAATTTTAACAAAAACTTTTGAACTTTTCGAAAATTTCTGGTAAAAATTCCATCATAAATACGCCCCTTGGGTTCACTGACGTTGGTTTTGGGACAACTCAGACACGACTGAGCTGGTATAACGTAACAGGCGTAGTCGTTTTTACTTTAAACGTGACCAGAATAGTAATTATAAGTTTATAACAGTATCATTCGCGACGCCGAATCGGTGCTACAGACAAAATGCTCGGGTTTGGAAGAAAAACAATTATTTCTGAACGCAGTTTTACTCGTATTCGCGTCGAGGCGCGGATTCTACGGCGTAGTGCCAAATAGTTAACGATTACAATGTGCGGTTGAGCTCGAATGGCAAAAAAAAAAATAAATAAATAAATAAATACAAACTGTCCAGATAAAAATAAAAATTATTCTCTAGCATAAGTTTGGGAATAAATAAAGTTAAATACGCATTTCAATCATTTTAAAACCTGACCGAGAATATACTAGTAACCAAATACAACTTTTTTCTTAATCGATTGTGTTTAAGATCGTCGCAAAAAAACAGTACCGGTAGCAGACCATTAGGTGATAACGGTGAAATGTCAAAAAACATGAACAGCAATGTACAAGACAAAATAGTATAAGTGGCTTTGCTATTAGATTACAATAACCGCATGGGTAGTATTAATTTGGAACTTGTGGTCGAAGTTCGTTTCAATAAATTTTTCGTGAGCAATTGATCATCTATAGTAATTACAATTCCGGGGAAACTCATCAAATAAAACAATCGACAAATTGTAAATATTAAAAATATACGCGTAACTCGAAAACTAAAGGTTTACAATTTTTTGAACTTTTTACGATTATATAAATTCGAACTACGTGTGAACATTTTTACAAATTTGAACAATTTTTAGGGAAATGATTGCGGTAAAGTTTTTAATTAGGATTCACGCACATCATTTTTGATTTAACGGCTCGGTAAAATATGCAGGATTGAAATTGTCACAATTTTCGACTTGGGTTGTCTCCACTATAAAATTAATATTTTTACCTAAAATATTACAATTTATAAGTTAAGTATAAAAAATATTGATGTACTTTATGCATAGCAATTATTTTATGATATTATTTTTACATCAGCAAATATATGATAGAACAGCGTCTCAGGGAGTCAAATGGCGTCCAGAAACTCGTAGCGTAAGACGGCGTGTTGTATAGGCAAATTAGGTACCCGACTGCGTAGAGTAAAAAGGTGCCATTTAATTAAATTTTTATAGTTAACCTGTTAACTTGAGTGATAATAATTTTGGTAAAATAATATATAGATATTTTGAAGATTAAAAATATATTTAACAATACGTATAACAATTCATTTTGTTTATGTTTGTTTTAAGTAAATAAAATATTTTAAATATTTGACACCTATTATTTTTTATCTCGATGTTTTGATCATTATTTACGACATTTATAACATTAAAAATAAAGATAATAATATTTTATTATCTACGGTCAAAATGTCAAAAAATACAAATTAATTAATAAGACCTAGAGTGAAATCATCATCAAAAAAAAATATATGAAATAATGACTTTAAATAACAGTTATATGCAATAATACTCGTATACCTTGGTGAACAGTATTTTGGTCGTAGATTTTATTTTGAAAAATGCCATAACACACTATTGACGTGATTAATTTTAATACAACACTTTTGCTCGGGACCGCGTCGACTCATAATATGTCAATTCTCAACGATTTTAATATAATATTAATTTCGTGAATGTTTTCGTATCCGATCGGATTTTTTATGAGGTTTTCTCCGAGAAAACGATACTAAAAGTATCTGTTTTTGACGTGACTTAGTATTGAGTTTGAAATTTCCCACCAAAAAGTGTAACGTCCATTTACAAACAGTTATAACTTTTTTTTCATATTACCTGTCATAAACATGAAAATTAATCATAATGCCGTGCACTCGCACACAATATTGTTTGCCATTCGCCTAATAATTTATTTTGACGTTCATAAACCATTTTTAGTATATCGGATGATTGTTTATTACCACTTTTTATTATCCCGGTTTCAACACTTTCATTCTTTCCGTTAGAAATAATACACACTGTACTGCACCTGTTATAAGCACCCGTGACACTTTAAACAGTAGACACCAAACACAGATAATTTTGTTTCAGCGCTCCGTGTTAAACGTGTTTTACACCGCTTTTAGAAGCATATATTAAAGATCAAAAACAGTTAAAATACTACTCTTAGCAATATCTAAACCCAATCGATTCGTGATAGGTTTGAAAGATGTCGATCTTACGACGATTTCATATTAATTTAAAGAATAAAAAATTTGAAGTTTTATACATAATATAAATTAGTATTAAGTAGTATTAAGGCAAAAGTTTTCTTAGAAATTTTTTTATAATTACCTGTAGTAAAAATAACTCTTAGAGTGGATAATATAATGGTTGTACTAAACAATTTATGAAACTTGAAAATTTCTTAAAGAAAGAGATTTACGGTTTGAGTTTAGGACCCACGCATTTAAGCTTTTATACTGATATCCATTGCTAAGGATGCAATAAATTTGCCGTCGCTCAAATAAGGTAAATATACGTACCAAAAATTAAACTAACTAAATTAAAGTGCTCAAATTTCTTTGTTTTGACAGAAAATCTTAATCCATTTAAATTTTTTCCATCGTGCTCGGTCAATTTATTTTATTGCGCTAAACGCTAGAAAAATGTTTTCAAAATGGAGTGTAACATAAATTTCAGGACGTTTTATTTTATTTTTACATTTTTAAAACTGTTTACCCGGAATTAATATTCAATTTACTTTATTATTAAATAATAAATAGTTGTATTTTTACAAGATAAATACATTTTAACATACATATTAATTCCCATTCATAAAAACAATACAAGATATTACTATCCGTGAACCACTATATCAATAGCCTTTGAAAAGTAAACTTGTTCTTTATTTCCGTTAAAAATAAGAATATGCAAACATTTATAAATTCGATAACATTACTCAAGATTTATTTTTAAATGTTTATATTCTAAAAGTATCAAAAGTGTCGTAAAACAAGCACCTACATACACTGGATTTTAAATAAAACATTGTTCCCCGAATATTCTTACTTTTTTATTTTTTGAACTATAGCAATTATTTTTGAAATATTACTATTGGCTTCGAAAATGTTTTCTTTAACAAAAACTTACATTTATTTCTCAATATTACATGTATTCATATGCTTCCTGATTCAATAAACAATTTGAACAAGATAAGTTATCTTAATTATAACTTAAAATCATCAATTTCATAACATTGTATTTACTGTATTCCCGTATTTGAGTATTTTTAATTTATGGTTTTAAAAATTAACATTATACACGATATAAAAAATTTTGATTTAAAATATTGTCATCTAAAAATAAATACTTAAAACCTTAACTGAAAATTAACGAATTTCCATTCAAATTTATCGGACTGGTAAATTAACATTTTTAAAAGATAACTAAAGTGTAACTTAATAATACTCAACAACAAATGGTTTGATGTTATAGAAGTATAGGTAATAATAATACTCGTCGGAATTATTGACTTTCTACCTTATTTACCTACTCTTACGGTCTTTTATGTTCCGTAGGGAAAACCGATATTATATATGTTAACAGCTAAAAAATATTAATTATAGAAAAGATTTCTCCATGTGCTGTGTTATAAAAAATAAAAATTTATGATTAAGAATAATTAAAAGAGATATTTGTTTTATTCACTACACATCATATGGGTTAGTATATCGACATTCAAGTGGAGAAAATTTTTTTTTCTAATTTTTACATTTAGCAGAAATAATGTAATTTTAAAAGTAATTTGAACTTATTTACCATTTTTTTTTTTTTTTGTGACAAATGTTGACATTTTTTCTGTTAGAATATTACAAAGTAAAAAAATCGATTCTATCGCTTGTTCGTCGAAGGGGTTTCACCCGTCCGCCACTTTTTTTTGTGTCGACGAGATTTTTCGTAGTACTCATTATACGTTAATTTTCCTCGAAAACACGTCACAGCGTTACCGCAAATACCTTCCCGTACGTGATTTTTTTGCTTGTGGTCCAACACGCATCGTTAAACAGCAACGGATATTAATATTATTTTAATACGACCGATTCGAGAGTATCTAAAATGTTGATAAAACGCCAAATTCACTGCTTATTCGATACTTAATCCATGGTTTTTCTTCTCCGACAGAAAAAAAATACGACCCTCTTAGTTGTTTTCCAAAAAATAATAAATAAAAAATTTATACGTATTTTTTATCGTCGCATTATTTTGAACTCCAATATCGGCCGTCGTACGGAAAAACAAGTATTTTCATACTCGTCACACAAAGTGTCAGCATAATTTATGGTATACCAGTTTATACATACGTCATATTTATTTAGACGTCTAACCTGCACGTGTAACGCACGGATGTTTTTTAAATAAATATTGTAATGCCTTCTGAATAAAAATGAAAATGAAGAGGTGTGAAAATGAAAGTCACTGTATTATCTCGACACGTTAGATGATGATATTGTTTCAACGATACGTTCGGTTCGCATACATATTTAAACGCGATTCTGACGCACCAACGTAACGCGATTGACATATCGTAAAATTACCAAGTCAAATTGTATTTTTTGTTGGTTCCATTTCGCCTTCTGTCCCTCCTTTTTGGAAAACAACTCTCGTTAGCTATTCGCAATTTAACCGAAAATCAATAGTAATTGAATTTGTATAGTAGCAGAAAAAAAATTAGGTACATACGCACAAATTTCGTTCTGTATGATTTAAAATGTGCTCGTTCTGTGTGGAAACTATTTTCACGTTTCCGATGCCTTTATCCCGTACACGAGCGTGTTTCTCGTTGGACTTCAAACGAAAAGCTATTGATTTTTTTTCCTGCCACCATACTTGTGCAATGGCACGATTCCTAATTGCTGAGCTAAAATAATACCGAGAAAAAATAAGTATAGGTACAAAAATCCTGAATCACTTTAGATCGAGTGAGTAGTGTTCGATTCAGATAGCAAACTTTGTTTCACACAACATATTTAATATTCAACCTCAAATAATTAATTGGTGTGAATTACCTAGAGAATTTTATTCTAGAAATAAGTCGAAACTATGAGCAATTTTTTACAATTCTTTAACTTTTAATGACTAAAAAAATTGCGACAATGTTGGTAACGTTGAATTAAAATTTCAAAACATTTTGTGAAAAATTAAATTATTTATCAAACAAAAACTACAAAACAAAAATGTAAATATTTAAAAATTTTATAAATCTATAGTTCTATACGTAGCTCAAAATTTTGAAATTGCTTGAAACTTGTTACCAACTTGTATATTGACTGTTTAAATATTGTGTAAAAGTTTCAGATATTTCCAATCATTATTTTGAAAGTTATAGCCAAAATACTAAATCGATTATATCAAAAAACACGATAGCCTACTGACAGATTTTTTTTAAAATTTAAGAAAAATTTAGTTTTTAGAAAGCTTCAATGTACATTACATACAAAATGTTCAAGTTTAAAAAAATGAAATTAAGTTAGTTACAAAATTTGTTCTAAAAAAGAATCACGGATATCGCTAATTTTTGCTAATTTTCCAACTGGAAATGACAAAAAAGAAAATCCTCTAGAGCGATTTTTAAAAAACTTTAGTTACATAATTAAATATGTATTACCAACCTTTTGTTAAAATTTGAAAGATTTTGCTCGAAAATTGAGTTTTATAGAAAAAAAAAACGACGAAAAAATGGAAATCTTCAAAAATTTCAAATTTCTAAACTTAGCTCAAAAAATTACCAAATTTAAAATGAAGCATTTTTACTACTCTTAAAGTTGTTCACAGTTAAATGATAAAAAAACAACTTGGTTGCGCTCAGGATATAAAAAGGGAATAACGATCAGCAACAACTGTGTGTGGGTAACTAAAATTTTTTAATGTGTTTTGGTGTTTGAAAACAAATTTTTCATTACAACTCTACAAGTTAGAGGGGTTTAAAGTTTCTAAAAAGTATGTATTACAACAGAGTAGCAATCTGGAGTTGTTTTATCTTACAATGCATTTATTAGTAGGTAATATACCTAGTATAGTTGCATTGAAATGAATATTATTTGCAAACTAAAATAATGGTACATAATTTTTAGAAATTTGTAGAGTTTTCTATAGAAAACTATTTTTCGACAACTAATATTCGATAAAAAGTTATGCGTACACAGCACACGCAAAAAAAAGAGTATAGAGTGCTACTTGAGTTTTAAATGTTGTCTTAAAAATTTCAAATACCAATGTACAAAATATTATTTGGAGATGTAAATATTATAGACCACAAAAAATAAAATAACTTTCATACCAACATTTTTATTTCTATTTTGAATATTTTCTGGAGTAATTGTTACAACATCTTACTTGGAACAATCTGTAATACTTAAAAATACGTTTCGCTCATATAATTAAGTAATTCAATATAAGTAATGTAAATGAGTTTTATAGGTATTGATAATAATAATGTAATTGATTATTTATAGTGACCAAATAAGAGTCAATGTTTATGTTTAAAGTTTTTACTAATTCGCGTTTGTACGTCATAGAATAATTTACTTTAAAATTTTGTTTTACTTGTAAAAATGATTTTGGTATAAGTGAACCTATTAAATTTGAAAGTAAAACTAATATAGTGCCTTTTTTTAAGATGATTTGAAGCGTCAATTTTCTTTCTCTGTTAAATATACGAGTACATAAAACATAGGAATTTAGACGATTACTATTCTTAACAAAACGATCAAAGAAATGATGTGATAAAAATTCTGAACACTGATTTAAATTCATCGTGACGTTTTCTTTTCATTGACTATTTCCTAGACTTTTGATATTTTGTACAAATTTAAATCTAAATTTTTAATGATTATTTTCGGATTAGGTTTGTTCAGGAATCAAGATACAAAAAAAAAGAGAGAAGAACAATTTCATGCAGCAATTTCATTCATGGCGAATTCATCTCTGTTTTCAGAACCTTTATTGCATAAATATTGTACATATTAAGTAGAAACGTTAACAACGGGTTATGTCTTACTTGGATAGTGAAAAAAAAATCGAGGGTGCCAAATGGCTTGATTTTGATCTAAATTCAAAGTATATTATAACCTGAAACGGGTGAATTCCCTTTCAACTAGAACATAGGTGATTTCACTATTATAAAATATTATTTTTTACAGTCACTTAAATAAAAAAAGTAGTGTTAATAATTTGTTTTCTGATTTTATAATTACGTAATCGTTTAAGCTGAACTATGAAGCTATATTTATTGAGTATTTGTTATTTCCGTAGAACAAAAAATGTAAGTTTTGTTAAAAAAAAAAATTTAATTTACACCAAAGTCCTAACTATGATTTTTCTTCTTTTTTTTACGAGCTCAATCATTTTGTTCGATGTTTCATAAGCCGTCTTTAAGCCAATAACATTTGTCAGACGTCGCAGTCGTGCGAAACACATTTTAAAACACATGCGTTATGTTTTTTTAATTACTATAAGATTTTTTCAGTCATTTTTTATTTTTTCATTGTTCCAATAATCCAAATTTTCACTATAAAACGATTTGACGAGGTGAGTTAATGGGTTTCACTAACACTCTTATGTTTTTTTTTTCTAACAGTCATCTATAAGATATATAATATTAATTTGGCAAGTTGTGTAACCGATTTCTGGTGAAACATGCAATAATAGTATTGAATTGAATTCATATATTTCATTTGAAAAATACGAGAGCATTGTTTGGTCGTAGACGGATTTGCTATTGTTTGCATGTCCCATAACCACAACACAATACACAAAAATTAATTACTATTTTTTTTTTTTTTAATAAATACCAACGTTTTTTTAAATCTGTGTATTTTATGTGAAACGCGTTTCATACAGTAAATTTTGTTTATAAAATAACAGAAAAAAAGCCGGAGTCACTCCAGATCGCGTGGGTAGTTTGATGCTGTAGGTCTTTTTTTTTTTTTTGGAAGGATTAATTAGTCATTTTATTTTTTTAATGTAAGCAATTAAAAAGTGTGAAAACAGTCTAAAATTTTCGTGATTGTTTAGAACCATATTTTTTTTTATCATAAAACAATTATTTTAAAACAAATAAGAAAAAACCCAACAAAAAAATATCAAGTACTTCAGAGTAATTGAATGTTCGGTCTTAAGAATTTTCCTACAAATAATCCGAAAATTCCGAATGTTAAACACAGTACACACGTATAATCAGTTTCAATTTAAAAAACTTGTTAACATTTCCAACTATTGAGATATATTATATTCGGGACTATTTGTTGAGTTATTACGATTTAAGTATCAATTCCAATTTATCAAATTCCAATTTACGAGCAGCACGTAGTTTCATTGTTTTAATCAAAGTGATACCAACCGTTTTATCAATAATTACTTCTTTTATACGCTTTCATAACCAAATGGGCAGATTTTTTTATAACTTTTTTGATTCCGATAGCAAATATTGTTTAACATAAATTATAATGTAAATGTAACGTATGTTATTGAAATTAAATTTTCAAATATTAAATAACAAAATTTTTATGAGTTACAAAACAACAAATGTTTTTCTAAAATTAGGTTTCAGGTGTGACCAATTTTCGAAAATTTTTCAATTTGAAACGAATAAAAAGAGAACTTTGATTATGGATTTTGAAATTTTCTAAAAGCATACAGATTTATAGGTTGAAAACTTTGTATTACATTTTTTAAATTTTTTTGGATCATAATGATCAATTGATCATCATTTACAAAAAATTGGCAATTTCAAAGCTCTATACTTAGGTTAAAAATATTAAAAATCTCTTGAAACATTTATTAATATTGTATCCTTTCTATTTTAATATTGTGTTAAAATTTTAGCTAGCTATAATCATTTTTACATTATTATTAATACTACTTTTACTAAACTAAGCACTAAAAGTTATGACACATTATTTTGTTAGAAATTGTGTCATGTTTAGTTTAACATTCATTACATTGAAAAAGTATTAACATAACATTTGATACAATTAACGATGTATAGAAGGATCCTATTGCCTATTAAAATGTATCGCCTAATGAGCTAATTTGTATAACTGCTCAAACAAATAGGAACAAAGAAACGACTTTGTCGAAGATTGACATTGAAATTGAGTAAGGGTAGTAAATTAGATGAATTTACTATCCAAAAAACAATTATTTTAGAAACTTTACGTAGAACATACGTCAGCGTTCAGCTCAGGAGACTGTCAATATGAAGATATTCTTTAATTTAGTGGCACAAGAAATTGTATTCCTTAAAATAAAAAAAAAACATTGAAAATATTGTCTCTTTGAAAAAATCATATGAGATTGAGCCTTTTCAAAGAATATAATTTGGTTAAGAACTTTTTCAAAGTAAACATAACATTTTAAAGGCTCATCTAATCGCGATTAAGAATCTGTTCCATTGATAACCAAACGTGCGAAAACAACTTCTTATAATTCATTTTCAAAATATTCCAGCTGTGAAAAGGTTTAACCCCGATGAGTTTTGATGGATATGACTATTTGTTATTATGTATAACCTTTTCAATGTGAAGATCTCGCTTTATTAAGAAATTAGAAACTTCGTTTTAGTCTAAAAATAATTTTGATCTACTTTATATAATTAACACAGAGTATTTTTTATCCAAAAACTAAAACATAGAACATTTTAATGTTTGAATGACAAAATGTTAAACTAAATGTTAACTGGGTAACTGTTTGTTTTCTATTAATGTACCACTAATTATTAGTCTCACGAAGAGTGTCTACATTTATTTATTATTCAGTAATTATAATAATTTAAAGAAAATTAAAATAATCGGTTAAATAACTTTAAAATAATCTCATTCTTCTTCGAACATTTATTATAAAACGCAAGTATACGTCTTGTTTTTGATAGTAACTGCATATCAATTTAAATCAATGTTGCAGAGATAAATAAACATTTTTGACTTTCAACGTTCGATCACCATTCGTCCACATTGCGTGCCTTATTTTGTTGTCACTTTTCGTTTATTCGAGTCTTCTTTGACAAACACTGGTTTTGTCACTGTTTTCATCCAAGACGTCCCAGTGCGATTTTTCGCTCTCCGTAACTCCACAGGGTCTGAACATGAATGCAATATTTGCGTTTGAGACGTTTATAAATCACGGCATTTTTTTCGTTTTTTGTCAATACTGTGTTTGTAGAGATGTGAAATTAAGATAACAAAGAAAAACATTTATTCTAAAATGAATATTTCCGACAATATTCGCTTAAAGTGATTTTTCTTTAATTTTCTATTTGACCCGGTTTTTTTTTTCGAAAATTGAAATATTTATTGAGTTAAAAAAATTTTTGTGAAAATTGTAAATAAAATTGAACAATATTTACTTGAATACATTTTTAAAACGTTTAAAAGTTAATAGATATTAAACTTAGTTTAGTGACTAACCTGGGACTAGAACCACAAACGTATTGAGAGAAATAGAAAAGAATTTTAGTTGTAATTTTTGAAAAACTTAAATTATTCTTAATATCTTATTTGGTAATAATTTTAAAGATGATACATTCTTTTTTTAGATATTCTCTGGTCACATAATTGAACATACTTTGTTTGATTTGACGACAATTTTATTACAAAAAAAATAACACATAATTTATTGATAGGTTGATTTCACTTTTATTAATCGAGATATATTTATTGAAATATCTTATATTTAGTGGTTTATGTGTTTAATAAGACATTAACAGCCATTCTTGTGGGGTTTGAAATTTTTTTGAAAAAATTTGAAATAAATCTCACACTACAACTATAAATTCAGTGACACGCTCAAACCCACTACCAACCTTTAACGAATTCACTAAACTTTTTTATCATTAACTTATTTACTTTGTGCATCACAGTTTTAGTATTTTTTTTAAGACTAAAAAATGGTTATATAGGCGTCGTGCCATGGCTGAAGCTATACATTTCACGATAAACTCCATTTTTTTCCGGAAAACCATTGCAAAACCTACTTAACTTTGTTTTTTTTTTTTTTGTCTTATACCTTCCCATTTATAAATATATTGTTATGCAAGCTGGTATATTGCTAACCGAAAACGTGTTTTTGATTTTCCCTAAACATTTTAGGAACGGTTTTTGATTACAAACGTTCTTACTATATGAATCAACCGTTTTTTTTTAACTTTTTTACATCATAACGAGAACAATGTGCAGAAAAAAATGTTTTTAAAGTTGGGGCCGATAAAATAATAAAATATTACATAGTAAATATCACAAATAGTCGATCTAAATTTTTTACATTGTCCGCTTAACTTGCATTAGTTGTAAAACAATAAGGTGTTTTAAACAATTATTTAAGCATTTTCCGTTTTTTTTTCTTTCCAAGATATAATAACACCTTTAACTTTTTGAAAATCATCGCTCTTTAGGTTACGTGTCTATGGTTCACATTGAAGAACCGGAATTTAAATTTTTTTTAATTTAATTTCATTATGAAAAGTTAAGATAAAACATTGGTCAAATTTTTAGCTTTTAAGCTTTTAATCAATGCTTAAAAGAAGTAGTTATCAAACAGAATCTTAAATTATTTTAACCTTGTAAAATAGATTCGTAATAATAGTGTTCTTGATAATAAAATAAATAAATAAAATAATCATGTCTAGGATTTTAAAATGTTTTTATTAACTTTAGAACGTGGCTCTTAAAGCATAAAATAAGTTTTCAACTTCTAATCACTTCAAACAATGTAACAAGTTCAAAATTTGCTCACTGACTTTTTCAGTTTAAAGTACATTTTTGGTAATTTTAATGTGATTTTAAATAACTCATATGAAAAATTACAGGTTATTATAGATACACTGTGCATTTTTTTTTCGTTTATACTTATTTTAAATTATTAAATTTTTCATTAGTTCGTTTGTTTCAGATTTTTTAAAAATTTACTTGTTTACTTGATTTTACTAATTTAAGATTAATAATTGTAAAAATAATCTTTAATGAATTCAACTCTTGAATCTCGGTTCGTGATTTTGAATGAATATTGTATAGCTTCTTTTTTTTTTTTTTGATCATTTTTTGATCCATTTTTAACATTAACTAAACGAATCTTTTTTTAATTTTAGTGCTTTAGAATCCTACCTATCCAAACATATTATGTCTTATAGTGAAGTTATACGTATCAAAATATAAGACACGTGTACCGTTTACGGTGTGGGAAACAATCTGTGTCCTATAATATAGTACCAGTATTTTGCGGTTAGAATGTAGGGCAAAAATATTGAAAAACACAATCAAAATAAATATTTAAGAGAATAAAAGACCTCAAACCTTATAATTTTACCGAAAATCCATCTTTGTTTCTACACTTTTCTGCAACAGAACACGTCAATTTATATCGGACGTCAGAATTTATATACATAAACCTAAAACACCATAATAACTCATCCTATCTAGATCTCTGTTATTGTTGTACAATCAATCTGACGTTATACACTATAGAAAAAATAAAGTACATAAAAGGATACATATCACGCTGTCATTGTGTTATTCACCAAAATGATGCAGGCAAGTTGTTATTTTTAATTATAACAATGGAGATGGTACTTTCTTAAATTGCAATCCTCTACCAAAAGATAAGAAGTCTGTTGTAGTACTAGAAACATGGAGATTTGATAAGTATTTCAGAACCAAATGAGCCATTTTTATAAGTTCTGCGTATCATCAAGACGGGTAAAAAAACTTAAACTAGACGAACGTACAAAAGCTGAAATTGACGATAAGAAAATATAAGTAAATAACCATATACAAACTAATGAACTTATCAAAACTGTGTGTGAATTTCACTCTGAGGTTTCAGATATAAAAGTTAATTAACTGATTATAGACAATCAGACTAGAAATCAGAAATATTGAATTTTAAAAATGTATGAATGAAGTTCTTAAATCTTCTGAACAATACAGTACGGAAAAAGCCGTAATTAAACATTTTGTAACCAAAGCATCAACGTTCTAAGATAAGTCGATAGTGCAACAAGATCACTTATACATTGCAATGGAACAACAAGAATCGTATTTAGATCAGTTTAAAAATCAGAATCATAATCTTTTGGAAAATGATTTTCAGTGTACTATTTGCAATAAAGTTATTTTAAGTGCTCACACAACCAACTGTAACAACACATTTTGCGAAGGTTTCATAACCAAAGTTGGGTAAATAATTTTACTGTTTTTCGTTCTATTGTTAATACAACTAACATTTTTACTGTCATGGATAATTTTACAACAAGTTTATGTGACTTGTTGGGTGGTTCAGCAAAATTACAATGTGATAATCTCAAAGAAGAAAAAAATGTTAAAGAGCTTAAGCTATTTTAAAAACCCGCTTGTGATGTTTAGAGGGATACAATAAGACGTCACGATGAAGATGAACGATTTAATAGGTAATTTTATGCAGTCCCGCGGTTATTGCTACCTATAATAGATCTCAACGATTGGTCTTTTGAAACTCAATAAATGTATTATCATAAAAAGAAATTGGACTACATTATTTTTTTTTTAGTTACCTACTTTTTGCATTATGTTATTACATTTCTGCAATATCTTCAAAACATATTAAAATTGTTGCGGTTAAAAAATAAATATGTTTTGATTTTAAACACTGACATTTCACTTGAAAAATGATATTATGTTGTAACTTTAGATTCGGAGGGTAACAATGATGTCCTATTGATGTATTTGATTTTAACCATAGATAATACGTTATCATGATAAATTCTATTCTTACGGCACAATTTTTGTAGGTAAACTGACCTCCTTTAGAAATAATATACAATTTTTAATTGAACCTTCCAAATAGTGACCCACAGCAACAAACTATCCACGTGACTTAGAGTAATTTAAGTTTTTTTTTTTTAATTTTATATAAAACAAAATTTGGTATTACCAGCAATAAATTTAAAAAAAAACCAACCAGTAGTTTCCAAAATAGCCTATGAAATAAGTATCTATAAAACAGAATTATTTTATAATTTGTCAAAATATTCATATTTACCTTTTACTTACGGGTTTGATTCCCTGTATATTATTTTAAAACTTTTTGCGTTTTTTTTCACTTACAAATTTTAACATAGTTTTAACATTGAACCCAATTCCCGTTTTACTATCCTGCAGGAATTTCGCTCAGAATTGTTTTTTTTCTAATATATTAAATAATACGTATAAACCACAACTTAAATATAAAAAAACACGTTGGTAAAAAATGTTATGTTAGTGTAAAATAATTATAGGTAATTATAGGCATAGTTTATTATTTAATTGTTATGGATCAAGTCAATGACCTATGCTGATGAAAAAAAAAGTTTTTAGTTTCACAACGTTGTGAATGCACTATCAGTACTTCACTCGGTATAAGCACATGTAAAACGCATTAAAATTATGTTTTTATCGACCGATTTGTATAAACTGTAAAACAATATTATAGCTTTTGTTCAACAGAACCGTGTATTGACGTTTGGATGCAGCACCACTCGAGATTTAAGTGATTTAACAGTTACATCGTAAACAAGGTTAATAAATGTTGGTTTATTTATTTTTACCATTATATGACACTATACATATTGTGTACTATGTATATTTTGTGTTCATGTTTTGTGTAAATATGCGTATTTTTGTATGTAAAAAGGCAATCTGTTCCAAGAAAAAAAACTCGGAGTGTTTTGAATGTAAATATTCCATAACATACATAACAAAAATTGTTACCGCAATAAGTTGAAACAATTATTATTCATAATGTCTGCCAAATTAGTTTATAAAAATTATTGATATTGGTGTATTATTGCACTAAAGGATAAAAATTGATCCATACACAATTTCACTGTAGTCAAATTGAATTTTTCTAAACACAAATGAAGATACAAACATTTATTTTTATCTGATTATAATATTACATATTAACTTGAAAACGAAAACTCACAAAAAATATGTGTTTATTTTGTGTTATTTTTAAGTGTAATTTTTTCATATTTTAGCAAGTAGTGATACCGTAGTAGCACGTGTTTGGTTTAGCCAGCCAAATATTCGAATGGTTTTTAACCGGTGAAAAGACCACTTTTGTGAATCAAATAAAAAATAATAGGTTTTATCGGTGAAATTATAACTGATTTCTGGTCAGAAGAATGTTCAGTTTTCCGATCAGTCAGATTGGAGTATGCTTTTACTTGTATTTGTGAATTCTTTTTTATTTTTTTAGTACTTTAGAGTAAACTAAAACGATAGTAGTTTTACGGGTGCTTAGAGACGCAAATTGGAAATTTCCAAGAGGATTTCCATTTTAGAAATATTTTAAATGTAAATTTCTGACCGTCAATGATGTTTTAAAGAAATCTTAAAAAAATTATTTAGTTTCTATATACTGTTCATTATTTTTCCGTTAATTCTGAATTGTAAATAGGGCACAGTGATTAATGTTACATACACCACTTATATATTTTATAAACTTTTATTAATCGGTATTGAAAGGTTACAGACTATAAGTTAATATTTTCATATATATAAAAAAAAAAGTTTTTTTGATTTCTTAATTATTCCATGTCACTCATTCTCTCTTTTGACAGAAAGATTTATAATTCATAAAATTAACAGACTATTTAACTCAACATAATATATCACTTCTTTGTACAGTCATTCTAAAAATTCCAGAAAATCCAAAATTTCCTGAGATTTCTCTTTAAACATTTCTCAAAAACTTGAGCCACCTTGAAACCTAGAAACTCGTACGTCACAACTATTATTTGTGACTATAGTTTTGGTAGGTACCAGCTTGCGATCTTACACAATACACACGGAATAATAATTCGTTGTGCGGTATAGTGCGTTAAAAGTTTTTGAGTAGTGTCGACCTTCACAATATATTATTCTTCATACTCGTTATCGTGGTTATGGTCTATGTAGACCAGTGTAAAACTTCACAAAATTAATGTATGTAAAATTTTTAAGTTCTATTCACTGGAGAGCTGAAGCAGAATTGACATTGTTACGTAAATTACTTATTTGAAATTTAACCCCTTTCAACCCCGTATAAACGAAACTTAATCAAATATTTTCCATTACTATTTTGTAAAACAGCGACGCCGGAAAACTGTTGAAAATCGGTTATATCTGCGGGTTTTCGCAAAAAGACAAAAATAAGGTACACATATTTACAAGTTACAAATGTATATTTATTTGTAAAACTATAAGTCACAAAAATTTATAATTTATATTGTACAGTTACAAACTTTACACAATATAAGTATGATTGTTTTTAAAATTTCAAATTTTAAGACTATTCTGATGTGCCGGAAAAATCAGAATTCCTGTATAGATTTTTACCCGAATATTACTATATAATATATATCCGGTGCAATCGATGTGCTTTATTTTACAACGTACAAAACCTGGAAGGCTATCTAAATTGTCGATCAAAGTGAATGATTGGATTCAGTACTTTATCAGAGTAAACCGGTCCTTTTAGAACCTTTTAATGTTATAATGACGGTAAGTTGACACTAAAAGTGTTCCAAACATCCACTAAACTCAAAAACGCGTCTACTATTTTTTGGGTAAATAATTTTTCAAAATCTTAGATCAATTTCGGGTCAGAAAATTATATTCATTGCAGTACTTTTTTCAATCCCCCCCAAAAAAAAAAAAAAAAATTCAGACCATTAGTTTTGGATTTATGAGTTGTATCTCGGAAAATACAGTTGTATGTGATACACCGATGAGATACATTGCTAAGAGTAGGTCACCATTTTATTTTTGCATATGTTTTATATGTGGCTGAATTAAAAAACAACATTATTGCTGCTTCTAATAAAGAAGTTTACTAAATTTTTTGTTTATACCTTAAATAATACAAATTTGTTTAGGTGAATGATGATTTAAAATTTATTTGAAACACTTTTTGTAATATATTAAATAAAAATAATTCTACGATGAGTCCATTCTATAATCATAAATTTAAAAAAATTCAATTTACTAAGGCTTACTGTTCTCAGGATAGAAAGAAATTACGTAATGACATATATATATATATGTACTCAAACCATAAGTCACTATATTTAATTTTATAAATCCTTTAAAGTTTTCTAAATTTTTGACACTCTTGAATTGGCAGTATGCATCCTATACGATACATATTATTATAACTCAGGTGACTATTGACAATGTATCTCTTTAAAGATACCTACATACATTTCAAATACTTATAAAGTACAGAATCAAAGTTTTCCCAACTATTTAATGGCTGATCATTGTACTTCAGGTTTCCAAAAACATGCTTAAAAAAAAAAAAAAAATAATAAATCTTTTCCTTAGCATGAACACTCTTAAAGTGTGACGGAAAATGCTTGTCCATCACATTAGTTTATATCACAAAAAAAAAAAAAAAAAAAAAAAAAGGTAGGGATAATCATATTTTATCGGATAGTTATAATCTATAAACTTGCTTTATTGTTATTTTAATTTCATTAGAAAAAAAAACCAACAACATGATAATCCTAAAAAATGCTAAATCAATCTAAGTTGACGAGACAATCGTCCAAGAACCGCGGGAGAAGAAGAACAATAATGTAAAATTTAACCCGTCGGAGTGTGGGTAGGACGTTTATTAACCAAACGATAACCGCCCTCGGAAGTATAGTACGACAAAGCGGAATAACCAGTAGGTATATCGACCCCGTTTCACCACGGTTAATCCCGTTAATGGCCGCGTCAGAGAATATTGGCCGAAGTCCAAGGCCTGCCCCGGTCGTCGTCACGGACCGATAATCCGGTGAAAATGTTTTTGATCCCGTAGTCTCCAGATTCCGTCGAGATGATCTTTACCATGGTTTCCGGTCGGTGTCTCAGTAAAATTAGCCCCCCTCCCCCCCCCCCGTAATCATATCGCTATAATATGTGTTTAGTGTTTGTAAAATGTCGCGAGACAAAACATTTGGAAATATTTCATGATTAAAAAAAAATATATACATATGTATGACGAAACAACTTCAATGTAAAAATGTTAGTAATAATAATATTTATTGATTTTTGAAATGTTTTAATCTTGATTAAAAAAATATAACGTTTTGATTGTATTAAGGTTATTAAGGATGATTATTAAGGTTTTAGAGATTCTGAATCGAAAATTATAGGTTACACGAAATCGGTAGTGTCGCAAAAATTTGGATTTTGGATCATTATTTTAAAAACAATAAAAAAAATGCTTCAAATTAAGTGCCACCTCGGATCGTCCACATTGCTAAAGAGAACTTTTAAATTCCATACGAAAATATAATGTATAAAAAAAATTACTTTTATTATGCAAACAAATCATAACAATTAGGTTTAAAGTTATTTGAACAACTAACAAATAACTAACAAACAACTAATACTACAAGTTTCAAAAAAATTTTGAACTTATTAATAATGAACAATATTTTTAAGTAACAATAATATAACATAATGTAAGGACAAATTTCTTTTTAACCGGGAAAAACGCATTTGTCGCATTGAGTGGTTGCGCACATCAACCATAATTAATTACTTTTAAACTTCACGATTTTTAAAATAATTTAGCACTAAGTGAAATATTTCAGACTTCAAACACCTAGCTATTTGGAAATATTAAAATCCAAAAACATATTACCGGGCATTGTTCATTTTCCTCCTAAATTCATATATTATTAGCTTCGGGGCTAAAAATTTCCATACTTCAGTAAAATTTATTTAGGTCTTATACTTACTAAGTATAATGTATTATTTATTGGCACCTAATCTATTACCCCTTTGTTACGATTTTTCAGAGAGGGTTATATTTCCTAAGAGTATTCTACCGGGATAAAGAATAACGTTGGAATATTGTACACCCTCCTGGTAAGATTATCCAGAATTATTACTCTTCCGCCGGGAGAGTTTAACTATACTCGTAGTTTACTGTTCTATTGTGTGAAGGTATTCTATATTTTTTATGTATATATTTCTTTAAATTGGGTTTGCCTTATATTCCCGTTGAGTTTTACACGTTACAAATATAACGATACTGAATATAATTATGGTAATGAATAAGATACAAAAATTAAAACTTTCCAAGTTAAATCAGTTTCAATAACATGATGATTATCAAATAATATTCTTTTATTTTTAAGTCTAAAAAATTGTTTGAAAACAAAACGGTTCCGTATAAGAAATGCAAAACACAATTCATATAGTAAGAACGTTCCATCTTCTATCATAAGTACTCGCCAGATTTTGAAAGGACTTAAAACAAAACGATATTGTTTTCAGTACATAAAACGATATTTAATAATTATTCGTTTGAAGACTAAAACGGTTGACCACACTCCTGAGTGTGTTACTATTTTAAATGGTTTCAAAATAGTTTGGGGTGCTTAGACAAAACCACTTATAAAATGTCAGTTTGATGTTCTTAAAAATTAACAAAGAAATTAATTTAATGTTTTTAAAACATACCTCCACGATTGATTATAATCATGCAACAATGAACCCATTGTTACATGGTTTTGACATACAATATATTGTATAAAGTTATAAATACAGAAATTCGATTTCTAATATATAGTGTTTAAAAAGCAGTTTTAATTTTTTAAGATTCTATAATTATTACATAGTTACTCTAGATTTTGTAACTGGACTGCTCTTCATTGATATCATAAAAAAAAATGTTGATTTACGTATTTAAAATAATGGATTTTGTTTGTTGATCAAATTCGATTGAATTTGTTCATACCACAAAAATAGAAATTCCCATCTCTGGCAGTATTCAACGTTTAACCAAACCTCTACCTGCGAGTAAAACATGTAAGAGAAAAAAACTTTTAATGAATACTAAAAATATCATGTTGTACTGTTACTTTTTCTTTATGTAAGTCATTATTTTAAAACATAATTACTATTTATATTTTGTTTAAACACATTTTCAATACATTTATGTACCAAGTTGGTGCTGTATCATGCTATTTTAAAATATTCGTTTCAGAGTTATAATATAGTTAATCGTTATTGTTTTGGTCCTTCATAACAATAATAATTTTAAAACACACTTAATAAAATATAATATAATTATAAGAACAGATGAAAACAAGAAACTTTTACTTTGTTTTGTAATTAATAACTTTTTGACAGTAATAAATAACGAGAATGTATAAAATAAAAAAAAAACTCCATTTTATTAGCTTTTTTATTGCGTGACGCTATTTTTTGCTGGGTTTGATTTAACAAAAACCACTTGTAAAAATTGTACAAACCCGTATGATTTCATTCAAATACATTTAGGAAAACCCATTTAATTTACGTTTCAATTAGGTATCGTACAACAAACACAATTTTATTCGATGAATTAAAACCGTTTAGTGTCGTTTAACGAAAGTTTTGCCTAATGTTTGCGATTGGCTTGGACACGTTTTCCGTCAAATTCAATACTTCACATTGTATATCACGCAGATGTGTATATTACATAACAAAAAAAGGTTTGTTACTGAACCCTCTCGAATTCAATATTGTCTCGAATCAAATAATTGCGTCGACAAAGTTGAGGCATTTTTAAATTGTTTGTTGAGAAACTTTACTCATATAACTTACCCCCATTTCCTTTTAGCAAACAAGATGTGACGCTTTTCCGCATTCGACTCGGTAAACTCCTTTAACTCGGTCAGAAGACCACTATTTACAAAAGATACTATAACATAATATATTATATGAAAAACACTTCATATAAATCATGTTACATTCTAATATTTTCACGTCAAACAATAAAACTTATTGAAACATGAAACGTGTAATTGGTACTAAAGCCGAAGTATGGTAATAAAGGTTTTAATTTGTTAAGTTAATATTTAAAGTGAGTAAAATTATAATTTCTTAGGTTTGATTTAAGTTTTTCTGTAATAAATTGATTAATTATAGCATTTTAGTGTAAGCGAGCCACGTTGGCTTTAAGACAAAACGATTAAAATAAAAAATAGCCTTGGTTTTATAGAGTCAATGATCAATAGCCATAACAATATAATATAATAATGTTAAACCATGATTTTTATTGTTTTGACAGTTGTGAAATTACTCGACTGTCAACAAGCATGGTGCTGGAGTACTGTAAACGTTAATTTCTATATTAAAATAGATCTATACTTATGTCGGTCAAAAAACTTATACACTTATGTTTATATTTTAATTGTTTTTTATTTATTAGTTATCATTTATTAATTTGCTTTAATGATAGATTATCAACGAATATTATATGATAATATAGGGATTTTTTTAACAATTAAGTTTCAAAAATTACGTTTTTATAAACATTTTGCCTTAAAAATCTACATTTAACAAAAATAATCATATTATAAATTTCAAAACTAATACATGAATAGTTACACAAAAAATTTTTGAAGTAAGGTAAACATAAAATATTATATTTTATCTTTACTCGGGTTAGTACAAAGATAAACGCGATGTTCTTTGGGTACCTTCTACCTAGTGATATCATACATTCATTGCTTCGTCTTTTTCACCCACATGCAATTACAAATTTTTCGCAAGAAGTACTTTTGAAAATGGCTTTTTTTTTTAAAAAAAAACCCCAATTGACATTTATTCAATAATTGAATTTTAGAAGTTTTTATTTTAATTTCCCAGTAAGTAGAGTTTTATAAAATTTATTACCAAACGTAAAAACTTTACAAAAGGCAAACATATAACAAAAAACTGCAGTTATTACACTCTCGATATTTTTGTAAAATTTAGTTGAGATATCTTCTTGACGTGCATGACTTAGAATAATCTTTGTTCTACGTTATCAATTAACAGAAAAAAAGTACAAAATAGATTTGCTATTCTCTATCAAATTACGTGTGTGTGAAAATATAGAAAATATTTTTTTTTTTTTGGACAAATTTCGTCGATGTATGTATTTGTGAGAGTTTTTTTTATTTGTTAATTAACATTTGTTTTACTGTTTTTTTTTTAAAGGTTAACGACGGACTGGATGCAATATCGGAGCGTTTACAAGACACGCCGTTCCATTATGCGACGGCACCTTCGATTATATCGGGAAATACGTTCACCACCCCGACAAAAATGCACAATTCGATCAACAGACCTAACTTGATGCACTCTCATGTGAGTAAAATGAAGAGTTTTTTTTGTATTATTTTTTTTAAAAATGTGTCTGTTCTAGCGGAGATATAGTTTTTAATGAAAATTAGTTACAAAGATTTTGATTCAAATCTAAATTTTTATTTTCAAAATTTATAATGAATCGTTGACCTGTAAAAAATACTAAAGTTTTATCAAATACATAAATTATAAGAACAAAAACACCGTAAAAACTGGAGAATAATAATTCGTACATCGTTTTCTGAATATTGGACCACTGCCCGTTAAAAAAAAAAACAAATTACATTTGCAATATTATGACGGACAAAAAAAAAAAAAAACTTAAAAAGGAAAACTTTTGAATTTATTTTCCTTCCCATTGAACGTATTCTTATTTTTATTTCGGTTCATTGGTAATGCAATAATTCAACATTTTGTCGGATAATTCAAAAGGAGAAAAAGTGTTTGCTGTTTAACTTGTTGGGAAATATATATTTTCTATCTTTTACATTGTGTTCGCGCATTTAAAGATTGAATTTCTTTTAAGCGATTGAAATACGTAAATAATGGTTATTTATTCGTAGGTTTTTACTTGCGAGTGCCGGGTTCTCTGTATTACGGCATGTTGAGTATAAACTGTCCACAATTTTTGTTTCTAGTTTGTATTAGAGCTTTTAAAAAAAATAATACAAATGTTATTTGTTTTACTTAAGCTTTGCTTATAGGAATCAATTTCGTAATTCTTTATGTTATACCGTTTTACATTATATTTTAATTTTAAAACGAAATGTATCAAGAGGAACATTTTACCCGGTAAACACTTGCAAAGGTTTTTATTATTACAAAATAAATATTTAGTATTGTTGACCTATTTTCTTTCTTTGCATAATTCTACCTGTGACCATTAAGTGTCATCATTAAAATAGCAATAAAGACGATAACAATTCACGTTTGAAAAAAATTTAGGAATTTGCAGCTAAAATACATTTATAAAACACAATTACAAACTCTATTTTTGAATACGTTGCAGTTATAAAATAAACGATGTACGTCATTGTGTTAGACATAATGTTTATGTTCTATCTGTTATTAAGTATGTAAAGAACATGTATTAAAAAAGTTTACAACAACAGTATCATAAAAGTATTTATTTTACTAAAATTTTTTTAGGCAAGTGCAACAGTTGTTAAATCTAGCAGATAGCAGTAAAGAAAAAATTAATAGTGTCAGTGGGTCCTATTCGTTTCCACCAAAAACATATTTGTTTCCGCCAAAGTTGAAAAATATTTGATTTTTGTTTCCGCACAACACATTTTACCCCACTATCAATGATTAACTCGAAATTTTTAATATCTTACCATAAATTAAGAATGGTAATAGTGGATAGTATATTAAATAAATCATAGTACCAAGGGCGTAGGTAGGTTTATTACAAGGAAGCAAACGTAACCAGTAGAAACTAGAAATTTACGTACACTGGTACATCTTTTACAATAAAATTTATGATTTGTAATGATATGATACTATATTGACACAATTATTTCAAAAAATGAGAAATCACTTTTAATAAATGACAGTGAAAAATTTTTTTTAATATATTCTTGTAGAAGAAATTAATTTCATTTTTTCAAATCTAAATCAATTTTAAATATTGAGCAAAGCAACGAGTGTATTGTTATACAATGATGTTTTTTTTCTTTTTTTTCAAATCTAATTAAATTTTAGATTATGAGCGCAGCAAAGAATGTATTGATATACAATGATGTTTTTTTTTCTTGTCAACAAATCTAAGGATAGTAAAAGTACTTAGATTTTTAAAGTAAGCAATTTTTCTAACACGTTTATGATTTTTGATGGTAATTTGAGGAGTTTCGAGTTATAAGAGTTCAAAATTAAAAAGCTTACAGTAAAAAAACTGTTCAAAAATTAACGAAAAAATTTAAAAATTACAACTAACGTGTTTTTTGATATGGGTATTGAATTATAACTTCCTAAATAAAGAACGGAAGAAGCTGAAACTTTCACATATCATTAAATCTGTAAGATACAGGTCTGATAAAAATTTCAAGTAATTTCAAAAAATTTTGAGTTAAATTTAAAATTTTAAAATTTTTGAATATTTCCATTTTTTTTTTGTATTTTATCTTCGATAAGAATGTAATTTTCAACAAAAAGTTTTAATACTTTAATCAAATCTCAACATGTAATACATGTGCTACTAAAAATTTTTGATAACCATTGGTCATGATTTTTTTTTTTTTAGTCGTTTAAAGAAGGAAAATTTTTGAAAATTGGTCATACCTTCAATTCATTTGTTAGTTCAGAGTTAGAATATGTAAGTTCAAAATAATGTATTGAATTTTTTGTTTTCAAATAATCTTTAGTTTGATTGCAATGTAAGATTTTCGTTTTTATTTTTTTAAGTATTATAAATAATTAGGTACTGTTTTATGGGTGTTTTTATGGCGTTCGTAATCCACAACAATACAATAATATTTCCGAACCGTTATCGATCAGACATTACATTTCAACGACGAAGTCACAAAACAAATATCCCATACGAGGGGTTCTAAAACCGGCAAAAATGTGATCGAGCTCAAAAAAAAAAAGGGATAAAAAGGTACCGTCGGTAACGTTCCCCGTGAGGGTCTACAGTATATAATGGAATTGGTAAAACACTTGATTGACCCGCGTGTGGAACGGGATTAAAATAGTACCAGGACGTCCGACGAATATCCCAAAAGGTAGCACCTTTATACGAAGCAATGTGGCAGTGTCGTAGAAGGAGAGAATAAAAAGAATAAAAATGAGAGAGAGAAAGTATAAAGAAACGGGAAACTATCGGATAAAAGTGGAATCGGATACACACCTTTAGCATTCACACAGCGTTTAGCCAGATTGCTATACGGCGCCTGCGGTTCCGTAAAAGATTCTCATTGTCGAAATAAACGGGAAGTGTTTGGCTCGCCCCTCCCGTGCCCGCCCTCCGCTTGGTCATTTCGTCGAGCTTGAACGGCGCAGGATTCCAAAAACGATTCACCTCCCTCGAAAGTGGTTGAGAATTATGACAATCACGTAGCCGATAAATGTTATAAATATTACAAAACTTATACTATAATACGACAATTTTTATTACTATATACTAATTCTATTGTTGTCGACTTTCAGTTTTAATGCTAGGAATCAAAATCGTTCCCTTGTCCCGGTGTTTTTGTTCCACGTAATATTTCGTAGTCTCAAAAAATTAATTACCAGCTGCAAACACGCACGCGTTACTTCCAGACTCAAATGGGTTTAAATGTTGTTCTTTAAACATCGTTTCTTCTGTTAGGTTTTTCTTCTTTTTAAACGTGATAATGTTTTGAGCATTAGAGTTATAAGTGCATGACGTATCGCATGTACGTAATAGGAATTAGTCAATCGTATTTCTAGTGTAATAAAATAAACCATTGCGATATTTATGAACAGTTAGTTTTAATATTTTAGTATTAATACTCGACGGAAATCGTGATTTCAGTGATTCAAAGTGTTACATAAAAATACACAAGTGGCGTTATTGTTTACGAAAATTGGTGTATATGCATAACAGGAAAATACAATTTTTAAATCATAGTATGTTTTGTTTGCCAAAATTAAACAAAACTAACAATAATAAATTATTTAACTATGCAAAACAAAACAGAAATCGAACAAAGTAAAGGTCTAGAAGTAAAATTCGAAGTCTTTTTAGTTTAAGCTGATTGTTTAATTTTCCGAATTAATCAAAATATAACGATATTCTGTCTGACCGTCGCTGAAAAGTCAAGTACGTATACATTTTACACCATAGAACATCTTTCTTTTATAACATTAAGTTGTATTACTGTATTGATAATAATTATAATAATAATTTAAATAAGTGAAACATGAACATTGCGTTCCGAAAACGTCTTTCGTCGACCATCGGCTCCGGTGAAATTAATTTCAAAACGCAAAAAACAACATCAATCAATTAATTATTCGAACCCGCGTTCAACGCGATCGCAAAACGCAGAATAATTTACCCAAAACGTTTACAACTCGAGCAGTAATTATTGTTCGTCGAAGCGTCGCACCTACACAAAGTGTCGAACGAGGAATTCTCACCATTTGAAATATTGTCAGACGCGCGAATTAATCATTCGAATCCGTTCGCAGACGATTTGATTCGCGTACATTAAAATACCGAAATCTCGGTCCGTTTGTGAAAACGGAAAAGCGTAAAAAAAAAAAAAAATGTAAATACGATCTACCACCGCGCATCACGGTGTTGCGGTGATAGATCAAAACGGTAAAAACAGTATTCGAGCATTATCCGCGAGTGTTGCGTTTTGCATGTTCGATTCCGTTTCGCGTCGAACCCGTCGTGCATTCTCGACGTTTCAGGAATTCATAACGGAACGGTCCCGGTGTTCCACTCGAATCTTTTCCCCGGACGTACATACTTTTGGGTGGTAAAACTTACTTAGAATAATCTAAGCGGAGTTGAAAAATATTCTTGGTAAAATTTAGTTTTTTTGTAAGATCGTCCGGAGGTGCAGATAAAGTAGAAAATTATAACAACCCCCCCTCTTCCCGTATACCATTGGTATTAATATATTAAGGTACTGATGAAAAATATTAGTCATGCGTGTTGTATAATAGTTCAAATGTAGTTTGAGTATTTATTGACAAGGCTGGACAAGTTAACAACTTTTTTTAACTCGTTAAACTAAATAGGTTATTTGAATACACAAAAAATAAGTTGAAAGCTAGTTATTTAATTTGTTTAATTCATTAAAATAAAAGTTAAATTGAAAAAAAAAATTAAATTAACTTAAAATAAAAATAATAGAAATATATTTATGTTTGTAATTCACATGGTTTTTTTACCTGTGTATGATATTTTCTCCGCTTAAAACATTTTTTTTTTTTTTTTGTATTTTCTTTTGAAATTCTCATCTTAGTTGAAAAAAAATCACTTAACGAGTTAATTAATTTTATTAAAATTAAATTGACTTTTTAAATTTTAACCATTTTATGCCCAGCCTTGGGTATTAGTAGACAACTGGTAGCACCAAGATATTAATTTTTGTGGTAAAAATTATTACGTCTTTAGCGCATAGGTATGAAAAAACCAATACTTATGTAATTTTCCTATAAATTTAAATAATTTTTAGTTATTTGAATTTCGGTAGGTGTACAAATGAGAAACAAGTCATGGGTTAAATAATTAATAAATCTTTCTTTGTTAATTAATACGATTACTTTTTGTAAGAATGTGCATGCTAATCGAGTCATACTATTTAAAGGTATCATAAATTATATGAAATAGCTCGAAAATGGATAAAATTCTTTTAAACAATGAAAATAACAAAATATTAATAATATTTATATAATAATAATGTATAATAAAGTATTAAATTATAAATCACTTGAAACAAATTTCACATGTTAACATACAGCTTTAGAGCATGAATTTGATTTTTATAATTTTACAAAGTATATGAAACTATATGATATCTACATATTTTTTATTCAATAAAACATTAAATACCACAACATTTAAAAGGTACGAATTCTACACAAATGAATTAAAATAGCTTGTTACTAATACTTTACGGAATCTGAATTTCATCTATTTGAATATTGTGTAAAATTTTCAGTAAATTAAAAAAAAAATATATCATAACTTTGTTATCCAATTTTTATAAACTTTTATTTACATAACGCCAAAAATATCTTAGTATGGTTTCATCGATAGTATTTTAATAAATATCGATGTAAACTAAGATACAACAATCTATCTACGTAAGTAAACAGATAAAAATAATTGACAAATGATCTTAACATACCTAACAATATGTCATTTAGGATAAATCTTGGTGAGTTTTAAAGCCTATACGTATATGTGGGGATACATATACACGTGTCTCATACCAATCGTTGGTTCAAATGAGAACTAATTTAAAATAAAAGAAAGTGTTAGATTTTATGGCTGTTACACTTCAACTAAACAACATCTTTAGTGGGTATTTAGATGTTATTTGAACCAGTGCTCTCAAATTGAACAAAATATAGAAGGGGACGCTGTTGAGTAAATAGTTACAAACGTTACGATTTTTCTTTATCAGACCACAAAGGGAAGTAAATATAAAAGAGTAGGTACAATAAAATATTTTGTTAAAATAAATGGGTAGTCCACCCCTTGTGCTCCCTCATTTGAGCACTGATTTTAACAAGATAACATTTTATGTAATCACAGATATAATACTGAAGAAATCAAGTTATTTTATGTAGATAGGATAAATATCTAGTTATATTTATCTAAAAAGTATATAAAAATAATAATTGTACTGTACCATGGCTCAACACTGCAATTTATCGGGTACTTACAACTAGTACCTATAAATCGTTGAGACGGTGGCGACGACTCGGCGAATTTCGGCGAAATTCAATAAAATTCGGCCATGATTCAATCTCGATAATGTAAATGTTTTTCATTCTTTTTTCTTCTTTTTTTTTTTTTTTTTGCGGATAACCGTTATTTTGTGCAAGCCAAAATAAATAAAGATCCTCGGCCTTTTTCCTTAATGGGAACGTGTTTGACAACCGTTTGGCAGTGTTTACCGATTATCCGGTTTCATTTTATAAAATACAACCGACGTACCCACGACCACGCGTGGTATACGTTTTTCCTTCAAGTCGTTTAACAAAAGCAAACGAGAACACAGAACACAGCACATAGAAGGAGAGGTGGCTATAAAATTGAGAAAAAGTTATACCAATGAGTTACACAAATAGGAAAAAATATATTTGAATTCCAAGAAAATATTGTAATCATTAGAATAATATGGATTTAAAAAAAAAAAATTATAGAGACAGCTTGGACGATAATTTATGAACTTGGAATATAATGTTAGGTAAATTATTACAAAGGAAGGTATGGTTTTAAAAAATAATTAATTTAAAAGAAAAAAAAATCAAATATTAAAATAATTCAAATAAATTGGTAGGAAAATAAATATTCAGAAAAAATAACAGTACATTAGAATTAAACTAGACGGAAAAAAATTAGAAGGGGAAAATCCATCGGGATAAAGTTATGAGAATAAAACAGTCGGGTTTTAATTATAAGAAAAATAAGTTCGGTAGAAAATAAATTATCCGGAGCAAAATACCAGGATATATATTACACGAACAACAAATCTCTTTCCGTAAATTTTCGAATACTAATTTGTTCAAACATTACCCATGTTCCAGTACAATTTTATTTCAGATTATTTTTCCTGGTATTTCTTTTCCTGTCGACTTGATTTCCTAATTAATAAGATTCTCTGAACTTTATCATTTGATATTTATGTCCGGATTTTTATTTTCTTGTTAACTCATTTACACTACATATATTGAGTTCCTCCAGTGAAATCGAGTTCCCGATATTATTTTTGTATGTTCCTGAATTCTATATTAGTTTGAAATATTTTCTTTGGTTACATTTACTTTTGGAAAGAATAATATTATCAAAATCTTTTCTTGGTTCTGATCTCATAATGTTAAATGTATAATTTTGAGTCAGTTTTCGCAATAAACTCTTTTTATGTTTTATTTTCCTGTACTATTATTTAATTTACCAAGATCATTATCATCCCATATATCCCCGTGTTTTAAGCAAACCATGCCTCGACTCATATTGTACCGATTTAATACAATTATTGTCACTACAATTGTTAATTTGTTATTTATTAGATATAAAATGAAACTCCCAATAGCGATCAAAATCCGTTTTGTCGTTTTAATTAATTGTCAACATAGAGTTGAAAAATTATATAGATCTATATTTAATCATTTTTTAAAAACGCTATATTTTGAAAATGTTGTGAAAAAAAAATAGCAGATTTTCCATAACCAAATGTTAAATATATTGTACAAAATGAAAGTTTCAACCAACAAATGTTGTTCGTAGTGAAAAGAAAATGCTATTTTTGTCAATAATCCATGAAAATGATTAAAATGGAAAATTATCTGATTTTTTTTTTAAACTTAAGTTAAGGAAATAAATATTATATACAATTATTTGAATCAAATAAATTGAAAGTTATGTGATATTAACTATATTTAAAACATTATTATTATTTAATATGTATTGCCTTGGAAAACATTGATAATACAAAATTAACAATGGTACACGGGCGGGTCGGTACCACGGCTATAGATAGTATCTATATTATATAGCTATAATATTGCCACAATAATAGGTACCTGTATTTTAGTGTATATTAATTATTAGGTAAAGCTGTAGATTTATTCTACATTAAAGTTATTTTTCATTGAAATTCGTGAACGGCCAACGCCGTGGCGTGTGCGTGAATGGTGGTGCATCGATTTTTATTGATAAGTACATTCTATTGTAGGTGCTACTAAAATTGCGTGTATTACTTACTAAAAAGTAATATCTTCATTCAAAAATTTGCATTGTTCTAAGGGCAAATTTAACTTAAATTAGATACTTTTGTACAAAGTTAACTTGAAGTTGACACGTTAAGTACAAACAAAAAGTTACTTACTAAGTTAAAAGTTAATTTTTAAAAAAAAGTAACACGTTAAGCAACTTAATTAAAATTAACCTGACTTTAACTTTTAACTCGTTAATGCCCCCATCCAGCCTTGCGTTTTGAAAGCCCGTGGATCTCGTAGATAGCTACGACTTGAATTCGACAAGTGACTGGCGTATTGTTCAGAGAAACTGCTTGTTCATCGTCATATCTGACCACAAAGCCACACGTTTAATTACATAAACTAAAATTAGTTATCTAGATGAATATCATTACTTATCATTGCTGTAATCCATATAAATTGATGAAAGTTATCTAATTAATCATCTTGAATAATTATAATCGCTTATCTAGATAAATGCATCTAATTTTTTTTTATAAAACAGTAAGATGTCTGATAGCGTGTCCATTATTCAATCAATTAAAACAGTATAGTAACTATTTGTTCCAAATAGTTTAAAACAATTTTCTGCCGTTCAAACGACGAACCAGAACAATTTTTCATGGTCATAATGAATATATTAATATAATACAATGCCACTAAGTAGTTGAAAAATAATTAAACTAAATACCTTAAGCATTGAACAATATCGTAGTTACATATGTAAAATACTGAATGTCTGTAATAGACCCGCATTTATTTTACTGGGAACATGCCATTAATTACGGATTACAGTAGATACAAAAATGAAAACTGATAAAAAGATTATTTTTTGTTTAACTTTTACCGCATCATGAAGTAGATAACCCATGACAAACATGAAACAGCAACTTTTTAGATTAGTTAAAAATAGCATTCTCTAAAAAAAACTTGTTTTAAAAGTTACAATTTTAAATAGCTACCTCTCTATATAGCTGCACTTTGCTATAGATTTTTTGTGAAGTTTTGACTTAACGTGAACAACTAAAGTTTTAAATTATTTTTTTTCAATTTAAATTCTAAATATTTGCTTTCAACTCGTACGGTTTGAGCAGAAGTTTAAATTGTTCGTTTTGGATTTAATACAAAATTCTTTTTCAAAGTGAAATTACAAATAGACAAGTTCAAATTTTTCATGCTACAGTGATTTATTTAAACATTTTTAGGATTAAAAATTTATGTATTTTGCCTATGTTATATACAAATAAATACAAAGCATACCTACAATGTAGATGTTCATTTTTCGTAAAATTTTCAGCTTTTTTTTATTAAATAAATATAATATATAACGGATTTTTAATATTTTATTCTTGGACATATATGACTCTTGGCTAAGCCTATATATTATAACTTATATTTATCAATTAACTCATGTAAAAGTTTTAGAATTACATTAAAATATAATAATAAATCATTGACGTGCAAAAATTTTGATCTCTTTTATACTAATAGTTTATCTTAGACATCCTATTATGAGGGTTCTTTTGTTTAAACAAGTAAGTAGAAAAAATAAGATTTATTTATATAAATATTAATTTTTTTAATTTTTTTTTTTTTTTTTTGTATGTTTTTGAAAATATTTTGTTGTTCTGTTTTGTAATGAAAATTATTTAATTCACATCAAATTTAAACCAATCGCATAAACGTTATTTTAGATCAACAAAGTAAAATGTATAATTTATTTCAATGCAACACAAAGAAAAAGTTATATACCTAATAATAATAAAAGAATAATAATAATAAATAGAAATCAAATAATAATATCATTTAATATTAAAAGCGATTGCAGTTCTAATTTCAAATTCAGTTCAAGAATATTGTTGACAAAATAATTAAAACATAGAGTCGTCATTTATGTTATGTTTTTGACAGTAAAAAAACGGATGTTCGGAATTTGAAATTTAATTCGTTTTCAAAATAATTTACGAGTGTTTCCGTGTCACTGCCGTTATCGATTGTTTAGTAATTAAGAAAGTTCTTTGGAAAAAATAAGGCTTCGGATTATTCGAAACGAATTTTCTGGCACTTGAACAGAAGCCATTTTCCCGATTTGCAAAGATTGTTTGAATTACGAGTACGTATGGCAAAAGAATTACATTAATATTTATAAAATAAGAAGCAACTATAATTCGTAAACTTTTCATAATAACAGTATGACAACCCAAATAAGAAATCACTTCAATAACTTAATTATGCGTTTATTAAAATTCGTGATAAATTTTAAGCACTATTTTTTCTATTATTTCTGAACATGGTATTTTGGCTAACAAATAAATGTAATCATAAATGGTACGAACATTGCAGTTGATATATTTCACAATAAAATGTTTGTTTATTGAATTATGACCAAGTAACGCGTAAAAAATTTTAATAGAAAAGGAAAAGATGGGACTTAATTGTAAAAAAGGGAACACTTTTTAAGAACGGAACTATTACACGACTACATAATTAAAAAAAAATATTTTAGTATTATACTGTTAAAAATAATATGTTTTATACAGTGTGAGCTGTATCGATTATTTGCTTTACTTCACTCATTTTAATTAAACATTTTATATTGTTGATGTATATTTTAATAAAGGTAATAATATTAATAATACACAAAATACTAAATAAAATGATTGTTACAAAAATGTTTTAATTTATAATGTAAATTCTCTTTTTCTCTTTAGAGTGTTGACCTTTCTGATATTTGTATTAAAGTGTGTGAAGCATAGATTTTTTTTATTATAATTTACATGAAAAAAAAAAAAATATCTTACAAGAGAGAGATAACAGAAACGACTATTAAACTATTTAAGAGTTTATATTCCTACAAGACAAGCATAAAAATGCTGTCTTAGTGATAATATAATTATAATATATTTGTTTATACATTTTTGTGGAGGTGTGAAAAAAATGTCATTTTATGTTATCTTCTTCTTCTCCTTTCTCAGCTTATCGGCCCCTTAAGTGCCATCGCTACCATCACAAAACCTCTACATTTCTCTCTATCATACGCGTCGCCAAAAGATGACTATTCTTCTATATTTTTGATATCTTGAGCTATAACGTCCACTCATCGGGTCCTTGGTCTTCCTAATGGACGTTTTTTATTTATTTTGTTAGCTAAAATTTCTTTTATTACTTGTCCATCCGCTCTCCAAACATGGGCAAACCATTCTAGTCGTTTGATTTTTATATATGGAATAATATTTAGCCTGTTATATAACTCCTGTAGTTCTTGATTTTTCCTTTTTTCGTAAGTTTGTGATTCTGCATTGAATTTCAGACCGTATATATTTCTCAGTACTTTTCTTTCAAAGGTCATACTGGTCACACTGTTTGCTCCGCTTGACGAAAAGTCTTAAGGAAGAGGGGAGTGGAAAACGAGAAAAAATGAGGAACTGGAAAGACTGTTCTGGGCGTAATCAGAAACCGAAGACTTCAAGATAGGCTTGACATGCAATGCGGAGCCAGAAAAAAACAAAAATATCCTTATCATATGGATGATCATGGACGAGAATGCTGTTTGCAAAAGACCACTAGGAAGTTTCCCGATTGAGGTGGGAAGATGTGATAAACAAAGATATGAAAGCACTAAATGGAGGACGGAATTGGAGAACAAGAGCGGTGGATAGAGAAGACTGAACGATTTATTGTGTGATGAGATGGCCTTGACAGCCATAATCTTCAAGAAGAAAAAGAAGAAGAAATAGTAATTTATTACGTATTTATACTATAATTCAGAGCTAAAATCAGTTTTTTATATTTTGTTTTATAAATTCTAACTGTTTAGGTTCATAACATTTTGTTTTATTGTACATTTTACTACAACAATTAATACCGGTGTCAATACAAATAATTTTTTTAAACATTCTTAAAAAATATGTTCTTATTGTTTGAGTTCATTAATTGAAAAAAAAAATAATATTATTTTACTGAATACGTAGTACCTACCTAGTAAAATATATAGTTATCAACATTTAAATTTAAAAATATTCGTGTTTATAGAATTATGTTACCACAATTAGTTGTAAATAATAAATTGCGTACACTTTTTACCGTGCTAAATTGCAAACTACAATTAAGAAGGAACCATTGAAGTGTTTGCAGTAAAATATGATTATTTTACCCGATTATTATATTTTGTTATTTTTATATTTTAAAACCTAAAAATCATTAGATACCCTTAATGGTGACAGTAAATAAATAAATTATAATATTATGACGGTAATTAACTACAAAATATGCGATAGTTGTGTTCCCATAGGCACAATACAAAGCGTTATATTATACTTTTAATGTCATATTTAAATTATTATTGAATTTTTGTCAGTTTATTAAAACAGTTATTGGTCGCAATGTATTTTATGGTCAAAATACCAAAAAATTTGATAAATTTCAATTGCAATTCCTTTTATATTCATTTATGGTAATGAGTGCTTGTATTTGCCTCTGTAGCGTAACAAATGGGGCAGTTCGAGGAAGGTGCACGAGAGAACCACAGGACCGGACTGGTTCGAGACAAAAATGGCGGACGCGAAGCTGGAAAAGAAAAGGTCGTCGAAATGTTTTTGGAGTTCATCGTTCGTCGTGGATCCCACCACGCATTTCCATTACAAGGTTAGTTTGCAACTGCAAAAAAAAAAAAAACTTCTATTATACTTTGGTAAAAATTAGGGCCGTAAAGGAATGTTCAGTCTCCAGCACATTGACAGTTATCTCGTCATAAGGCATATTAACAACACCTTTATTTTCTTGGTTGGGTCATGTATATGTATGTGGCAATAAATCCCTGATTCTTATCACGAATACACAGTTTTTGTGTATATAACCTTTTACAAATATGTAATTTATGTTTAAGTGTTTTGGTGGACGGGTAATCAAGCAGGTTATTCAGCAACACCTTTAGTTTCTATGATAGTTGCCACGGATTGAGCAAAATTCACTATGTCGTAGTGTGATTCCAATTTATATCGCACTTACCTTGTTCACAACCTTAATTGTTCGCTATCAACGCGTGACATAACAGAGTTAGATTTTTGTCACTCTCTTTGCTTTTTCAGTTTTACGCTCTAACCAAATACCCATCACAAATCTGTGACAATCCTGTAAATGATTACGTTAATCTTTTTATTTGTAGAAAAGAGTTCAATTACTTATTAAGTTTTGCGTTCTGTACCTATACATATCTATAAAATGGAGAGAAATATCTAGCGTCATCATATTATGTGATAAGAAATTATGGATAACTCCATTGAGGCTGTAAGGTAAGTTTTACAGGAGCGAGCATTTAGCAGATGACAGGAAAATAGAACAGAGGAATATAATAATATTTTGGCAATGAGAATTCGTAGAATGAATGGAGTAACCAAAAAAATAGAATAAGTAATGTTAGTGTAACGTCGATAATGAACCAGGCGAAAATAGAAATTTACTGAAATGGTTTTAGCATGTTACGAGGGTAAAAGGAACGGTAGCAGTAAGAGTTGTGGTACCTAGTAAAAATTAACGTCGTAGGACAAAAAATTAGAAGACAAATTTGGATATGATTTAAAACGCTATGAGAAACATGTAGGTATAGAGGACGTGAAAAATCGAGGCAAGTGTAGGTCTAAGACAAGAGTGACTCTCTCCAAACTATTTGGAGAAAAGTGAAAGATAAAAAAAAAACATATCTATAAACCAGTATCATCTAATATGAAATGAAGAGAAGCGTCGGACGTTTTATGTGATCAAAGTATTCCAATGAGGCTGATAGGTAAGTTTTATAGAAACGTGGTGCAAACCAGCTGTATTTTACAACATGGATTGGACTGTAGAGCTGTTGACAAGAGAGTAGTACAGGGTGTTGTAGAAATGATAATGCATAGATGGACGGAAAGAGTAACGAGAGAAGATAAAGAATAAGGAGTAAATTTGCAACAAGTAATATTGGTGAATAGTCAAAAGTGGATTTGATAAAGAAATAATACGCTGAAGTGGTTTATGCATATTGTGATGAGGAGAAAAGAAATCAGTAAGAAAAAGTAATCAGTATTCAGTAACGTAGAATGAAAAGAGAGTATAACCAATGGCCTAATAAGAGATACTTTGATACGATTGAGATGACGGTATGATGAACAGCAGAGTGTACAATTTGAAAATATAGAAATAAAATGAATGTCCGAGACAGAAATGGCTGATTCCGAACATTCAAATAAATGGTTAAGAAAAGTAAAATAACTGGTGCACCGTGCATACTTCCTCTAAAAACGATAGTAACAAAATTATAATATCAAGATTCTAGATGATCAGTTAAACTAGCTTCTTATATTGTTAATCAAGCTGGAACTTGTGAAAGTATTTTAATCAGTATAGGAACTTTCCGGGCATTAATTTTTAACTAACATTCAAACAGAACAGAGTAAAATTTTCGTTTTTCACTAAATAATTTGATAATGAAAAAGTCAATAACATTTTCGATTATTTGTTTAGTACATTATATTGGAAAATATAACGATTTTTAATTTTCGTTTTTTAATGATTCGTTACATTATCATCATGACGTCTCGCAAAAAAAAAAAAAAATTAATTACTCGAATGCTCGCAAAATGTTTCAACGACGCTTTAAAAAATAATTTATATTCCCGAGTAAAGCACACAACACTTTAATCATTAAAGTTTTTGTAAACGGGATACTCACGTCGTTTACCCATATTACGCCAAAACGTATATAAATATAAATTCATGTTATTTTGTGTTCAGCAATCATTAAACATGCTAATACCTATATGAATACGACAAAATTTAGTGTAATCAGAAACCTCATATTTTTCCACTTTTACTATCATTTTGTATAATAGAATTAAAAAAATATATATAAACTGAGGTCTAAATCATCCAATAACAGAAGAAAATATTGTGATTGACAAGAGCAAAAAAAAAAAAAAAGAAACGAGTTCCTTATATTACTTTACACAATTCTGTTATACTCATAATTATCAATTTAAAGGAACATAAAAATATATCTACGTTTTTAAACATTTTACACTTTGTTCGTTCGGCCGAAATATTGCCATATCCAGTAATTTTTATTAAAAAACATATTTTATCATATAAAATACACTGTTGTACAAAACAATACAATGTCCTGCTGATTGTTTCTGTTGCACTTTATCGTAAAACATTCAATATGTTGCACACATTATAAACTAAGAAATTTAACTATATCTTTAAGTTACTACAAATTAAAAATTATAAATCATCTAACGTGCTTAGAGTCATTTCCAAAAACTTACAAAAATTGAGATGTTAATAAATGTGAAAATAATAACTAATTGATAAAAAAACCTTTCCAAAATTTTACCATAGAGAACTGCCCTCAGATACCTGTAGCACAATCGATAAGATATAAGAGAGCTTAACAATCTAAGGAAACGAAAAGTCCTAATTTTTAATTTTTAATGCAGCGCAAAGAACGTACTAAATTTACGATGATTTGTTTTCTGTAATAATTTTTTGGGAAGAATAATAATAACATTATAATATTTTCTTATCACACAATTATACACGAATAACATCAGAGAAGTGATCAAAGATGGTATGTAATAGTATGAGGTATTTGAATAATTGATTGGTTGATTATTATTTGAAATTTGATCCAAAAACGAAGATATATTTCAGCAACTGTTTTAAAGACTTGAAATATTCACACGACATAACGACTAGTAAATCTGTCATACCATTGGTTAAGTATACACTTAAGTAAATACTTAATCAATGATCATACCCACGCAATTGGAACGTGTTCTATGAAATGTTCACACGTAATTGAACTTTAGTATGGATAAACTTAAATCATCATAAAAGTTACAATAAAGTTCAAGCCGAAAATAGAATATTGCCAATGAGATTTTTTTACGTTTTGGTACCGAGTAAACTATTTTATGATTTTTTTGAGTTTTTTTAAAATTTTTTTTTTCATTCACTAAACTACCTAACATTTAACCTCACTTTTCGTTGTCCTATCGAACTAAGATTTCGCTTTGTTTTCTTGGAGGCAAAGATTTATCATTGATTCAGATAACAAATAATACGTTTAAACCACAATTTCCTAACCCACCCAAAACGTGGTCGCTATACTCCGTCAAACTACTCGCGCGACCTAGAGTGATTCTGGCTTCTTTTTTATTTTTTTTTCAAACTCCATTCAGAGCGTATCGTGTTATAAATGATTAATTAACCAGCTATATAGGTACGTAACAGCTATCCCGAACGTCCAAGCACAATGTAACAATTTTTCACGGGCCATAAAGTTTTTAAAACGTTAATCGTTATTCACTGATGGAAGATGTTTGCTCGTGATTTTTATAATTTTTTAAACACCATCGTTTATCACTGAAAACGACAACGTTATGACGATCCCCTTGTGTACGATTCGCCACCGGCAGACCCGTTTAAACAACAAAATTTCTCATTGGTTTAATCGATGATTGATATTTACAATATATTACTGTGACTTCGAGCTATTTATTTTGTGTCTTACCGAACGCCGTTAAACTCATCGGGTGACGTAGAAACGCAGATGGTACTATCGTGATAACAAATTGTGACGATCGTTCATAGTTTTTGGCGGGATGAGAAACGCTGCGATTTTGTTCGTTCATCAGATATTTACATTAGCGCGCTTAAAAAAGCGGTTGTGTTATAGTATTGGCGGAAACATGTCGAATGAATGCTAAATTTGAAGCGAAAGACAAAAGTAGTTTATGAATTAAGTTTATATGCTCTCGATTCCACGTAAGTATATTTTCTAGAGAATTTCAAACTCGCTAAATTTGGAAAATAAAATAAAATAATGCAAGTAAATTTTATGAAAGTCTGAATATCCTAAGAAAGGATAGAGAAAAAAATAGGAGTCAATTCTAGGGTGGGTGAAAAGTATGTTGGCGTAGCGACTATACGCTTTGGAGTAAGTCACTCCTGTGAGTAAGTCATTGGCTTCTGTGTATTAAGCAACAAACAAAAGTTAATTTACAAATGTTTTTAAAACTCAAATATAAAAAAAAAAATAGTTTTTATGTATTAGGTACATAATTAATATTATTGATTTTTCATAAAGTATTATACGAGTATTACTGATAACCTCGCTTAGACTTGTTTTTTTAAAATAAAAATTCAATGAAACACAACTTTCAAGCCGTCCCCACGATCTAACCAAAGAAATGATCTATTTCAAAGCGCTACTCCATCTAACTTCTAACCCAACCTAATAATTGCTCCATTTTTTCTGTCTGCCTGCACTCGAACTAGAATTTACTTGTTTTCTTAAAATGTGCACTTTTTCTTTGCTCTCTTTTTAAAATTGACTCCTTTTCTTGTTTTCTTTTCTCAGATTTTTTTTTTTCATAATCTCTCCACAAAAAAGGAGGTTGGAGTATAGTTTATTAATTTTAACTTATTCATTTGAAAGAATTTATTTAAATTGGTTTTCGAATAATTACTATTCAAGTCGTAGAACTAAAAGATTACTTAAAATTTTCACGAATCATAAAAAGGAAAAGGTAAAACTTACGGGTTATTTTAATTTTATAAATTTGGACCATTATTGTTTAGAAAAATCTATCATAACTTTGAAATTTTCTTTTAATTAAAATCACACTATTCAAAATACTAACCTACCCAAAACATACCAATCTTCTATTTTTTTTTTTTGCTATGCTGAAGCGTAGTTTATTCATTACCCCGACTGAACTAAAAAAAAAAATTACTTTTTAACATTTTATACACAAACTATCATTCTGTCGTTCGAACGGCAAGAATATGAAAAACACCCATATTTTATTTGAAAGTGACTTTTTAATTTTCTTCAGTTGCGTTTTGAATTCGCATATTTTATCATTTTTCGATACGCAAATATTGTCTTACATTTCCTTTGTAGAAGAGACGAATTCCAATATTTACACTTGAAACCATTGCAATCAACGTGCATACAGTTGACAGCAGTTTTTGGGAATAATAATTTTGATACGAAATATTTTCTATTATTTTACCTAGATATATTCAATTAAGTTAAGCATTATTTTTCTTAGACAAATTTCTTAGTAGAGTAGATCTTTCTATTTTTGATAACTGGAAAAAAAACATAATTTAAATCCAACAAAGATTAAAGTAAAGCGACAGGCTTAAGACATGAAGATGCTCTTTCCCCAATAGTTGTTATTAAACTTAATGCTTTAAAATATAGCATGAGAAATCAATTTAAAGGTAGGGGTTGAGTTTAGTCAATCGACACTCAATATTTTGGTGTATGCGGATAATATTGCTCTATTGGAAACAAATAGAGAGATAATAATACAAATGGAAAAATCACTTATAAAGGCTGTTAAGCAAAACTACAAGATTACTCCCGCCGCTCAGAATCTAAAACAAGCATAATAATAAAAAAATGTACTTGATTTTGTTGAATAGAAACATTGATAATGATAAATTCATTATAAATGTTATAAATGTAAGTTATCATATTACAAAAGAAGCCTAAAAAATATATTTGTTTAATGAACATATTTTTTTTTTTCGTAGTTGTTAAAATGTTGATTAAAATAAAAACTTATTTGGTGTACACTATGTATTTATATTGTTTTCATCAAATATCTCAGTAAAAAATAATTTTATTTAATCAAAATGTGTAACTACCGAAGAAAATTATAATTTTGCTCCCCCCTTCATAATATATATATATATATATATATATATATATATATATATATATACAATAGAGGTGTTTGAACCTTCTGAAATATAGTATAAACCACAAATACCTACATTTATTAACACTAGATAAATTATAACAATAACCATTATTGATTATAGTAAAAAAAAATAAATAATTAAAACATAAATAGACCAAAAACCTGAAAGAGCTTGAGTGATGTAGCTGCTTATCTGACGAGTTAAACTCGGTTTTATCAAATTTTTCTGTCATTTTTAGCCCAGAAGAAGATATTAAAGAAAAATATCCTAGCAATAGATCTGATGCTTCTACTGCACTTACAGCAATTACTAATTTGAATTTGTATTTTGCATAGTTTTCTAAATGATTTTATGAGAGCGATAAATATTTTACTGGTGTTAATATAATTGCACAACAAATAATTGCTATTTTAAGCAAGTATGGATCAGATTAAAAATTTTGTAACACATTAAATTGAGCTATGGAAAAAAAAATATCACCTCTCCCAAATTATTTAGAAAAAGAACAATATTCCACAGAAATTAGATGGAGGAAAAATGAATTCTTCAAACTTACAAAATGTTAAAGATCTATATTTAGTCTGTTGTTTTGGATATTTGTAATCAAGAAAGACAAGACAGATTTCAAGAAAATGATCCTCGTTTACTAGAGCAATGAAAGACATAGTTGTTAGTGGAAAACCACTGAATACTTTAATTAAATTAGTGTGTGAAACTTATAAGTCAGATTTTTCAGAAGTCACTGTAGAAATTACAATGTTGAATTAGGTGTTTAAAAATAAACATTAAGACTTTAATTTATCCATATTTTCCAAACAAAGGCATACAAATAGGATTCTTTATTGTGATAAAAATAATAAATTATGTTTGACAGTACCATAAAATACTGCAACGTCTGAAAGAACATTTTTCTACCTAATACGATTTTAAATTTATTTGAGAACCACTATGGATCAACAAAGTTTGAGCAGTTTCACAGTTTCGAAAATTTAACGGACAGTTCCAATCATTTTTGATTTAGTGATACACAAACTTGCTTCAAATGGTGATGTATAGTGGGGGTGATTATATATTGATAACATTAAGAAAAATTAATAATCAATAAAAATGTGTTAAGTTACATTTTATTTAACATTTATTTAGGTTAAAAAAAATGTGCTATAGTTGATAAAACCCTATTATTGTGTTATTGTATTTTTTGATATTTTTTTTCCATTTTGTATGTCGGATTTTCGCCCCTCCCCTCAAATTTCAACCAGTTAGGCCACCGGCTATTCTATGTTTTACTAGATACTTTCTTTGTTACCCATTATCAACACCGTTTGTAGTGCGTTCATTGTTACTGGCTTTGTAGTAAACTTGTTATATTATATTGTGAAAATGTGACGTAATTATTGTAATCTTATAGGAGAAAAGAGAATAACGAAGAGTGACATATTGTGGAAAAACTTTTAGTAATTTTAGACGGTCTCTTGTCTCGCATTTTCGCGTTTCCATCGACAATATCTACATATTCATTGTCGTTACTTATTCGATTATCACGTTTTCAGTTCAATAAGAAAAGTGTATTCACAAAGTGTAGTAGGAAATTCTAACAATTTTCATCAACCGTTCGTTATCAGACTAGTAATTATTATTGTTTGTTCACGTTTCCTTTTGTTTGTAAAACCAACACAATCGACAAACCGAACAAGTTTACTCATGTGTCGATAAACCAACTTTATAGAAACAAATATCGGAGTATTGTATAATTCAATACTTCGAATAAATTCTTAAAAACTTTGTTCGACTAAATAATACTATTGATTCGACATTCGCGACGTATGTATTTCATTATTATTAAAAAGAAGAAAACATACAATTTAATTGAAAAAATATATATACTGTAAAATAGTATGTCATTTTATGTTATTTTTACTAACTTATCCAACTACCCCTTGTTGATCTACCATTCAGTTTTTAATTATTCCCCTGAAACGTTTCGTAAGAAATACTTCAAGTTTATAACACTAAATATACGGTCAAACAAGCATTTTTCCCACTTAGAGAGTCGCTCAGACCTTTTAAAACGCTTGCTATAATAATCATTTTTCTTCAACGGTCTTCTTGGCAATATAATAACAGGTAGAAGAAACTTTGAGGTCGGTGTGCCACGAATTTTATTAGATTTACAATAATAAAAAAATTTAAGTGCTATTTTAATATTCTCAAAGACCTTCAAAAGAATAAATTACAATCACATTGTTAGAAATAACCGAATGAAACGATATTTAAAGTATTCATTTTGTAAATCTGGTAAAACCAACTTTTTTTTTTAAATAAAAATCTGACCACCTATAAAGGTATTATAATAAAAATGTAATACATAAATATATGTTTTATACATAAAATTTTTTTCTGATTTTCAACGTGAATAAATAAAATTTTTTTAATGAAATACAAAATTTGGATAAAAGTTACAAATATTTGCTTTGACCTAAAATCGCGAATTTTTGTGTCTAACACTCTCAACATCTAGCAGTTATATCGTTAAAAACGTTGAAGGACTAAATAAAAATAATCCAGTTTTATGTTTCTGAAACTTAAATTTTGTCAAATTATGAACTTAATAATACTGAAGAGAACGATAAAAAATATGGGAGGAGTTTTAAAGCAGCATCAAGCCAAAAGAACAAAAACATTATCTAGCAAAAATAAAAATGTATTTACCTAAACTAACATAAAGATATAAAAGGAAAAGGCATTTTAATGTGCATAAACATAATTATTACATTTGTTTATGGATAAAGTATTAGACCAAAACCTAGATACATATTAATTAATCTGAACAGTGGGTCTGAGTTTAATGAAGATAACATATGTTTGTGATAATTGAACAATAGTGTTGTTGATATGTTGAAAGTTTTGATCTGAATTTGGAACTAGTTTAAAACGGTGAGATAACCATTTAAATATACAACTAATGAAAACAATAAAACTATTTAGTCACATTTAATGTGTCCAATATGTGATCTTTATTAGTTGAAAACAGTGTTGTGTTCTACGTTCATAATATATAGTAGATAACAATAATTTTAAACTAAAATTTTTATTAGTGCAAATAGTGTTTTTGATTTTAGGTGGTTTAAGTCCCACCTAAATAATCAAGCATTATTTGAGATACAAGACATAGGTGAATATAGCCAAAAAAATTTCTTGCTGCGCTTGATTTTGGAATGATTTTTGACATTTTGGGGGGCTTAGTCCTTTAAATCCTCCAGATATTCGCGCCTATGAAAATGTTATTAAAAATAACTACAGTATTTCATATTTTTTTTTTTTTATAAATCATTCACACAACCATATTCTATAATTTATATCAGACAATGTTAAGGTTTTAAATATATTTACAACGTTCCAACTCATTTAATAGATAAGGATTCTTAAACGGATATGATCTCATGATGTAATTATGTAGCGTTATAAGAAGATTGAAGTCTACTTAAAAACAATTTCCATCATTTTTAATTTTTTTAACTAAATACACAATCCCGAGGTTCAAAAATTAATTTTTGATTCACGAATTTGATTTTTCAAACTATAGAGCCAAATTATACTTGAGTTGACTTTGTCAAGGGTTCAAATCGATTTTCAGAATGCCTATCAATGGAATATTTACCAGAAACATGGTAAATAAATAAATTTTTAACATGAAATTTGAAAATATTTTGCTAGTAAAACCACATAAAATGTGGTATTATTCGATTTAAATAACGGTAAACAAAATAATTTTTCGGTTAAAACAATTGTCTGTAATCAATTATACCAAACATTTACCGGTATAAAACAGAAAACGTCTGATTTTTTTAATTTTCTCGTTCTCGTGTGACCATCGTATGACGGTGGGAAAATTGTCGCTTTTGATACTCGAAGCATCAACGTCTACTTTACGATTGGGTGCACTCAATAAACTTGGAAATCCTGAGATGAATCCCACTCAATACTGTATTACAACACACGTCATACTTAAGTTTCTCGCTAACGATCTGACGGCTACCGATTCAATCAGCGCCCACGCGTGTCGAAATGTTGGGGAAAAAAACGTTATCAGCTGTTTTTTTTACTTTTCTGTGAAAAATTGGTTAATTTGCTCGTTCAGCACCATTAATCGAGAAATGAAGTTTTATAAATCACGCCTGTTTTTCGGTATTTTACGAGCCACTTGACGGTTCTGTAAAACAGAATAAATTATTTCGGTATTTTATTATAATTATTTTCCCTAGGGCTTAGACACACCAGCTCTTCGTCGTGCTATTAAATATTATAACGCAAGTCAACGGATGATTGGATGTTAAAAAAAAATGTATAAATACGTAATGAGAACACGATGAAAATCAATCCTGTCTTTTCATTAAAACACTATTAAGATTTGGCCTAATAGGTTAAATTCTCAACTTAACGAACCACTTTTAGCTTTAAAATAACTTATCTTAAATTCGTTTTTAATCAACTTAAAACCAATACAATTGATATTTGAATCGTTTTTATTGAGTTCATTTGGATTTCGTTTCCACAGCCAGAAGAACAATAATTTTAGCAATAAAATATAAGTAAAACATAATATTTGGACTTTTTTCAAAGAAAATTAAGTAACAAACTTAAGTTAAATAAGTTTATGTCGTAAACTACACTCTAAACTTAAACGATTAACCCAAAATGTTTATTTACTTTGACCTTTTGACTTGGTAAAAAAAAGTTGGTTAGTAACCTACGTAAAAAATAATCTTAAGCTTGTCCAGTATTGAACATCAGAGAACATATTAAAGTCATATAGGAAAAGCAATGAACAGACATTTTTAAATTTTAATCGGCGTTGAACCCAAAAGTCATAAACTATACCTTTAAACAGATTATAATTAATTTAAAGAGTTACTAAGATTCCGTAGAAATCTACTTGTCTCAACATACTATACTAAAATATTTGTTTCAACATTGATAGATAACAATGTTCGTGTTATGAGTAGGACAAAACTAGTATATTATAAGTAAAATTAATTTTTATTTTTTAGTTTATCAGGTTATATTTAGTTTCAAGTTTATTTCAATTCAAAATAACGTAAACTAATTATTAATCGTTTCATTTAGGTTAAATTTGATTGGATTTTCTTCACCGGATACGAGACAAAAAATCTCAGAAGTAGACAAAATGTACATAAATTAAATTAAAATGTATTTATAATATGGTCAACCTAATGAACTCGAGATAAAACTTAAATAAAACCATTAACTTTATGTGTCCAAATGAGCTAACGGCTGAACAATGGTTGTTCCAGGGGAGTCCTTCCTGGGGCTATGCTACCCAAGAATTATAAAGTTTTCCTCAAAAAACACTAACTATATTAACTACTTTATTATATAATTTGTATGATTTAATTCAAACCGCGTTTATAACTATGAGTAAAGACGAGATATTATTACGCCAGCCAAGTATCATATTTGTTTTCCACTCAAGTTACTTAAGTTAGTAAAATTTTAAACTAATTTAAACTAAGTTTAGCGTTTAAAGTTAGTGAAAATTTTAAAGTCATCAGAGAAATAAATAGTCAGATGACTAAGATAATTAATTATAATTCTATTTTATTTTATTTTGCTGAACGAGAAAAACAAAAATGATTACGAAATGTTTGAGTTACAATTGTTTGTCTCGTTCCAAGTTCCAACTATAATACAAAAAACCAATCCAATTTAACTAAAACGATTCAAAAATCAATCAAATTAATTAATGAAAAGATATGTAAGGGTTTTTTCAGTCTTTCTGAATTTTCTGATACAAACGTTTCCTCAACAATTGCCTACACTACTAAGGTTACACAACTAGTTAAACAATTTCATTCTGAAAATTGTTCTGTCAATGAGTTTAGAACTCACGGTTAATTAAAATATTCATTTTTAAATTAATAAATAATAGGTAGTTGACATTTGCATGACATTTTAAAAAAAATTTGAACGTCCTTAAAATCATAAAAACATAATTATTTGAAAAATCATCTTGTGAAAATCCTGCTTAGGTTATTTCCTCAAATTTAAATAATTTAAGTCATAAGTGTTTGCCCTAAGCAAATACATCGCAAATATTGAAATTAAAAAAATTACGTTTTAAATATTTAATATTTATCACCACAACCCAAAATACTCTCACGTTATAAAGACTAATAAAAACGATTAAGTGGTCCCAAAAGTCTTTTACATGCAATATTTTGATATTATCACGAGATAACACTTACCAGAAGCATTTTTAGAATGGAAATTTGATAAATATATAACCATCTACTCAACTTATAACGTAACACTTAACTTTTTCACTCGTTCAACCTTTCAGATAATATGAAAGATTGCATCAAAATTATGAAAATGTATATGATAAGTAACTATGAATATTATGAAAATTATTGAAAATAATAACTCGATCAGGTCTCTGCAGTGTGATTTTAAGCGATTAAGACCTTATATAATAATACGAGTATATACATTCTCGACTATTTCACAGCTGTTGGCCCGTATAAACGCACTCGATTAAATGCTTAAATTCTGCGGCTTGTAAAAGTGTAAAACTCATTTTGTGTTCGATCGCCGAACTAAAACAATAAAACGTGCGGGTAATGTGATTTGAATCCATTAGTAGTATACACTTGACAACTGTCATAGAAACGTCACGCCATCGGCAAAATAAAGCGATAACAATGGACATTGTGTATTGTTTCTAGGATTACCATCATTAATCTTAGCGTTTATCGTTAACACAATAATATAATATTGAGGTATTGACACGAGAGTTGAATGGTTTGCACACTCGACGACTATCACTCGTTCTCTTTTTAACGATTTCAATATTTTGAAAAACCATTTTAAACATTATACGTTTTGATCGATTTAAGTAGGCAATAACACAATATTATAAATTGTTGTCACGCCGTGGACGTTTAACAATCACGTTAACATTTTAACCCTTAATTTTATTATGTCTTCTTGGATACCTGCGTCGATAAATTATTTTTTTTTTTAAATTAACACGTTTGTAGGATTTTCTTCTACGGATACATACCATATAATATCATGTTTTTTCTTCTTCTTCTTCTTCTTCTTCTTCTTCTACGCCTTTCTCCCAACAATCCCAACTGATTGGCGTCAGCAACTATATCCTCCTCCCCTATTTGTCACGACTATTCAAGTATTAACTTACACACACAACACTTATATCATTTTGAATTGTTTTCACCCATCCCTTATCGGTCTTTATGTTTTCTTCAGTGTTAATTTTCATAACCGCTCTTAACTGCTTCCGTTTCCCTTCTCCTAATTACATACCCCAACCATCCCAGTCTATATTCTCTTATTCTATCCATTATTGATGCATCATTAATACTATCTTATGGCCTCTAACTTTTTTGTTCCTTATTCTAACCTTTTCTCCTTTTTTCGTTATGCCAATCATCCATCTAAGTAATCTTCATTTCGACCACACTCATAACATGTTCAATTCTCCTGTAAACCAACCAATTCTCCGAACCAATAAACACGGTCGGTCTGATTACATACCCTTAAAACATAACTTATGGTCACATTAAAATTCTATTATGATATGAACAACCATTACTTCTCTAAATTTTATCCAAGCGCCTTTAATCCTATGTTTTACCTCTACGATAAACTATAATGTACCCTAACCCGACTCTTTGTAAAATAGATCCGAAAAACTTAATGATCCCTATAACTTTTATACTACATCACAACTAATTGTCATTACTTACGGGGTTCTTTTTTCATTATTTTGTTATACACTTTTCTACTTCTACTAATTTTCAACCCCTTCTCTTCATGAGCTGATCTCCACTCATTAAGACTTGTATTAACTTCTTCCAGATTTTCTCTAACGAAAACTATTCCATCTGCAAAAATCATACGCCTGCAGGATGCCTCTTCTTAAATCTCTTTTGTTACGTATCAGCCATTACTACAGAGAACAAGCAAAGGCTTAATGACAAACATTGCGTCAACGTTTTCTGTATCTCAACATACGCCTTTGACAATTTTAGGTACATGTATAAAATTTTTATCGTCTTCTGTAAACGTGCAGTCCTCTGAAATTGTAAAAAAATGTTGGAAATTATTAAATATTTATTCAAATAAATTACACTAAATAGTTTATATCAGACAAGTAAACGCAAATATAATGTGCTATTTTGAAAGGTCGTATTTTATCAACAAATCACTTAACAGTTTTTAACTATGATTTTCGAGTGATAACTTTCGGGTATAACTTTATATTGATTTTAAATCCAGCCATTCATTATACACACAAAAACGTTCAAATTAAAAATCTGCAAAAATTATTTGTGTTTTTTTTGGAGTATAAATATGAAATATTTTGTTTTTGCCTGCTTTGGTTTATTCTGCTGTTCATTTCTTTCCTCAGTGTGCACACTTTGAATTAAATATAGTATTGTAAGTAATGTTGAACTTATGGTAAATAGCATGCGAAAAGTCCTAGAAAAATTAAATTTAATATAATTTCTTCACTTTTTCGATCTTTTAAGGTGTTGGGTTTTCACTCAAACTTAATAATTAAATACAATTATTTTAAAAGATATGATTTTATAAAAAAAAAAAAAAAGTTTACATCACACATCAGTCATTATTCATATGCACTAGGGTTTGAACGAATTAAACAATAGAAAATAACCTTAATTTGTTTTCTTGTAAATTTATGTTAATAGATATGTTTAGATACCTACTTACAGTTATCAACTTTTATATATACGTTATTTGTTTTTGTTTTCAATTTTATTCCAAAAAAAATAGTTTAGAACTTGATACTATAATATTCTTTTTTTTTTTGTAATATATTATTAATAATAATAGTTTTTTAAAAGTGAATTTTAACATTGAATAGCCATGTGTGCCCTCAAATAATTAAGTTTCATTAGGTTACATAATACATATGTATAATCGCATGAAACATTTCTTTTTAAATGTTATTTCAACGCAAATAATAACTAACGTACTATCACGGAAAAATGTGGGAAGATTAAAACATTTTTTTGTAGATTTAGTCGATCACACTATCAATATGAAATACAATTATTACAATTTTCCAATTTTAACAACAACCCATAATTTTTTCATAACCGTGGAAATAATATATGATTATTATCATTGATTTTAAATCATATCAATAATTTTTGTTTTCTAAATTACGTACCTAATTCAAATGCGGTTAGTCTTTGTTGAAGCAATGATCTGAAAAAATAATTAAAACGTCTAATAAAGTAAAATAAAAATATATTTTATAGATATATAAGAAATTTTTACAATTTTGGGTTATTCTTATGTTGGAAATAATACAATCATACCATACGGATTATTTGGTGATAAGTTATCACTGATAACCTACAAAATCGGTGTGTATTTACCCCGATTTTGTAGATGTTATATGATATATCTGTAGATATTTGGAAGTACCGATAAGTTGACTTTTAAAAATTTGAAGAGACACTCGAAAATATCGGGAATCTTAGAATAAACAAGAAACTACAAAACGAGGTTAAGTAAAAAACAAAAAGTGTCTTGTTAAGTTTTATGTCGAATAAGCGCAATTCCAGAAAATAAAATAAGACCCCTTAGAACGCGTTGCTGGAAGGTCAAAACACAATACAATAAATACCATAATAATAAAACTTTATAAAATTCACACAAAACTGTCGGCGTATTATAACAATGTGAAAATAAAAAAATAGCCAGGATCAGTCTAGGTTGCGTGGATAGTTTGACGGAGTAGCGACTACGCTTTGGGTGGGTCACTAGTTTAAAAGTTGTAGTTTAAACGCATTATTTATATCTGAAAGCAACAACCTATCATTGCCTTCAAAAATACGATTCTGAGCGAGCTCAGTTATCTAGTATACGTCTTGAAAATAACTAATTTAACAACAAAAACTTTTATCAAATCTGTATCTTTCTTATTTTAGCGTTATGTAAAAATTTCAGCTTGGTCCGATCTATATTTTGGATGTTATGATCGAAAAATTCTAAATCGATATTATTATAAATAAATATAATTTTGAACCCCATCGTCAAGGTAACGGTTGCCCACGGAAACCGCACCATATTTTTTTAAATAAAATTGTTAAATTTTCGTAAATTGTCGGTAGTTTTTCGCGTCGTGTTAACAAACTATTGAGAATATATTAAAAATGACCTCTTAAAAGTACTTCATCTTCGTGAAATTCGCAAAAGAAAAGGTATCGTTCGTAGTAATCGGAGCACTATTTCTGGTCGCGAATCTGTTTACAGTAAAGAAGTAAAGAAGAAAAAAATAAACATCATTGTAAAACCACAAGCTTTCTCGCTAACTCTCAGAATCTAAAATGTGATATTTAAGACATTTATTTTACTTTGAACTATAAAACAAGAAATTCAATCATAATCATGCTAGTTAAAACAAATTCGGGGTTATGGCTTATAATTCTAGTTTAATAAGCATTAAAATATTTATTTTTTTTTTTTTGCAAGTGATTCAATCTATATCAATATAGCACGATAAAATGTTTGTTACTTAAAGACGTTTACTATACTATAATTTGACTATTTTGATATCTACGATTACATTTCAGTACCGATTAACGAATAGATTGAAACGTTTTTGTGGTCGAAAGTTTTAAGTTTGTTGATTGTATCAATATCAAAATTATAACTGAAATCACGCAAATCGAAACAAAACCATTCGTTTTCTTTTTATTTATTATACTAATTGACTCCACTTAATAATAATATCGTTGTTTTAAACGCAATATTTTTTGCATTATGATTCGTTAAATAAATTTTATACAATATATAAACAAAATAAAGATGAACATAATGAAAATTATAAAATATTATAATTAAATTATAAAATTACATTTTTATCAACATTAAATATAAAGTAAGCATTTTGTTCATATCCAATTTAAACTCTAGGTACTTCAATATCATTGTATTAAAGTGGTAAAAACTAAACAGTATAGTTGAAAAACTGTTTTTATAGTTATCTATAGTTATTTATAGTTGATTAATGAGTTTGTTGAAAACAATGGAATGGACAAAATTAAAACTTGAGAATGTATTAGTTACATTAATTTGTATCTAATTGTGGTTTTGTCTAAAATAATTTTTAGATGATTTTCTTTTGATAAATCCCAGATAAGTAAATATGTGTCTTGATAAAAATCAGTGGTGTAGTAATATCATTGATTTTAATATGCCATACAATATCAAGTATATTGATAGGATGCTCTGGTTCTCATTAAATTGTACAACAGAATTATTTTAAATGTAGTTTCGGGAAATAACAATCTGTTAACTAGTTGCCAAGTTTCTTTGTTTATTATTTTAAGTGTAATGAAACAACGCCACGTATCGAAAAAATGCACAATATACGTAACTATCATGGTATTATGTATTAAAAAAGTCATAGTTTTAATTACACGTATTTCATTTTCTAATTGATGGTGTTTATTTTTGTCAGAGTTTGAATTGTTTTCAATATAAATATCTTAAATTATTTTTAACCTATTTTGTAACTACATTGTCATCAAGAATTGTATTATTTTATTATTATTGCTTTAAATTCAATTAAAAACAGAAATATATATATATATATATATATATATATATATATATATATATATATGTATATATAGCTTAAAGTGCCAAATTTTCAACCAACAACGCAAACTAAGTTCTGTTTTTGAATTCAACTCGATAATATAATTTAATTAATACATTTGAATTCTAAATGTGTTCAAAGTAGGTAATTGAGTGTTACAACTTTACGATATAAATAATAACATGTAAACACGGTTTATGCGACGAACGTGGTGATATATATTGTTTTATTACGATATACGAGTATACATCAATTGTACACTTGTAATAAAACAAGAAATGTAATCGAATCATTTTTAATCATTTTTCCAAACAAAAAAGAATATTATACATAGGTTTATCGAAATCCAAACGGAATCGTTCAATGGATTAATTAAAACTGTCGGAGAAATAAATTTCAAAAAAATTCTGAAGAGGACGTATCTACTATACAAAATATCGCGGGGTCTTTCAAGAGGGTTATTTTAATTAAAAACGTCAGTCGATGAATGCTCTTTTACTGCAAATAATGGGTCGTCGTAATCGCTAACGATTTAAAATAATTATTATTAATATTTTTTTTATTATAGTTATTATTTATTTATTAAAAACCAGGTTAAAACACCTCACGCCTGGGTAAATATTAAACGAAACGTTGAAAATAACGCTTTTACCCATGTTAAAACAAATATATGTTTATATACATTTAAAGATAAATGTAACTATAGATGATTCTTAAGTTTAAATTTTGTATATTTAAGTGGTGATTTGTCATTTTAAATTAAATCAATACTCAGTTGGAAAACAGTTTTTTAATTACCCGGTACAATATCATAAATTATAACTAATAACTATGTAAAATAATATTATATATCATCTTAATTAAGTGGAACTTCAATATTGTCGACGAAAAAAATAATTTATCTATATTTTATATTGGTAAAAATATTCATCGCTATCTCGTTTGATTGTCTGTGCTCAACACGGGCAAATTTTATTTGTCAAATCATAACGCGAACCGGCTCGCGTCTAAGGCAACGATATAAATATTATAGGAGTCATAATATTTTAGTATAATAATTATTAATAAATAGAACAGATGGTTTTGTTTCAATTCGCGTGATTTCAGTTAAAATTGTGTTATCGACGATTCCAACAGACTTTTAAACTTATGGCCACTAAATAATTTCAATTTGTGAATCGCTATACTAAAATTATGAAATTGTCTGTTTTTCTATACGTTCGCGGAGACGTGAATAATAGTAACAACAATGATAATAGGTGATTGCACTCAGCCATCGTCAGAACCTTGCGGTATAAATCGAGAGGAACTCCCAAGTGATGCGACGGGAGAAAATCAATACTTGAAACATCTGTTATAGTAAAATTTTCGAATCTTGCAATTGTGGAGGTATTTTGCATAAACATTGGTGTTTCGACGATGACAAACGAAGATTTCCCCGCACACCTCACTTGCTGTTAGGTATTTATACTCGGTTCGTTGTTTACAAGGCAAACGAGGCCGTATTTTCAAGCGCGATAACACATTTAATCGAATTTCATCAATTTGTACGGAAAACGATTATTTTAAACGTGTTTATCAGTTTTTGCTCATAACGCTTGACTGTGCAGGGTATTTATCGTTTTTTGGGACACTCCAAAACGCTGTAATAGCGAGCAAAAATAATATTTAAAATTTTACACTTATTGACACCGGCCACTCACTCTCGATTGATATTAAGTTTGCATACAAAACAAAAGCGTAAACTAATAATAATAAAAACAAGAGCAGAAAAAAGGTTGTAAATACCTCTAAATGTGTTGGTATCTGCTATCCAGTTGAAAGAGTTTAGTTTTAAAAACATTTAACGTTTGGTGCGTTACTCGATTAATCGTCTTCGATAATTTATATTGATACTATACATAATAATACAATAAAATTTAAAAAAAATTTTGATATTTTATTTTCTACGTTTCAATTTAAAAAACTTGTACGTGCATTTAAACACTGATGAAATAGAAACTTTTTGTAAAATAAAATATATATTGAATAAACTTTTAAAAATTTATGCTTTTTGAACGTTCATTGGTTTAAGTAAAGTTTTAAGAAATGTTTCTCATCGTTTTATTTACGTTGAACTCATAAATGCTAATAAAACGATAAATCTTTTGTTATTACTAAAAACTATTCGACAGAAAAGTTTTCTCGGTCGAAAACATTTGACAATACCGTTCTTTTATCAAATTCGATAGGTTACCAAAAGTTTAATGATAAATTTAATAGTTAATCACATTTTAATTAAATGTTGTGTTGTGAAATTATCATTCTTTTTATGATATATTTGTTTAATATTTTACCAATTTTTATTTGCCTTGAATTTTTTAACGGTAAATAACACGCTCAAATTCTACCATTTATTTTTATATTCCTAAAAAATACAAGTAAAGAAGAAAAAAACAAAATTGTGACAATGAACCTCTGCCAACGCGTGTTTTTGTGCGTTACATACTAACAGAGAAGACTGTTTGAATCGCATTAGGTAGTACATGGAATTACGTTATTTTTACAATGGTAGAATGTACAAAAAATTGTATTACAGATTGAATAACAGTCAGTATTTCTTTGAGCGAAAACGTAAATGGTCGCAAGCTTAAGAATGTTCGTAGGTAATTTATTTATTTTAAATCGTGCAGTATAACGTTTTTCGTTGTTTTTCTGTTGACTTATCGATACTTGTACTGTGTGCAATCATCGTTCATTTTGTTCTCATTAATATTGAAATTAACGCGCGATAAAATAATATTTTCGTCGGTGATCTTTAAAATAAAAAATTCTTAAATATTATGTTTTGTTTATCTTATAGGTATAGTATCAAAGCAATATTTTTCAAATTAATAATATTTCCTAAAATAATGTTAAAACTTTATTGAGATTTACAAATATATGTTAATTAGGAAAATTTCTGCCAAACTCATAGTGACATTTCAGACGTTTGCTTCTTTTTCTCTTTGACCAATAATTGGAAAATAAATTTATGCATGATTATAAAGCCAACAAGGCGTATAATTCGTGTTGTGTTGTCACGCACAAATAGTCAATATTTTCCAGTTTTTCGAGCAAGATACAATAGTGTTACATATTTTATTCATTACAAAAGTTTTCTTTTTTAATACTATTTAAGATTTCAATCCAAACAAATACATATAATTATATAGTTATTTGAAAAATCTGCTTTTAAATCACTATACTATTATTTATTGAAAGAAAAATGATTATTTTTTTTTATTTGAAAAAATTTTCTGATTTGAGTCAGTAATGTATGAAATTAAACGGATACAATTGGTCTTTTGAATTTAAGAAAAATTCAAAATTGGTGTTGATTTTACACAGTTATTGTACTTATTATTTTTACTTGAAAACGCACCTAGTTATTTTTAAATAATTAATGATTGTACACATTAAAGGACAAAGCGTGTCTACGTAAATTCAATAACACGAAAAACACAAGTAGATAACGTTAAAAGAGTAGGTTTAAACGTTTCAAGTATAGGTGTAGTATTTTTTTTTCGATTATGTGACTAACCATTTCCAATAAATACATTTTAGAGCATCGTTTTAATGTGTAAAAAATCAGTTGACTAGATTGCTTTAAATGTTTTTCAACCGAAAGGTTACAGTCTAAAACTAGACATTTTCAATTGACTACAATAAAAGTATATCTTGTATTTTGTACATTGTTTCTGAAAACCGGAAGACATTTATTTTTCCATCGTTTACTTTTTCAATACTTATACCCGAAGCACTACATGGTTTAGGCGTGTTTCGGTCCCCGTACACTCACTAACGTATAAGTTGAACCTAGAACACGGTCTACAAACTATATTGAATTTCATAACAAAGACGAACGATTATCTCAAAAATAAAGATTCTGAGAGATAGATAAAAGTTCACAAAATGTCAGTTGAAAACAAACATCAATGTAATTTAACGATATTTCAAAAACAAAATTTATAGAATATCAAGTTTTTTACGTTACACTAATAGTAATTATTTAGATTTCTAAAAAAAAACGTCCATGCACAAAAAACTACGTAAAATTTTCATTTGTTTTAATTTTAAAAGAAAAAACATCGATAACACAAATGCATTGAAAATGGAAATAAATTTAAAATGTAGCCTCTTGATCATTTTTTTTTTTTTTGTTCTTTTGTAAATCATTCGAATTTTTTTTTTATTTCAGTGGCTCATGTTGGTGACCGTCACCATTTTGTACAACTTGGTGTTCGTCATCGGCCGTGGCGTGTTTTGGGAGCTGAACAACGCGATGCCAACCATCTGGTGGATACTAGACTACGCCTCGGACGGGATTTACGTGGTAGACACACTAGTGCACGCGCACGAAGGTAACTTTTTGTTTATTTTTAAACATTTTTCAATTAAAATAGGTGAATATTATATTGTTTTACCGGTTGAACAGGAAGCGCGAATATTCATTAAATTTTGATGGTGGTGCTGTAAAAAAACATTTAAATACTACCAAACATTGGCATTATTCAAACAATATTTTTGCTTCCATAATTGGAATTTTAAAAATTCGACTTCTATTTGCAGACTTGCAAAACTTTCACTTATATTTTATAAAAAAAAAAAAAAAAAAAAAAAACAGTTATCGAAACGCAATTATTTTACAGGTTATGAAAATGATTCCAATGTTTTTGGTGTGATAATAACGTAACAGCACAGACACCGTTTAATATGGAAACGGTATATATATTTAATCATATTCCAATAAATCTCAACAAACAGAATAATCATAAATTGCTGTAATTTTGCAAAAAAAAAAAAAAAACATTATTCTTCGTGTTGATAAATCGATATTTAATTTGGATTGATCGGTCGAAGTGTTTGTTAATATCGTCCGAGTAATTTATGAAAAATTATGATCCCATTGCCCGTCTCGAATGTTTTTTCAATTTAAATCCGTTATTTTAAAACAGTATTTGTCTTCGTTTTAAAAATTAAATATATTGTGTGAATTTTTCTCAAAGTATTCTGTTGAAATTGTATCTTATTTATTTTTGTTTAATCGTCATTTCTGCACTTTGCAATTGGAAATTATATACATCCCACCGACGTCTCCATAAGGGGTAAAAGTGGTTCTAATAGATCCGTTTCTAAAAAAAATAATGTAAAAACTGTAGGTACAAGCATAGGCGTGTTTACGGGTGTTGCTGGGTTAGGTATAATAGAATTATACCTAACCCAGCAGTTAAATAGAATCGCGACAGGAATTGACTGATGTAATAATCTTATTTTGAGTGTTCTTTAATTATGTTACCATATCCATGATTTTATTTATTTTAGTGACTAAGTTACCATTTGTAATAGAGGTAGGTGCCGACTTAGGAGACGACATTGTTCCGCACGCATTTGAACTACAAACAAACGATACAGACAACCTTACGCCGCGGTAACCACTGACTGAAAAGTAGTAGACCTTATTATTTAAAGTGTAGAACGTGTCGATCCATTGACAAATACAATAATATCAAGCAATATGATAGGTTGAGTATTATCAGTACCTACCGTGATTTCCCAAATCCTCACCATAGACTAAATATAAACTTGTCGACATGTTTTTAAGTCCATGTTCCCAATGGTGAGTATGTTGTATTGATGATAATTTTTAATTTAGTATCATTGCACTTTGGTATTGTGTTGTACCTACTACCTACTACCTTTCCTTAAACCTTAACCATTTGTTATCAGCTGTTTCATTAATCACTTCATTGAAAACCATTCTCCCAAACATTCGGTCTGATGTTTCCTTTTTTAACAATTTATATAAAAAAACAGTTCAGTTGTGTACTTTGAAAAAAATAAATATTCCAGAAGTCTGGAAAAGGAAAGTATCATGTCTGTTAGAAAGTAAAAATAGTACATCTCAAACATTTCATGTAATTATAAGACAGGAAATCAAAGTTAACAGTTTTAATTCAGCACTCGATAATATGATAAGTGGATTGAATGATAGATTTAATCAGGAAACCTTGGGTATTATTTCTTCTGTTGGTAATGTTTCGCAACTTAATCCAACGGTTGATTATATTAAACTATTTGGTAAAGTATTTAAAATTAATATAAATCAACCAGAACAGGAAATTAAACTTCCTAAAAGATTTACTGGCATCCCTCGTGGATCATTTACAACAACTATAGATCAGTGGTTAGATTGGTTACAACAATTGGATCAAATAAACATTTTTTCAAATTTTCATAATGTGTTGATAAAATTTTTAATCATTCTAGTCACGTTTTGTTCTTGTGAAAGATATTTTTCAAAATTGACTATTGTTAAGTCTAAACTTCGTAATACTATAACACAGAATAGACTTGAAGCTTTAATACTCATGTTTGTTGAGCAAGAATTACTATCACAAATTGACTATGATGATATTATTGATGAATTCAAAAATATTGTTCCTCATAACAGACGTTTGATATTGTAAATTAGTTATATTATATATTATGTTTAATTTAATTATTTTATGCTATTAAAATAAAATAAAAACATGTATATTTAATAATAATTCTAAATTATAATATTAGTACAGGGAAATTTTTTTTTGTATTGTTAAAATTGCAGTCTTAAATTTATTGTAAATAAATAAAAGAACGAATTTTGAAGTCTTTTGGAACGTTTCAGCAACACCTGCTATAAAAGTCTGACCACGCCTATGGGTACAAGTTTTGAAAAATGCCTCGTCTCTGACAAAGCAATGAAATGTTTTGGCTGATCGGATTTTATTTGCGTCGTTTTTAACTCAACCATTTTTTATGTTTGAATTCTATACGTCTCATAATTTTTACGTTTTAAACATTTCTATACAAGGTTCTCTAGAAAAAAGTTTGTGTTTCCAAAAAAGCCCTCGTTCGTATTTCTTTGAAATGAATTCAAAATATTTCCAGTATTTCACTGAATTAAAATTAGACCCATTGACGCGGATCGCAATTTCATCAAACGCCTAAAAAAAACATTAAATTTTAAGATCTACTACTTAAAACAATATATTTCTTCAAAAATACTGAAACAAATAATTAACATACTTCGGACTTCTTAAACACCGTAGACCCTTCAAAAATTAAGACATTTTTCTCTCTCCTATCTCTCTCCGTATAAAGTTAAGTCAAATACGCCACTGCGAGCAGGTAAATAAGTGCAGGCCATCATAGGTGTATGTATTGGAAAAGGGGATTGGGAGGCTAATCAGCCCCAAATAACCACAAGTAAAACCCGCCGAAAATTTGTGAAGTACCCGCGTCCAAGACTAAAAAAAAATCCCTTCATAAAACACAATTTACACAATATATTTGCCCGCCACAAACAAATTTTAGATTATGAGCAACGAGCGAGAAATGTGTTGTTTTTTCAATGAACAAAAAACCAAAAAAAAAAAATCGAGAATTTTACGGAGAAAATTATTAAATTTTCAGGTTTATAATGACGTTTTTGGGTGGTAATAGGAGTCGTTACGTTGAATACCTATCGTTGTATCCTATCGTTACGTTGAAAACCACATAAAAGTCGGGATTTCGACTTTAAATTTATTTTGTTTCAAGAATTTTTTGAAATTTTAATTAGGTATTTTCATAGTTATGTGTCGAAAATAACGAAAATTGTGAAATTGCCAAATCCGACCTCAGAACGGTTGTACCTATAAAACTATAGTTTTAAAAAATTATTCCACGTCGTTTTCAAACATTTGTGTACCAAATCAATTGAATAAGTTATAAAAGACTGAAAAAAAATTTTTGCCAGGTTATTAAACAATATTTTTTTTTTTTCACGTATATACCTATAATAGGAGTAATTCGCGATTTTTTTTATTTTTGCCCAGGACTTATTAGATTAAAAAGCTCGCTCTAAATCGTTTTTTTTTTTTCTTTTTTCCGAATGCATTGGTCTGTCGTTTCTTTTAGATATTAAATAATACGGATAAACTGAAATTTTGAAACCAACGATCACCCAAAAGCGTAGTCGTTATACCGCACCTTTACCGACGTTATTTTTTACCATTGTCACAAAAAAACTGTTTACGCGCGCGTTCGCCGTACCCAAATGTTTACACCGTTATATTATTGTGTTGCACTTACGACGTGCTTAGACACGTAAAAAGTTTGTTTGACTACGGTAAAATATTACGAGCGATACGTTTCCCGGGCGGACGATAATACGCAAACGCGACGGTGCGATAGCAATTATTTTTATTATTTCGTCAAATGATACTATATATATATATATATGTTTTGTGTTCGCGTTCTGTTTGGGCACACGGGCGACAGAGTGGCGTCGGGAGGCAAACGACAAAAAAAAACCCCCATAATAATTACTATCGTAATAATATAAATTAAGTCGATATTCGCGCGATGGCGGGGCAAATAATTTCGGTGTTTGTCCGGGACAAACGTACGTAAAAGGTAGCGCGCTCGTTCTACGGCAAACTCGTTCGTCGCTTGTTTGAAAAAAAAAAAAATGTAATCCACAGGAAAACGTCGGTCGTAAAGTCTTTGGCGTTTCCATTCGTTTCTCTTGCCGTCGGCAAATATTTACTCCGTGGCGCACACACAAGGCGGCCGTTAATAACATATTGTAAAAATAGTATGTTTCCTCCGAGTTCATGGAGTATAATATATATATATATATAGGAAAGAAAGTTAAAACCCGTTTGTTGTTTTGTCGTTTTGAGAACCGCGTCGAATCGCAGTAGATTATTTGATGTGCGCAGCTACAGGTGTACCTACGGTTAAAGCTCGAAACAAAGAACAGACCGTCTCTCACTCGAAAATTCGTCAAAACGAAAAGCGCACAAAAAATTTAAATATGATTAGTTCACATTTCGTATGACGTTGAGCTATGGCCGATTGGAGCTTATACGTTTTTAGTATTTAGGTAAACATGGACGCAACAATCGACAATATCTAATGCTCTAATCAAAACAGAATTTAAAAATTTACACGTCTTATCATCATATTATTTTACGTTGTTTATTGAATCCATAAATTAAAATTTACCTGTAGTCACGTTCAGTTATATTGTTAATTTGATAGGTTAAGAAAATGTTTACTTAATTTGTAACTATGATAATGCGTGTATTATAAGCACAATACAGCGTAAACATCCCATTCTAGTATCTTGTAGATACTGATATCTCTGACCCGTGTTGTATTATATCATTATATTAAATCAATGTTAATTATTATCAAGGTTTCCAGGCGTATAATAAAAGTGTTCAATAAACTGTGAAATAATAAAAACAATATTTCAAAACTATGGAGTCGACTCATCCTCTGTGAGGTATTTACATTTTTGGCGACCGGGGGTGAATTTATATTTCGGCGCTCTGTACATTTTATTTCGACTTTCTGATTAACTAATAGTCTTATTGTTTTTACCTACATTATATAACTTCATTCAAACTTGACATTTCAAACAAATTGTCAAGTCATTACTCAGCATTTACTCTTGTAAAACAAGCGCCCAACCGGTAATAATTTTGTCTCTGCTCGTCCTGGTCATAACGTGAAAATAAGACACTATTAGCAACGATCACAACGTTTAAAACTTAACCGTAAGACCACGTTTACGTATCAACCATATCTACTGTAATAATCAGATTTGTTTTTGTTAGGCGTTTGCCCGTTTGTGTTTCGAACAAATTCGAGCAAAGTCTTAACAATTATTCACAATTTATAGTTAATACTGTTGGAACACAAAACCGCGTAGGTCAGACTGACACTTTGATTGTATTGTATAACAATGGAAAAAATCGTGTGCGAAGTTGACATCCAAAGCAATATAGTATTTAAGATAACGGTGTTAAAAAACAAACTCGAATGCGACTTGTGCCGCGGTTTTTAAAAAAAATGTATTTTTTATTAATTAGTTCTAAGAATCGTGAAAACATTTCCCGTGAATCGTGTTTTTGGGTGAAAAACGGTTTTGGCCCCTTAAAAACCGATAGAAGTGGTGGTACACCGATAATTTTATACGTACTTTTCTGGGCATTTACAACAATGTAAGATCCATTTAAACATTAAGGTCGCAAACTTACCACCGTCTCCTACAATATACCGTCATAAACTGCGTATACAATTAAACCCATACAATTCCGTAAGTCGTTTCCGTTTTCCGATCCGTAAGTTGCCCGATAGCAGCGTGTTATGATAATAATAATAATAATAAAAACGCTGACCCAGTTATGAGTTTATGAGTTTATTATTTTCATTCTCTGAACAGCATCTTCTCCTCCCCGATCTTTGCTCTTTTCCCATCACGAAGAGCCGTCGATTTTTCCGGCCGTTTGCACCCGCGCCACCCCCCAAACGAACAAATAAAACCCTTTAACGACTTTCCGTTCGCCATCGTACGATATTGGCTTCGGCACACTCGATTCGGCGGGATTCGGCCGAATACGTTTCCATTAAAGTCGTTTGTTTATTTTATTTTTTTTTTTTTAAACGTTGCCGAACCCATCGAATCCTTTTGGTAAACAAACGAGCGAAACCTGATGGTGTGAGACTTACGCTAAAATAATAACCGCACGCCTAACGATCGACGAAAGTCCGATATAGACCATAATATTCCGTGAAAAAAAATTATAACTAGTGTAAGTTAAACTGTTAATTTACATAAAGAATTAGTCCAGTCAAGTTTAAAGTCTATAGAACAACTGTTCAACTCGTAAACTTCCAAGTTAATGTGGTAATCGGATTGACTCGGTTGAAAAAAAGCAAATTTGTGAATACTTTTCTTAAAAATCTACGTACTTATATGTCTACCGATGCCCACCGCTTTCTTGTTGCGTTGGCATATCTAATTTTGTATCTTTAAAATATGTTCAATTTACTAAATTTTAACGGATAATTGTTCATACTGAATCGATAAGATCATTGAAATTGAACCTCCAAAAATTGAAGAAATATTGTAGACGTTGTACGTAAAAAAAAAAAATTAATAATCAACTCAACGTAAATAAATATTAGTTTGGTTTATTAGTAAAAGTATGATAAGCTTTCAACTAAACATGTTTTTTTTAACTAATTAGGGTCAAGCCACTATTACAGGTTAGACACGGATCAACTATGCTTAAGAAATCACATAAAATGTTATGATTGTCATCCGATCAGTTTAATAAGATTGTTAATCCTATAACCTGTTTAGTGACCGGTTGTAAAAAATTAAATGATGTGCATTTAATCTATTTTACATAACATGGTTAAGCTCAAGCCAGACATACGGAGCTTGCATCGATAAAAAAATATCAATTTTGTAACATACGAAATGATAATTGATAGAAAATTTGTTTTTTTTTGCAATATTTTTGTACACAGAAAATATGAAAATAATTGTTATTGCACAATCTAGGAAGCTCCAAACATTGTAGCAATATGGAGATGTATTATTATATCATTCAATAATGATTTGTTAGAAGGTTAAACTGTTCAATTCTATAATAACCTGACAATTTTGTAGAAATTATAGAGTAAAAAAAAAATCTGTTTAAAACATTATTTTATTATGTTAGTCCATCTCGGGTAGTAAAATTTGGTAACAATTTTATTTTGACAACGAACTAGTTGGACTTTATTGTAATTAACGAGCGTCACCAAAAATGTCAACTTTTATTGTTTTTAAATTGTAAGCATGAAAATTATTTTTTCATTATTGTAGTAGTCATAGACATATGAACTTATATGCTCTGCACTTTGATATGAAATTGATTCGCCAAAATAAACGTAGTGCAATTGGTGTAAAATGATTTAATTTGATTGTTCCCGGAGAAGTACATAATTATAAGCCTAAATCTTCATAAAATCATAAAAAAATATTTTGTTCATGACTATCCTAGACCACTACACATTATATTGAAGAAAAGTACTTGTGTGTTAATAGTGAGGTACACGCAGTCTATAGGTTTCTATGCCTATGTTAGTAACTAGTAACTAGTAGTGCACTAATGATAGTAAAAATTTAAATTTTGTCCTAGTCAATTATTGAGACCGTTTAAGCCTAAAACTTATTTTTATGAAACAATGAAATTAAAATTGAAATTAATTATTATCTGATTCAATTAATAACTCAAATTATGCTGTAATCAAAGTAAAACGATGCTGACGTTTACTCTGACGTAACGTTTAATATAATTATTTAACCCATTTAAAAATTTTTATTTTTTATTTGAATACAAATAATTTTTTATAACAAAACTGATTTTTATTTTAAAAGGAGTATAGTGATACGTCGTTTTTTATGGGGTGGACCAAGATCAATTGTGTGTTTATTAAACGTCAGTTACAGCCGGTTAAAAATCGTCATTTCAGTGCACGTAAAAGCAACTTTATAAATAATTCCCATTCACAGAAGACAGTATTTCGGAGTTTAATTCGGTGGAACAATTAAAACAATGGAAAGAAAAATAAACCATTATAAAATTTAGCATTTTTTATTTTTTATTTGTTTGAATAAATCGCACATCATTTTTCGTCCTCTATAGTAGTACTTTTAAAGAAGTTTGAGCACATTGACAACTCTTCCAATCGATCACTATAGAATAATAATAAAAAAAAAAACCATCTGTTCAAAATAACTTCGGTCTTTTCTGCGCTCAGAACCAAAACCAATGTGTAATAGTTTCCGATACATAACCGCTTACTTAATAAAACAACGTCATGCTCACCAATTCATACATCATAAATATTGTCTTGAAAAAACTGACACGATTTGTTTCAAAGTAATTGATATCCGTTCATGACTCAAACCAAACTTCAATAACAATTCTAACTTTGTACGAGCCATAGTTTTTCAATTATAGTACAACGACTACGGCGCGTGGGTGAACTTTACAACTTTTAAAGTTAAGATACCACTATATGGTCTGATTTAATATTGCTTAACAAATGGTTGGTGTAAAAAATAAAAATAAATTTTTAGCGCAAATCACGTCCGACGCCTTTGCCACAAGACCTGGCACGTGGTGCTCGTATTCTCAAGGAATACGAGTTTTCCTTTACCGTCACTCCAAAATGACGCCAAAAGTAGAAAACAATTGAAACGGAGACAGAGTAAATCTCTATGCCCAGATGGTTGAGAGGTAGTTCGATAAATGCGTTTCACGAACGTGATTAAACATGCTTACGCACTTCAATAATTACAGTTCCTTTGTTAACGATTGCCAACATAAATCGACCGGAAGTATGTTTCGAATCTAATAACGGGTAAAGACACAGATAGTAATTCTCGGTTAAAACCGTCTCGATTCGCGTATTTTAAAACTGGGGATAACGTCAAGTAGCCACGACTTCAGTGATTAAAATGTTTTGGAAAATTAGCTAGCTCTCTTAATCGAATACTTAAGAAAATCAAAAAATGAAAATTTTATAAATAGCTCAAAAATGATCAAAATAATCTACAATTCTCCTTGGGTTTGACCCGTTGTCATGTGTTAATGTTTAATCAGATTTCAAAAAAAATGTTAAAAGGAGATATTACCAATTAATGAGCAACAGCATAGGAATCATATTACAACAACGTCTAAATGGTTAATAGCAGCGTTTTTTTTTTTTTTTTTTTTTTTTTTTTGTAAGGTCTTAAATTTTAAGTATTAGTATTAAATATTTTACTAAAAACAATTCGCAAAGTATTGAACAGTTTAAAGTTCTGTTTTAAGCACAAAAATAATCGAAATCATTTGCATTTTGTTTGACATTTGAAATTAATCAATTTTTATAATATTATATATAAGCATTTTACTATTTTTTGGAGAAGTTGACAAATCGTAAACAATGAAAAAACGCCTAAAGATCATAATTAAACTATTCAATTTTTGAAATTTGTCTTTAAAACCGGAAATTTACACAAAAACATCAAAACGAAAAAGATTTACAATTTTCAAAGTCGAATATGATTTTAAATGAAAATACTTATAACCTTTTTTCTAATAATATCTTATATCTAAGAAAATCATGTCTAAATTATCTGAAGCATTTTTGAAAATTTTAACTTTTTCGTATTTCAATCATAACTCTAAGTAAAACAACGTTTCAAAAAAAAAAACGTTAAAACAAAGAAATGCATTTAGAGTAAAATATAACCAAAGTCTTGGAGGCATTATATTATAAAAATGTTTGAGCAATTCATTTACCCAAAAAAACAATAATAGTAATAAGTATATGATATATTGTCAAAATTATTACTACTTTTGTTACGCTCAAAATGTAAAATATTGACACAAAAATGAGAAGCTTGCTCTCTCCCATTCTTACCCCCCGTACGCTCACCCGTAAAATATTTATTTAATAAGAGATATATTTAGGAGGTTTTTTTATTTTTATTTTTATATTCCATTATTTTTAGTGTTCATTGTTTAGCATAATAGATATTGTAAAATTTGACTCATTATTCAGTCATGTATAATGAAGAATAAAATTAAGATAATATCAATATGAATTCTGCGCTACTTTATTGTTCGAGATGTGTTTTTTCAACCGTGTAAGAATCAAAGTTGTTTGTTTATTTTATTGAATGAGTTGTATAGTGATTGAAATGTTTATAATAATTTAAATGACAAAAGTAATATTTTTTAGTGAGTAAACAACAACGAATTATTAAAACATAAATGGGACTTCCAAATATATTTTGCTTTAAAATATTGGAATCAAAACCAACTGGTAACCATGCCGAAATAGAATTCGCCGAAAATCGGGGGTTTATAAGCATCTTTTTGGAATTTTTACTACTGATGATGTTTTAGCTTCCGCTAAGCGATAAGAAAATGGCCTAGTGCTAACAAAAAAACCAGAAATAAAAAGCCGTTGGAAACAATATTATGAAAAAATTATGTCATCTAATGACCAAGTACCAATATATACCCGGGAAGTATGGGTAACATCAGAGCCCTCTTTAATGAGGAATGAAATTCCTACAGCAATTGATAAGATTCATAATCACAAGGCACCTGGCATCGAAAAAATTGTGGCCAAAATTGTCGCTTTTGGTGAAATATGTATAGATGCAATACACAAAATATGCACCAAGATATGGAATACTGGAAAATGGTCCAAAGAATGGTGCGAATCTATATACAATCCAAATTCCAATCTATAAAAAAGGTGACAAGGAAAACTGCAGTAATTTTAGAACTATAGCCTTAATATCACACACAGGCAAAGTTCTGCTTTACGTAAAACAAAAGAGATTTGAGCCATACCTACTTAACCAAATATCACCGAAACAATCAGGTTTTATGCCTGGAAGAGGGACAAGAGACCAACTAATTAACATCAGTCAACTGGTAGAAAAGCTATATAAATATAATTCCCCAGCTATATTTTGTTTCCTAGATTACATAAAAACATTTGATACTATTAAATGAAATTTACTATGGCATATTCTAGAGGAAATAGAGGTTCCGGCTCATCTTATAATTCTAATAAAAACATTTATTCCAATAACTTGGCATACGTTCGTATCAAATCAGAATTATCGCAGTTTTCGGGTGGAACAAGGGGTAAAACAAAGTTGCATACTATAGCCTTTTCTATACAATATTTATGGAGCACTCTCCATAAACCATGAAAAATGAGAAGAGCCACTGAAAACTGGAATGGAGGAGAGTCCATTGGTGGAATTGAAACCTATAATTTACGATATGCTGATGACACGGTTCTATTAGCTAGCACGAAAGTAGAAAGGCTAGTTTACTTGAAAAGATAGAGGGATCTAGTGTGGATGCTGGTCTTAAACAAAGTGCTCAATACTGATGGTTGATATAGCAGAAAACTACTCGTCCACTTCGAAATAATTCCCTCGTAGACTGAGAATGGCCAAGGCAGCAATTTCTTAACTGTCTAGGATATGGAATGACCATGGTATAACAAAAGAAACAAAAAAAAACATCTGATGAAAACTCTGGTCTTCCCCATAGTGACATACGGCTTAGAAATATGGACTATTAATGCATCTTGCCGGAGAACAATAGAATCGTTTGAAATGAAATTGTATAGAAAAATTATGCGTGTTCCATGAACAGCCTACAAAACAAATGCATCAATATTAGATGAATTAAACATACAAGAGAACAGGCGACTTGCTCTCCCCTCAATGCAGCGTCAAATCCTTAAACTGTTTGGTTATGTTATAAGACAAGATGGTCTAGAAAAAATAATTATACAAGAAAAAGTGCAAGGAATAAGGAATAAAGGACGTCCCTCTATTCGATTTATTGACCAAATCAAATATTCAACTGATATCAGGTCAGTAATTAGCAGAAATCATGCGATGCATAGAAGACCGAGAAGGCTGGAGATATATTAGTAAACATTAATTGTACACTTGCTTTAATGGTAACGACGTTCAAAAAGCAATGAGAATAATACATTTATTTTTATAATTTTAATTTTTGTGTCACGAAAATTTTGGGAGCACACGAATGTTTTATAATCTTTATGAAGATTTTTTCCCGTGAAAATACATAGGCAGCACTGTACTTATAATTGATGTTTTTTTGTGGATTAAGTATACCTATACGATAGTCGATGATGAAGATGTGTCGATGAATTATACATTTCTATAAAACTTAAGTAAAAATAAAAAAAATAATTATATTGATATTGATTAGTATGAAACTGTTATCTAGGTACGATTTAAATCATTTTCATCAAAGAAGAATCGAATGTGTGAAATCGAGAAATATAAGATGTCCCGTAGATTATATGATAGATTTTTGTATTCTTTAGATACTACTTTGTGCACATAAATTAGTTTTGGATTTTGTCTACGCTTAATTTTTCCCAAGGGAGTGCTTTCCTATTCTCGATTTCTGCGCTTTTTTCTCCACCCATTATACTACATAATATTATTATAGCTGTGACCGTAAACGGAAATTATTATTAATTAGTATAAGCAACACGAACAAGATTTTATTTGAATAATGTTTTGATAATTTCTACAACTATTTTCAAACGTGTAAAGCATTCAAAACGGTTCAAGAAAATTTTTTAAATTGGTTTATAGATTGAAAAACTAAATAAGCTTAGAAATATATTTTAAGTGACACTAGTCCTTAAAAAAATCTTCTAAGAAAACAATTTATGCACGGATAACATTAAATAATATTTATGAACATATTTGTTGTTTCATTTTGGGATTTTGAGTAAAAGGAAAATTTTGGTGATTTCGTAACGATGTCTTTGTTTTTTCTATTGTAATAACGCTTTTTAGGGTAGTTTAAATGCCCCGATTCTTACATTAATGTACTCGTATAATATGATAAGTACATGACCATTGACTATGGATAGTATTGTGATTGAAATTTTAAAAAATGTTTGTGCTGTGATCAATAAAATCTTAGTATGAATTAAACGTCAACAACATAATTGAAAACAAACAACCCTAACTGTGCTGTTGATTGCCATGAAACATATTTCTGTTTTTCTAATAAAGAACGCAATTAATCAATTTCCCATACGAGATGTTGGGTCTTTGGACTTATTAGAGGCACGTCTTTTTGATCGATAGAATTAGCGAGTTTTTCAAAATGTAATTAAATTCAACTTTTTCTTTTGTCTTTATTAAATGTATTGGTATACGCTTTCGTTCAATTTCAACTTCTTGAAATGGTAGAATCAATTTTAGAAATTTAAAAATTAACACAGTGTTTGTCTGAACACAACAAGAAATACCTATATAAAAGATATGATTGTTTTCAAACTAGTTTGAACTTTTGAATTTGAATGTTTTATTACATTTCTATATACATTTCTATTAACACTGCCTGTAATTTTTTTTTTTTGGCACTGAACAAAATTATAAAATTATAATGAACAACGTCAAATACCTTTTCTGAAAATATTTAACATTATTTTTTGTACCTATATAAACTATCTCCATGCTTTCCACAAAAAAAAAAAAAAAAAAAAAAAAAAAAAAAACGAGTTTATGTTATTTCAGTTTTCATGATGACAAATTGAGTATAATGCTTCAGCTCTGAAACAACTGCCTGTGCTTTTATTTTTCCAAACATTTAAAATTTAAATACTCAAATTCGATTTACAAAGAAACGTTGAGATATTTTTTTGTTACAGTAAAATATATGAGTAAATATTTGAATTACGACGTTTATGATTTTCAAAAGAAATCGTTGGTACCATTAAAATCCCGAGGACCTATAGAAATGATAATTTTTTTACTTCAATGGTTGATTTGCAGAACTACAGGTAAAATATTTTTCTTTTACAATAAAGTTTCACGTGATATTTTTCTGTACACAACTGCTGAGATTTTTCCGTAAAATCGTATTTTTTTAGTCGAATTTTAAAACCGAACTGTTGTATGGGATATATGAGACTTAAAAAGACTCAAAAATGTGTTTGTGGACCAAAAGAAATTGTGTCGTACAAAAACCCATACATACAGTTTTTGTATTTCAATTAATATCTAAAATTTTATGTAAAAAAAAACTGAATTCGACTAAGAAGTTTATATACACAATTTCTACAATTGTTAAAAATAATAATTGAATCCTCAATAATTTCTATGCAAAAAGTTTATCAAAACCATTACGTTTTAATTCTGTATTAAATTCAAACAATACCGATTGTCATTGTTCACATGTTATATAATGTAACTTACAGACCTTGATTGCCTCTCGTTTTGTACAAACTACCATGCTTTTATATACGAATTCAAAATAGTTGTAAATGTTTAAATTTACAAACATATTGAGTATTTTGAAGTTTTCAAATACGAGTGTCCACAAAAAACATTAAATTATAGAATATCTACTATGTACAAGAATAATTAAAATTAAATTTTAAAGTAAATTTTTCCAACAACAAAAAAAACCCGTATTCTATTTTTTTTTTTTTTTTTTGCAAATTCGTACTGGCTTTAAATTTTACGTATTTTGATACAAATGCAGCTTTTCAAATATGTTGTTGAATGCAACATACACGAACAAATTATACTGATGAAAAAATAAGTTTATAGTTTGAAAATTTATTTAGTGCAGAACACCTGCTGAAGAGCAACATTATTCTTTATTGTTTTACGAAAATGTTTAGTCCTAAAAATTTAATCATATCCGTTTCTATATTTTTTACGTTAAAACAATTTGATGTACATTCATGGACACAAAATAAATTAGACATAACAATGCTAAAAAGTTAAATGTAACCATCAGAGAGGTAAATAATTGCACTAGTAATGATTTTATACGTGGAATAACTAGTCTAAACCATTTGTTGTGACAACCAAGAAAGGAATGGAATAACGAAAATTTACCACAAAAACACACTGTCTAAATTTAACTCATGCCTAAACTGTAATCTTGCCGAATGGATTCGGCATTGAACTCGTTTTACGTTTTTAGGCAGTATATCACTTAAAAAATCAGAAAAAAAAAACTAATTAATTTATTTGAAACGCACCATGATGAAGTGGTTAAAAATCTAAAATTGATTTCAGACTACAGTAAACAATTTGAAGAAGTGCGATCGAATATTTTGTACTCGAACAAATACTAACTGTATTTTAGACCTAATGTTAATGAAATTTAGATAGAACTTGTTTTCAAACCAAAAAAAAATAATTTTGTTTGTATCCAATGGTACAATAGTTGATTTCAATCATTATATATTGCAAAAAACAATCGATAGTTTATGGATCTTTATACTTTGCACTTTCAACCGCAAATTATAACATAAAAGCGTAGTTTGGTTTTCCGAATTGTATACGAAACAAGTTGTAGATAATTTAAATAAACACCGTTTTCACAGACATTGTTGCCTTAAATTTGGAATCAAATATGATAATTACAAAAACATTTTAACTAGATTACGCCGATGACTTCTATTTAACAATACGACATACTTAATTCAGACAAAGGACAATCACCAATGTGAAAAGTTGAAAAAAAAACAGATAAATGTATATCTACGTAAAAGTGTTTTTTTTTTACATAATCAAGTTTGTTTAAAAGGCAGGTTTCAACTTTAACATTCACCATAACGATTGAAAAAATCTAAAAGAACAAGTCCTTTATGAAAATGAAAATATTGAAAATGAACTGTGCTAAATAAAAAAATTTGAAATTTTCAACAATTTCTGTTTTGTTTGTCGTTTACCAAAATTCAATAAAAACTTTATTTTACCAACAAACTTTAGAAAACAAAATTAGATTTTGACAATGTTTGTGCCTAAAAGATTTTCAAAATCGTTTACTACAGTCAAACGTCAAAATAAATTGGTTAGAATTTTGCAAAACGTAATTTTAACTAAACGAATATTGTTATTTGGGTTAAACTTTTGAAATAATTGCTGGAGTGGACTATTATTTATTTTTATTGTTTAAGTAAGTCAAGTACTTAAATGTTTATAACAAAATTCGACTATATTGCAGCATTAAAAAAAACAACATACATTTTCGATATGTTGTTGGTGGTTTTGTACAATAAAATATCGATTCCTTATCAAAAATTCTGAAAGTTAGTAAACTAGACGAACAAGACGAACTTACAAGACGAACAAAATACGTCTCTGTTTTTACTCGAAATATTCGGTTGATTTTCACAGTTATTTTAAGTTTGAAAACTCGTAAAATTTGGTTGTATCGGTAATGTTTTTACTACAATTTAGGTATGTATGAAAAATTCCATGAAATTTCTTTAAAATGACAACTGTTGTTTGAAATAACTTGTAGATTTTTAACCATTTCACTATAGTGCTTTTCAAATTGACTAAGTATTTTTACAGCCCTTTCGTAGTGGTAAATTTCCGAAAATCGTAAATCGAATTTAATCAACTTATGTCAAATCCATTCGGCCAATATACAGTTTATTCATGTGTAACTTTTAGACAATGTGTTTTTGTAGTACATTTTTTTCATTCCATCCTTTTTTTTTTTTGGTTGTCGTAAAAATGGACTTGACAAGTTATAATACCAATGCTAATGTAATTATTTACCTTACTTCTAGTTATATTTTGCTTCTCTGTTTTGCCAAATCTGTAAGTTTCAAAAAATGTACTTGAAATTGTTTAAACATAAATACAAAGGAACAAAGATAACTAAATTTTTAAAACTTAACATGTTCGTACAACAATAAAGAATATTGCTCTTTAGCTTGTGTTTTGCTTTACATACATGTACTTTCAAACTGCTTATGAGTATACCTGCTGCGTTTTAAGTCGACATTTTTACGTATACTTTGTGTATTTAAACAACAACATATCATTTGAAAAAGTGTATTTGTTAAAAAAAAATAATACACTCGGGTATTGAAGCCAAGTTACAGGAAATTTAGTTAAAGTAAAAATAAATATATTTTTTTTTACTGTAGATATTTGTTTTTTTTTTTTTTAATTTAAAACATTTAAAATTAAATTTTAATTGTATCTTAGGTGATTTTAAATAAGATATTTTTATGGTTTTGTTTAATATAAATAGTTTTAATACATTTTAGATTTTTATTCAACATAGAATTAAAAGTATAAAATATATATTCTACTGTTCAATAAAATATTATTGTTCAAAATTGAAGAAATTGCAAAACAAATTAGTTTTATACAACTATTAAAATATAAATACCTGTAGAATTTTTTTTATAGGTACTGCTTTATATTGAAAAAAAAAATTATTTTTTTTCTAGTAATTGACATTGCTTGGTTGTATATTCTAACACAGCAAAATGTTTTACATTTTGCAATTTCACATGCGTTTCACAATTTTTACAAAATTTAAAGGAATTTGTTATAAAAAAAACTGAAAGTCCATAAAAACGGGTGGCAAAAGATATTTTGCCGTCCAAACGAAAACCAAAAGTGACGGGGGAAAAGCGTCCCTGCATCGAGCGCCCGTTAAATTGCTCCGAAACGCTTCTTTTTTCGCCCCTTTTTTTTTGTACGAGTGTGTGTGTGTGTGTGTGAAAGAGCGAATATAAAACGGTCGAAAATATCTTCCCCGACAGTATATTCAAGCCGAATATTATAATTCTGTCAAGAGTGTTTTAGCCGACAACAATTATCTCAACCGACGAATAATGCAGCCGAAAACATACCATCCGACCGTAATTTAGCCAATAGCATATTAATTAAGCCAACGTTTATTTCAACTGACAAATAATACAGCCAAAAATATACCAATACCGACCGTAATAATTCTGCCCGCGGTGATTAATCCGACGAACGATGGGACGACATTACTGTCTGCTAAATGATCACGGTCGGACGGTATGTTTTCATTTGGCATTATTATTAACTGTCGGTCGAAATAAACATCGGCTAAGATATTCGTCGGCTATGAAACGGTTTTTTCTTCTCGTCTGTTTTTATTCGTTTTTCGGCTAAAATAATAGGTAAGTACCTCCGGTGTGAAAGATCTCACTTGGACGCCTCGCGGCATCGACAATTTCCCGTCGAACATGACGAATTTCCGGCCGCGAATCGAGTCGATAGAGGGTCGCGGTTGACCTTCAAGAGCGCGCGACCGGGCCGCGACGTGGCGGAGGTATAGGATACACTTTAGAGCCGCGGTCGGGGCAACAGTGACGCGCGGACAGCAGTAAATCACTCGGGACGCGAAATAAAACGAGACCGCGCGCACTCTTATTTACAACGTCCGGGTGGCCCGAAGAGTTCCGGTCGATGCCATTAATAACGTTCGGGGATGTTTGCGCGACGACTATAATGCCGTGGTGGAGACGCACGAAAGAACACACACACACACACACACACACACACACACACAGGGTGTTTAATATGTCTGGTACCATATATTATGGATAGTAAAATGATTGTGTACAGCTGTTGTTCTAATGTTCAGGGGTGTACCGAAAATAATAACATAAAAAAGGACTGCCTTAACAAATTTTCAAAAGCAATTGGATTGTGCACCTATACGGTAATCATACACGATTCTAGAAATACAATCGCTTTTAAAATTTTCCTACGACAGTCCATTTTCATTTTTATTACGTTACGAACATAAAATTAATCGATAAAAGCGATTTGTTCTCTGTCACTCTGTTTTTATAGCGATTAAATTTTATTTTCAAAGTGTTTAGTAACAAATAAATCCCTTAAAGATAAAATTCGTAATGACCGTTGTTAAGGCTGAAAAGAAAACAACAGGGAAACGCGAAAACTGCTAACATTTAACACCAAATGTACCAGAGACCCCTTCCGGATCCCTTTTGGTTCAAAATTCGTCGGAGACGCGCGAAAATGTACCTAGTGTCCGTCAATTTCTTTTTAGAATATTATACACTACTTTACAAACACCCGTACAGACACAATCATCATGATAGCATGATTTATAATATCAATTACACTTTATTTTCTATTATCCATCCGACAACACAGTTAACACGCACCACCGTATCTATAAGTCTATAAGTCTATACGTACAAAGATCGATTTCAATAAAAGCAATTTAAAAAAAATAATAAGCGCCGGAATCAGTCTAGTTCGCGTGGGTAGTTTAGGTCACTAGTTTAGAGGTTGTGGTTTAAACGCACTATTTAATTTCTGAAAGCAACGATGAATCATTCATTGCCTTCGAGAATACGATTCTGAGCGAGCTCAGTTGTCTAGTATACATCGAGGTAAAAACAAATTTGACGTGAAATACTCTTGTCGAATCTGTATTATTCCTATTTTGGTATTGTGTAAAATTTTCAGCTTGATCTTTATTTTGGATGTTATGATCAAAAAAATCTAAATCGATGTGGAAAAAATACGTTCACCGTAATTGTTCCCCCATTATGAAATACACGGCCGCCCGGAATGACGAGTTTTACGACAAAATAACAACTTATAATCGGCTATAAATCAAAATTGTGCGAACCAATTTCCTAAATTTTTTAACCACATGTGTAAAACTATCTTGTTTAGATTGTATTAAAGTGTCGAGACCTAAACGTAAAAACTAGAGGTTTTATGAAACAATAACTGCGTAAAATTCAATAATTCAAAAATTTAAAAATTCCATAACTCCCTCAAAAATGATCAAAATCGTTTAAAAATTAAGCAGCAAACTCGTTAAACTATTTTTAATGAAACATATAAATTTCAAGTCGAACGGAGCACTTTTCGGGATTTGACTGTTTTCATTTTTTCCTCAGAACTTAAAAAATAATGAAAATTTCAAAAAACGCATCCAATAAAGTACAGTTTCGGATCAATTATCCATCTTTTAAGGTATCGTACGTTAAAATTGGAGCATTCTTTCTTCTAGAAAAAGTGATCACAAAAATCGAAAAAAAAAATCTAAATCGATGTGTAAAAAACACGTTTCCCGTAATTATTTGGGCCTCCCATAAGAAATACACGGCCGCCCAAAATAAAGACAATTTCAAAGTTTCATAACTTCTTCAAAAATGAACGAAATCACAGCGGAACACTCATATGACCCTCTTAAATGACATATATGAATTTTAAGTCGATCGGAGCAACTCGAAAAATTGGGCCGTTTATTGTTTTCTTCAGAACTTCGAAAATAATCAAAATTTAAAAGTACGTTTCAAATAAAGTACCATTTCGAATCCATTATCTTTCTTTTAAGGTATCATGCGTTAAAATTGGTGCAGGTTTACTACAAGAACTTTTGATCACAGAAAAAAAAAACATCGTTGTAAAACCAATACATTCTTCACTAACGATCAGAATCTAAAAAGTGCGTTAAAACCATTGAGAAATATCAATTTAATTTTTTTTACAGTGAATTTGCATTAACTCTGTGCGGTCAACATTTTAGAACAATTTTTTATTGCACTTTCATTTTTTTTTTTTAGCTTTCGCATTCCATGGCCTTCATTTAGAAATTAATTTCGCCCAAGTGCCTACGTGTGTTTCGTTAGTTGAATGCGGTGGGTTTTAAAAGAATAGAGGGTGTAAAATAGTGTAAAATGATGTCTAACGATTGAGAAATTTAAACCAATTAAATTTCATTTACTACATTGAAATATTGTTTTTAATTACAATTTTTTTTCGTGTATGACTCCCACTGTGACCTCTAAGTTTCTGTACTCACTGAACACCCAATATAGACGGGCACGAGGCAATGGACCACGATGGGGCGATACAGGACGGACGGAATACACGCCAAGTTAAGGACCCGTAAATATTAAGGGGCCGGCGATTGTAATAAATGATTTTTTCGGGCCTTAACCTACGTTCATGGACACGCGCGTTTAATGTATCAAAAATAAAATAAAAAGATACTGTTGAGGCTAGGTCACAGTTTAAAAGGTAGGACACAGCTACATTGAAAGTTGTAATTTAAAATTTTATATCGTGTTTGAAAGCAACGATAAATCGTTGCTTAAGACAATAACTTTGAGCAAGCACTGCAGTAATTCAAATGAAATCCTATACAAATTCAACTACAACTAATACTCAACAAATTCAGAATTTATTAATTCTTTATGTATCTAAAAAAATTAATGGAATCAAACCAGTAATATTGAATGGTCAATGGTTGGTATAATGACAAATCATTACAACATGATATTTTACTTCATTGTACGATTTCAATTGATTTGAATTAATATAAAAATATTGTTATTTGCTATAATTTTAAATTAAAAATTTTATGATACAAAACTTAAATAAAAACAAAATTCATCAATTTCAATGTTCTAATATATGTTTATATATCGTTTGAAATTCGTTAAGACCATTTGAATATTTAACACATGTTAATTTGAATACATATAAGCTACTTTTTATTGACAGTTTGCAATGATTATGTGAGAGTTTTTCTCGATGTCTTTGATTTTTAAGAGAGGTACTTAAGATTATTTTGAAAAATAGAAGTTAGTACATTTCCCATCCTACTCGGGTACTCAAGTGGTTTTCATTATTGTCTTTTTTTATTTTTTCTTTCCTAAAACATAAAGGAAAGTTTTCTCAGAAGAAAATAAATGGGTATTGAATAACTGTTGTTTTGTTCTATAGTTTATTCCATGAAAATATGTTTCATGTTTTCTAAAATTTCAAAAAATACTTATATACAATTATTTTTCGCGTCATGAAAAAACACCATTCAATATTCAATACTTGCTATAAAAATAAATCAAATCAAATTATTTCTGCATGTGATTCGGGACAACGTTACCCCGTGATAGTTTTCATAATTATGTATTGTCTTTTAAGTATGGATTTACAAATCGTAGATTAAAATATTTCTTAAATTTATTTATCCATATAATTTAACTACTTTAAACATAAAGTGATCATAAAAATGTAATTTAATAAGAACATTATTAAATACAAACAAAATTTTAGATGTATGGGAACGCACTCTTATTAAGTTTTTTAGAAGAAAATTTTATCGCTTCCTCATTGTATATTATGACATTGTGTAGTAATAAAGTAAGTTGTTATAAGTTTGTGTGCGATTTATTGCTTCCTTATCTGCCACCCAAACTTAAATACATGAAATATCAAAACCATTGATCGCAAGTGTTAACACCGTATGCCAACCGTTTGAATGCGAAAAAAACCTCACGGATATAATTTTCCAAATTTTGTAAATCGGTTTTTTTTTTGTAAAAATTTACAATTCACATGGCGTGACGATGAAGTTTTTAATTTTATAAAATTCACTCCTTAATAAAATGTAATGTCTGTCACCAACACTCTCAAACAATTCTTTACAAGCAATACATTGTATTATTAGTAAAAAAGGGTTTCTCTATATGTTTGGAAAGTCAAGCGTGTAAAATAAGTGTGTTCTTTACAAGTCATCACTTAAGAACGAAAATGTTCAGGAAAATTATTTTATATTTCGAAATTAATTGTTTGTTGTTTTGATCATAGATTTTCACTTTATTAGCGCATTTAACAGTATTTATGGATATGAAGAATAATGATATTGACTTTCAAACGATTTGGCTGGACGGATAGTTAAATGTATCAATTAAATAAATAAAAAATATGGTTTACTTTTAGAAAGTTCTAAAACGTTAAATATCTCCAAAGTAAACATAATTTTGAAAGTAGAAATACCGTTTTCAAGCCATGTATTATGTAATGTTTAAAATATATATATATTGGTATTAATATCGAGAAAGAACCTTTTCAACGTTGAAAAGATATTTTGAAAAAAACAAATTTTAAAGGAAAACTATCCGTCTGCACCGCGTGTACCTACAGATCAGTACAAATATCTAATTGCAATTTGCAATAATACATGGCTTGAGAACGGTATTTCTACTTTCAAAATGATGTTAACTTTGGAGATATTAAACGTTTTAGAGCTTTCTAAAAGTAAACCATTTTTTTTTATTTATTTAATTGATACAATTAACTATTCATCCAACCAAATCGTTATATATTATAAATATATAATATAACCTATTAAACCATTGGTATAGAAATCAATACCATGTCGTCAAATTTGTATGTACTAAATTAATACGGTGTAAATTTTGAAAACAGTTTTCGCTAGGTATTTTTGTACTTTTTAATAATTTTTTAAGTTTATTATATTTTTTATCAGGACGTATACTGGACAACTGACCTCACTCAGAATCGTTTATTCGAAGGCAATAATTTATCATTGCTTTCATATATTGAATAATACGTTTGAACCACAACTTGCGAACCAGTGACCCACCCAAAGCGTAGTCGTTACTCCGTCAAACTACCCACGTGACCATGACTGATCCCGGCTTTTTTATAACATGTCACTTATTTTTCCCCGTTGACCGATGTAGGTTTATCGCGTAACAATGTCGTCTTTGCCCGCCGGGACTGGTATGAAAAATTGATTCACGTCGGGATTTATTTGTAACCCCGGTTACTATCGGCTTCTATTACATCGAAGGTACATATATATACACACTCGTAAACTCACTTAAAACCTGGCCCAGTTATTTTATGCCATTTTGTTTACCGGACCTTTGGTGGTCTGCAGCCACGTATCACCTTACACCGAAGTTTCGACGGCAAAAAAATAAATGTATAGAAAACTCAAGCTGGGAATAACGGGCATCGTATATAAAACAAAATACATTTTTTATACGTGATATGCTAATACCAATAAACGCGACGCCGGGTTTGGTGATAGAGCTTAGGTACTAGAGGTTCGACGGCAAACAAAAATATCTCGCCGTTCCTCCGGTCGCGATCCGTTTCGATTCTTTATTTAAACTATCATTATTTTGTTATTATTGACTTATGACGGCGCAAAAGAAAAAAAAAAAAATGTTTTTCTGGGTCGGTTGGGACGCTTGTTGGAATGACAACCGCGTTCTTCGGGCGGGCGGATCGGCTAAAAAACGGTTGTTCGATGTTCGAATGGAACGGATTTCCAACGAATGTATTACGATTGTGATCGAGTTCAGCCAGTCAAATAGTTACGAGTATTTATAACAATTAACAAGTTGTACATTTTAAATTGTTATGTTGGCATGAACTGATTTTAAACATGATGGTGTCTAAAATGTGTCTGTTCAAATAATGTGTGAAAATATCTTAAAATTAATTTCTCTGTACGCTTATTTTGCGAATCATGACGATGTCATTTGACGTATTTTTTAAATGTTTTTTTTTTCATTTTTTATCGTACAACTTGAGAAATAATCAAAAAAATTTAAAACGCTTTGAATAAGCAACCATTTAGGACTAAATATCTAAAGTATCTTTGTGGGAGTATCACACGTAAATATCGGAGCTTCCGAAAAAATGATAACGAATAGAAAAATGTTATGTTGTTCGGAAAACAGTTTTTTACGACTTTTTTGGATCATAAATCTAAAAATGATAGAAAATACAAAAAACGCGCCGAAAAAAATCGGACTTTCCCAAAAACAATATTATACACCCTCGCTTTTGAATGAGAGTCTGGCCCACAATAGTTTGTATTTATAAGTATAGTGATTTAGTTCAGATTCGTGGCAAGTCAGGACACGAAATCGTATCGGCTTAAAATTATTACTTCAATGCCTGAACAACACGTTACATATAAAAGGTGACTTTGACTCGATATCCCATTAAGATAAACAAAAAATGCGAGTGTAAATTTTCAAAAAAACTATTAATGTATAATATGTTACTTGCCCCAACCCCTAAGAAATAAATCGTCAATCAGCCGCTGTGATTTTCAGTGATTATTTCCGTTTGTCACGCATATTACGTGCAGTGATTTTACAGAGGTATAATATTATGTAAATCAGTTGCACAAAGCGATTGATTAACCTTTTTATTTTTCAACATCAGATCGGTCGGACACACAATATATTATTGTAACCACAATATCCGGAAAGACAGTGCGGTCGGAAACGACAAATACGGCGCGGATAAAAAGGTCGAAAATCTGAGGGATTACGCGTGTATTGTTTGCTGTAGACGTCACTGCCGCCCACATAATTATATATTGTGTTTGCTCTGGGCCTATTATTTATGCCATCATCATTAGTGGACGGATTCGTATTGTAACAATACATTTTTACTTTAAACAATAAGCCACATATCACAACAACGTATAATATGGTATTATATGTTTTGGCAAATATAATTTTCGTACTTGTCACATAAACAAATTCAGATTTGATTAAAATATCTGTTTCAGACTATTTCAAATATATGTTTAGACCTTTCCCCCCTTTAAACACAAATTCATGATAAACATTTTTTGAGGATACTATCAAAAATTAGTATTAAACTACAACATTATTCAGAATACTGAAATGTATTTAAGAAACGTCATTTTTGAAATATTTTTAAAAAAAACACTTGTTCGCAAAATTTTGATTCCTTCTATTAAAATGATTGATGATAAGAGTATATTTACGTGATTTACTAACGTATTAATTTTATAATAATAATACAAACTGTAATGAAATTCTTGATTTTTTTTTATAACAACGTAAAAGGTATAGTTAAATACTTATATAGTTCTACCCGAGTCCGTATAAAAATATAGTAAACTAATCCCACAGCATATCTTCGGGGATAAAATACCAACATTTTTCGACATATTTTGTAATTGACGCACACACTTTGTAATAAGTAGTATTTTTTTTGGAATTAAAAGTGTAGGAACATCTTACAATCCATAATGGTATAAACATGAGTTCATTCGGGTTTGTCATATTGTTTGATTTTTAAAATTAAATTAAAGAATTTTGACTTTGAATATTATTTTAAAATTCCGTACAAATGGAATAATTTGACATTATATTGTTTCTTCACGGTTAGTTTCACAAATTTTTGACATAATTAAATTGTTAGTATTAGATTGATTTCAGCTTTAAAAATTAACAAACGTACAGCTATTTAACTAGAATAACTAAAATTTTACAGGGTCGTAAAATATATAAGTAAAAGAATAAAAAGTAATGTATTTTTATCATAGTGTTATTTAAGTTATGAAATTAGTACATGTCGCTATCTTTGGTGGCTGCTTTACACGCGTCCTTTAATTCATCATTATATTATTATAATGTCATAGATTAAGATAATATACTCATTGTGATAATTTTTTACAGATTGTTTATTTATATGTTTGAAAAAAAATAAAAAAGTTCAAGTACTTAAATACCTTTTTTAGTAACGAATAATATTTTAAATTGTTTGATAGTATACTTTAATGTCTTCCTATTTGAATTGAATAATTGTTTGTAGTCCGTAGTGAATACTATATTTTTGTTTGGACCATTTTTTTTCAATAATATTTTGATTGTAAGTACCTATTGTACTTCTGATGTTCAATAATTATTTTTTACATATTTCAACTCGTTAAAATCAGAGCCTGGAAGTTTATGGTCAAAATTATAATTAAATAAGCAAAAATTAATATGTTTACGAATTTCATGATTTTACGTAGCGATATTTTAACCCACTTTTTTAACGTCAATTAAACCTATTGGTTGTTTAAGAAACAAAGATAATGTAGAATTTTGTTTGTTTGTATCTACTCAATACAATTGCATTGAAATAGTATTTTTAAATTATCTTTTTTGTACAAAAATTAGTGCACCTAATTGAAGTTATAAAAAAAAAAAAAAAGATACTCAGTTGAGAGATGTTTTTGATGCCATAAATAGATAAAAATTTACGTATCCGTAAGTTAAATATTTATGTTTCAAACGTTTACACTTTAATATTTTATGGACACTAACTCTGTGGCTCAATAGAGCTTTGAGATCGCGCGTGTGCGTTCGTACGATCGTAGTCTTTAGCCACACTGCACGTGTAGGTACTTTGTGCGAGCAATTTGCACGAACAATGACTGTGGTTTGTTTATACCGAAAATTCAGAAAACATTGAAGAAATAATATATATATATTACAGTGATCAAACATTCGATTTTCTGAAAAATATCAATCGACATTTGTGTGCAATTTCGAAGTAACCATAGAAACGCGTAATCAATGTAAAAATAAAAACGAATTTTTTGTGTGCTACGGATGTTTAATCTATTCTATTCAACCGTTCTGACCCAAGTTGGTCATTTTAAAAACGAGCGTTAGCAGCACAGTGTGACGTGAAGGGTAAAAAAAACACGATACTATCACCTAAACCAAATGGATGTTTTACTAATACGAGTTAGTTTATCGTAGTCAATTAAAAATAAGAAAAAAGGGAATAATTCCAGGTCGGGTGACGGTATAATTGTTGGAGTAGTAACTTCGCTTTGAATGAATCAATGCCTAAAAACTTGTAGTTCAATGTTTGTATTGAATGCAATGTAATTTTTAAGAAAATTCCGACTTTTGAGCGAACACGGGTTTAAAATTTCAATATTTTATTGTTTTAGGCCAGGGTCGGATATTTTTTTATAATGTTTTGACTTTTAAAATTTGTCCGTTCCTATGACTTGTAAAATAGTCAAAGAATTATAGTTTCAATAACGTAAATTGTATTAATTTAATCTATGTCCTAACAACTTGTATGAATTTCTAACCATTTGGGTTGGTGTTGAATTTATGTCGATTTTTGCACACGAATAAAAAATAAGCAAAAACTCAATAAGTTTTTTACAAAAATTGATTGTAGGTATTTATTTTTGGGCTAATATACAACTCTTTTGTAGTGTCATACGCAAATATTGGATCACTGCTTCTGCTTGAAAAATAATCACAAATAAAACATTTTCAAGACGTTTGGCTGAATTTTTAATTTTTTTTTTTTTTAACTTTTAGCACAAGAACCCGACTTAAAAAATAAAAAAATATACTCATACAAAAGTTCCATCAAATGTTCACCTTCTCTACTTTTTCATGGTATGACATTAAATGATTGAACCACTCCTTCAACACAAAAAGTGTTGACAAAAAAAAAACATCATTGGAAAATCAATACGTTCATCGATAAGCTAAAAATCTTTAATGTGTTCGTACTTACGCTAACGAATATCATAAACAAAAAATCTTTTACATTTTCATGGAAAAAGAACACTAAAATAAGGCTTTAAAATATATAGATTCTTAGTTTTTAAATGGTTTTATCGAATGAAAAAAATATAAAAATTCGTAACGACATATTTTTTGTTCCATAACTTCGAATTCTCTGCAATTAATTTTAATTCAGGAAAAAAACTAAACTCTATGATCGAAGTAACCCGTATACTCAAATACTCTGCATTTTAATCTATTTCGATAGTTTAATGTACTAATTAGTTGATATAATACTATGTCAGCTCTTATAAGCTACAACTTTCAAAAGCCTTCTAACATTAATAAAATATAACAATTAAAAACATTATTAAGTATTAATATTGTTAATTTTATTGTAGAATACACTATAATATATTCTTTATAATTTATATAAAATAAACATTATAATATTGTATAACCCATTTACCAATTTTTTATGGTTCCAAATCCCGGTTTTAAGTACTTCAAAGTTTCTGAAACCAGTTTTTTTGGTTTGGTCCTAGATCCTACTTTTTTTGAAATGTAAATAACGTGTATCGACTGTTGAAAGTAACAAAGACAAATTTTCTTGGATTATATTCATATACGCACCGGCTACTAATTAAATTTGTCGATACTATTATTTTTAAACATTTTTCAAATACTTTTTAAATCTATTTTTTGAGTGCACCATATTTTTTAAATGTAAAATACGTAAGTGCTCAAGTCCGTTGTCGAACGCATGAAATACAACTGTTATAAATAACCTTACCAGTACCGGTACTGCTGCAGTCACTCGTTTAAAGCAAAATTGAAAAATTATAAATTATAAAGTATCTAGATAAAGATGAAAATTTTATAATCTAGAAATATCCAGAAATAACATAAAAACAAAAGATAAAATAAAGGTCAATATAATGTTTTAACCTCACCGTCCTAAAAATTTTTCCTACGTTAATTTTTATCAAAATTTAATTTTGCCATCATTGTAGTATCATAAATATAGTATTAAATAGATGTTTCATAGTAAAATAAGAAACAAATTCTGTCAGCTGTGTACAAAAAAAATACATTTATACAAAAATCTAAATATTTTATTAGATTAAATTTTTTTTTTTCATTTACATAATATTATGCAAATTTCAGTGTCAAATAGTTTACAATTATTCAAAGAGCGTTACACTTTTTAAACAACTTGGTACATCCAATTTATATACAATATCTTTCAACAATTTTCAGCCACCCGCTCGCTGTTCTATTGTTACACGGACGGTTTCTGACAATAAAAAAGAAGTATCTAAATATCGCTGTAAAACTTAACTCTATGACGATTTATTTTACAGAAATAATAAAAATCAAAATTCCTGGAATAGAAAATGCGATTGAGACGCTACGGCTCATCGAAAACAATAATCGATATCTTATCAACTCCGGTTTCAGGATTCCTGGACCAGGGCCTGATGGTGCGGGACTCGCGCAAGCTGCGGGAGAACTACTTCAGCACGTCCAAATGGAAGTCGGACATTTTGAGCCTGCTGCCCACCGACCTGGCGTACCTGTGGTGGCCGTCCGGGAGCTGTTCGGCGGACGGGCTGCCGTGTCCGGTCCTGGTGCGCGCCAACCGGCTGCTCCGCGTCCCGCGGATGCTGGAGTTCTTCGACCGCACCGAGACCAAGACCGGATATCCGAACGTGTTCCGCATCTGCAAGGTGGTGTTCGCCATCCTCATACTGATCCACTGGAACTCGTGCCTGTACTTCGCCATCAGCTACGTGATCGGGTTCGGCACGGACAGGTGGGTGTACGACCTGCAGGGCGCCCGGAACTCGTCCCTTTCCAGACAGTACATCTACTGTTTCTATTGGTCCACGCTCACGCTCACCACCATCGGTAAGTCTTTGAATACACTTTCCTCAACGTTGACGAGAACCCCCTACCGTACAACACCCGTTGCACCCTTTGCACTCCATTTCCATCTCACGACCACCGATTTCAGCTCTATTCACAAAACCAATCCCCCTTATTTTCATCATGAACTGATTTTAGGGCTGGTGGTCAATCTGAAAAGTCGTCACGCAAAAGTGTAACGCTCAGGTAACCATAGAAACCGTGGTATTCTGTTTACCATGTGACACGATTTTATTGACATACATATACAACGTACATATGTATGAAACTATGTACGGACATGCATACACGTATGGAAGTAATATGTATGGCCATAAAAACTATTGTAAAATTGTATAAAAATATTAAGTATTGACATGTATGAATGTTTGTATGTACTCACATACATATCAACCCATTATATCTTCTTGGCGTTATGGGACCTTAATCCATATATTACATTGCCCCATATTATATTTCATTGACCTAAATATTTCTGTATGTATGTATATGTGTACCGACCTGTGTATCGAAGTTTGTATGGACTTAAATAAATGTGTGAGAAAGTATCTATGGGCATAATATATATGGAAGTATTTTGGACACGCATACTTGCGTATAAAAGTATGTATACATACATGAATACATACACATTATGTATGATACTTATATGCTCTTGAACCAAAATCGTATCCATTATTTATTGTTTTTTCATGAGTAGATAAAATGTATTGTTTTTGATTATTTATTACTTTTTACAACTTTTTTGTATACCTACCAATAATGCACTGAAGCTCTCAGTACGATATCATAAATAAAAATGTGAAAAATTTCATAAAATGTTGTAGGGATTGGTGAAACTTACTCATTTACGTAATAAAAATTAATTGCTTAAAATGTTCTCACATTATTATAATGGATCAATGTAGAACGTTGAAAATTTTAGAGCAAAATAAGTAAATTAAATGTTTCGAACTTGTTGTGATTAGGATCACGAAACTCGCTGAATAACGTGAATTTTGATGTCCATCCGTGTTTGGGAATTGTTAATTGACACTCATTGACCACGGTACACTTATGTTAATAGTAAAATGAATAAATGTATTTAAATTGCGTGGTTATTTTCAACGAAATCAAATTTAAGAAAAATATTTTATTCATTGACAATCTGTCAAAAATTAATTTTTTGAACTCCAACTCAAACGTAAAAAATTTAGTGTTTTGAACTGTATAAATCGATTTTATGCTGTATGAAATGACAATTAAAAGGAATATTCATGTATACAGTTTAATAAAAAATAAAACAAAATATGTATTTCTTTACCTACTTAATTAGGTTTATTTTTAATTTATTTATTTAATTTATTTATTTATTTATTTTTTTTTTTTTGTGAAATAAATAGCCCATTTGGAACTATAATGAGGAATACAGACCCACGCTGTTAGACAAACGTCGATAGGATTACGTTTTGTTTTTAATTATTTTTTTTATAGCACGGATTAGTTTGCACTAAACGCGATTAAGGATATAACTAATAATGCCAAATGTAAGTGTTTTTTGTTAATTGTTTTTTGCAAGTTTTGCTGCCATTCAAATATTAAAGCAAGTAATTCGCCCTTGGTAACAACACAGTTCATTAAAATTAAACACATAAAAATATTTATTTTGGTACATCGTTATCTTGATGTAAGTTTTTAAAACAGAATCAAAGTAAATAACATAATTCACAATTCATGAAAATGTATTAATAGTGATTTGTATTTTTTGTTTTTACCACCAGCTACAAACACTTATATTGAAAATTTATAAAAGCAACATCTATTCTCAATCGTTTTACTGTCAAAATCATAATAATTAACATAACTAAATAGTATTTAAAAGTTTTTCAGGCAAAAGGCAACTAATTTTATTTTTAAAGATTTCATTTTTTTTCCATTTTTGTAACAACGGCTAATGTTTGTTTTTTTAAAACATATTATTTTTACAATGATATTTTTTTTCTACATAGTTTCACAGAAAGTATTAGTTGTTCTTTTCTTTTAAAATGGTACCTCAAAAAATAAGCAGTTGGCTTGAAAAAGAACTTTAGTTAAAGTATATTTTATTAAAATGCAGATCAAATTTTGAGCCAAGATTCAAAAAAGTCAAACATTTTCAAAAAAATTGAAACTAATATACAAAAAATAAAATAAGATTCTATTTTGACAATCTTTGTATGACTATGAATACCATGTTTAGAAAGTTTTTGCTGACGTCTAAACACAAGCAGATATAATTTTTATATACATATTTTATAAATCAAATTCCGAGTTTATTGTGACGAGAGAAAAACCTTTGACACTTTGTTAGTGCGAAGAATAAAATGACATAAACACTTTTACGCTTTTGCGTTGCTTACAAAAATGACGTATCAAATTTAATCACTTACTATTTTGATGGTTTTCTAGAAGTGTAACTTAATCGTCGTAGGTTGAAACCTGTTAAAAAATAATTAATTAAAACAATATATTTCAACTACTATCTAAAACGGTTTTCATTCTGTAAACATTTTTTATGCTTGGTTAATACCAAAATTTTTTCATTTCTTAATATCATAGCAAATTGTACGTTTATTTATGTCGCGTTACTTTTAAATCGTATCAAAACAAATCAGAATAGTAATAATTGTCAAAAATAAATTTAAACTGCTTTCAAGTAAACAAACTACTACCATATGTTATAGGTACCTCTTCAGGAAACTTTTGTTGCGTTAAATTATTTAAATACAAAATTTACTTAAACAAAATGTATACGATTCTTTACCATTTTAAATAGTAAAAACGTACAGAACTATCGAAAAAATATTGAAAACGGAAAAACATGAGTTATACATCGCTAAAAATATAAAAAGTAAAAACCCAAAAGAATTTATTTAGAATCCTTACAACTAATATCTCCATTTTGAATTTTTTTTTTTTTTAACGTATTGATTTAAAACTTTAGTAAAATCTCGATGTTTATAGATTGATTGATTCGAGGAAAAATAAAAATTAATTTTTTAGGTCCCCTCAATAATTAAAATATAAAATAGTAAGAGTAATTAGGATGGTAATATACCTATACTATAAATAAATTGCGATTTTGTGAGAAAATATGCCAGCACTCCAAGTTTGTAGGGCAAGTTGACCCTTCAAAGATGGTTTGCTTTGAAACGTTTTTAAACGAGTTTTTACTATGAATACAGAAACACTTAAAGCATGAATAGTATGATGCGAGTGAGAATATTTTTTTTTTTTCATCTTAAAAACTCAACGGATTGTCTTTTAGCGATGAAACGGTATCCCGTATCCCGTTTTGAATGAATTTTTTTTGGATATGGAGAGTTGTCAGACTGTGTACTCGTCATTTAACATTTATTACTTAAGTATATAAAGCGCACTAATGTAAGTTGGTGGCCATTTATACTTGAAGTGCCACGCAAAAGATTGATAATTTGTCAACTCGCGAAAGTTTAATCTTCTCTTTACAAAACAAATGTGAATGGCACAAAAAAAAAAAAAAATACCACTGTAAGAGAACGAATAAAGAAAATTCAAGAACAGCATATGAAAAATGCCTATATTTTTTGCAATTTGTGAAAGCTGTAATGTATGTAACATCCGATGAGACACATTTACCAAAATTAATTTTCCAACAAAAATTTTCTAAAAATACACGTTCCTGGCAAATTTGATTTGAGCGACCAGTTGAAGCCAATTCAATATTTAATATTATCTGGCAAATAACAAAAATTCAATATTTTTCAATGTAAAAGGAATTATGGTAAAAATACAAAATAATACTTGACAATTGTATATGATTTTTAAATAATATTGCAAATATATACATTGTGTAGTACTTGCGCCCACACTCTCTAACACACAAAATTTAATACACACATATGGTAACAAATTAATATTGATTAACGTTAAAAATCATGTGACGTTTTATGCTAATAGTTTTCAGCATTGTTTAAACATGTTGTTAAAGACTATATTTATCATTTTATAGAAAATGTGAACACTTCAGTTTGACGGTTTTATATTGTGATATTAAATTGTTTTAAAAAAACGTTCTGGGCAGTGGAAAAACAGTCATACAATTCTCAAAAAATTAGGTTTGAAATTTAAAAATCAACAATTATAACCGGGTTCGTTTTATGTCATATTGTTCATATTTTAAAATTTCTGAACGTAATGGTGTATAAACTACAATATTTGTTTTTTTTTCTAGCAACATTATTTTGAGTCATAAAAATGTGGGTTTTCACATCTAATTTCTCAAAGGTTAAGTAATTAGGAAACGATTTCACTTGATTCGAAGCGTATTTTAGAAGAATTTTTTTAGTTTCACTTAATTTTTTTTGATACAGTTAATTAAATTTTGTTTTTTTGTGATCACTATTTCAAGTAGAAAAAATGCTCAGATTTTAACGTATGATACCTCAAAAGATACATAATTGTTCCGAAATGGTACTTTATTTAAAGGGTTAATTGAAAATTTGTTTATTTTTGGAATTATAAGCAAAAAACGAAAACGGTCAAATTTCAAAAAATCAAATTTTCTAAATTGCTCCGTTCCACTTAAAATTTATATATGCCATTAAAAAGAGTTTAACAAGATTACTGCTGAAATTTCAATCGATTTTGATCATTTTAAAGGGAGTTATGGAACTTTGAAATTTTAGAATTTGTTATTTTACGGCAGTTATTATTTCATAAAACCTCTAGTTTTTATATTGAAGTCTCTAATACAATCTATACAAGATTGTTTTACATAGTAAAAATTTAGCCAATTTATAGCCAATTTCACGTTGATATTTTGTCGTAAAACTCATCGTTCTGGGCGGCTGTGTACTTCTTAAGGAGGAACAAGTAATTGCGGAAAACTTGTTTTTACACATCGATTTAGATTTTTTTGATCATAACATCGAAAATAAAGATAAGGACCAAGCTAAAACTTTTACATATGACTAAAATAGGAAAAATACAGATTTGATAAAAGTTTTTATTATTAAATTTGTATTTACCACTACGTATACTAGACAACTGAGCTCGCCCAGAATCTTCGAAGGCAATGATTTATCGTTACCTTCAGATATAAACTAATGCGTTTAAACCATAACTTCTAAACTAGTGACCCACCAAAAGCGTTTTTGCTACCCCATCCAACTATCCACGTAACACAGAGTGAGCCCAGATTTTTAATTTTAAATTAAAAAATAAACCTTAGATATGTTCATAAGATAATTTCTATTATGGTAACTCGGTTGTCAAAGTATGTTTTACTGGCTGAAGTTTTGTAACTTTGTGTCAAATTTAGTTCATACGCATCTTTTGAGATTTGGGAATAATCAATTTTAGGGATAGTTTCTGCGTTTTGTTTTTTTTATTTTTTCCAATTCGATAAGATTGAGGTTGTTATCGATATGCCGTTAAAATTCATCTGTGTACCCCAGGGCTTATAAATTCATATCCATTCATCATATTATAATGAAAGAGAACATTTTGATAGATGGTTGGAGTTTTTGTTAACTCATAACAATAGCATATTATTAATTATTATTAGCTTCTCTTGATTTAATTGACATAAGGAAAAGTTTGAAAAAAAACTTTTTGTATCACGAAAAGAGGTAATTCATAACGAATTTACAATGTTGAGATTGTAAGGCTAAATATTAACAAGTTTAAATCTTAAATGATGTGAGTCAGATAAAGTTGCGCAAAAAAACTTCTTTTCTTCAGTTCTTAGAATTTACATGTTTCCTTAAACTTCACTTCTTTTTTTTTTTTTTAATTTTTTCCTTTATTTTGGATTCTGAGTCTAGTAAGGAGCTATTGATTCTAAATTAATATGTTTTTTTTTTCTTTTTGTGAGTGTGTCACACTTATATTCTAGGGAATTACTCCGATCTTAACGGTCGATACGTTTTCTGAAAGCCCAACTTATACCCTAGATGGATTGAAGGGTGTTTTAGTTTTACTATAATTGTCAGTTCGAAAAAACGAGTAGTGACTACGCATGATGTTTTGGAAGTAATGGTTCAAAGTTATTATTTATTATTTGAAAGCAATGATTATATATTGCATTAAAAAAAAAACGACTCTGAGCGAGCTCCGTTATCTAGTATACGTCCTGGTCAAAACTAAATTTAACAGAAATATCAGCTACCTACATTATGCTGTCTATATTCCGTAAAATACGGCTTTTTTTAAGTAATCGGTACGCCAAACGACTTCTAACCCGACTTTAAATATTTTACTTTTTTTTCTTCCTTTATTTTCTATTATCATTATTATTATTGTTATGTAAGATCGAACCAGTTCTAGCCTCTCCGTCGGGACTTTTAGTAAAAATGTGTGTGTTTTTGAATTGAAGCTATCTAAATATGTAACTAAAATCCTAAAAATTGTTTTGAATAACATCTAACTCAAATAAAAATCCCTTGTTGTGCTATAGAACGAATTATTGATCAGTTGACTCCTTCCACTCTTAAATAATAATCAAGTTTGGACACGTTTGTCGTTTTCGGCAAATAACTCAGAAAATAATCAAAACATCAAAAAATGTTTTAAATAAAAAATAACATTTAAAAACCAAAATCTAAAAAATTTTCCGGTATTCTACGTAAAAATAGAAGGCCAGTCGTAAAAGCGATAAAGAATGTCGAAATTTCAAGCGTTTTTCCAAAAATGGTAAAAAAAAAACGTTTCAACTAAGGTACAAGTCCACTTTCCAAACTTTTACTCACTACTACATTTTTCGTTTGGGTTTTCTGGCCGTCAAAGTGTTCAAAGAAATACAAAAAAAAAAATTAATACATCATTGTAAAAAAACATATGGTTCCATGTGCTCAGATAATCTCTAAAAACTGGCAATAAGTCAAGTCGTTTTTTTCTGTCCGCAGGAGAGACGCCGCAGCCGGAAAACGAGCTGGAACACGTGTTCGTGGTGGCCGACTTCCTGGCCGGCGTGCTCATATTCGCTACGATCGTTGGCAACATCGGCAGCATGATCAGCAACATGAACGTGGCCCGGGTAGAGTTTCAGAACCGCATGGACGGCGTCAAACAGTACATGGCCTTCCGGCGCGTTTCCAAAGAGCTGGAGGCCAGAGTCATCCGATGGTTCGCCTACACGTGGGCCAACAAACAGGTAAAGCTAAAGCGGTGCTCGTATCAAGGTTGGACACGGAGATGGAATACACCTTCATTTTTACAAAAACATTTCACCCTTTCAATTTTACTTCACCTCGAGGCAGAGGCTGGTACCGAACCGAATAGAACCGGTTCCGGACCATTGAAATCCTACAGTTTTTGAAAGCCCTAACCAAACCAGAATAGAATTAATAACATACTATTGTAAAACCATGACCGGAACCTGAATAAAATATTTTCGTAGCAATTGAACCGGAACACAATTTAAATACCCATTTTTTTTAACCTCTTATTATAATTACATAATTTTTTCTGGAACATTGCATTTTATGCCAACCAAAAATTAAAAAAAAAAAAAATTTTAATATTGGTAAATTTCAAACCTGAAACGGTACCCAACCTTTAAAAGATTTTTTTCAAACCCGAAACCGGGTCCTTAACCTTTAAATACAATTTTTTTAAAATCTGATAAAAAACCAGAAACTTGGAGTGAAATAAAAGAAGTATCGGAATCGGAACTAGAACCAAAAAAACGGTATGTTACCAGTCCCTGCCTCATGGGAAATTTAGAAATATTTCCATGAGATATTGCATGTAATAGTTCAAATAACTGAAATTTTTCATGAATTGTTAAAATATAGTACCGTTATGAACCTCAGTAATGGAAATTATTTAGATTTAATTGCATCTAGGCATATTCAATCTTTCGGTTTCGCTCATTTTGTATTTCGGAGGATTTTAATTTATTTTTTTTTTTTTGGTTAGAGAAATCAGTTCATGGTATGGTTGCAGCAACGGTGGGAAAACACGTTTATAATAATTTATTGTGGCTGTTTCTATCAAATTCGATTAAAATTTTAAACGCTCTTGTTTAGGAGGTGCCTGAATGTATTTTATATTTTTTAAATAAAATATAAACGTAACTAAATTTAAGTTATATTTAACCTTCAACAGCCGGTAAGACCAGTAACTGACAACCAGACAAGTTTTTAAATTCTCATGAAATTAATATTAAAAACCAATCTTCCTCCCAAAATACCCTTTTCCCGAACATTCCGCTACCGAATAAACGTGTTTTTGTCATGTGCGTATTTAAAGACAAATAATATAGTCAATAGAAAAATCGAAAAAATTTAGTTTAGTTATATTTTATTTTACCAAAAACCATTAAGAAAGAGTTATTTATTCATAAATCAATGATAAAAAAAAACCCGTTTAATTAATGGTTTAATTAAAGACCATAGAAATATCTTCGGTCACTTGTGCCTGGCTTTTCCTATTTGGTTTGGACCCATAGTCCTGCCTGTGAAAGGTTAACACAAAATTCAAACTTTTAATCTTGAAAATAGTTCTATAATCCTTATTGTTATCTAGATAATAAAAAATGTATTAAGTAGATAATTTTAAGTTCGTTTTTTTTTTTTTTTAATGAGACATAAAAAATTACTTTCTAACTTATTTCCAAAATTAATAATAAAGGGTCCAGAATTAGGAAGTGTTTAAAAAAAATTTCAAGTTATTGGAATATGTTTTAAATATGTTTTTACATTTTAGTTCTACTCCCATTCCCTCCCCAAACCTTTGATGACCTACTTGACCTGCGAGATTGTTTATATTTTTAAAAAATTTCATTATTTTTATACTGCAATTTAAATATTTTTTAGAGTATTTTATTTCGTAAAAATACGTACTTTTTACGAGGTAACTCGATAGAAATCATAAAATGCATAATCCACATGTTTGAATTATTTTTAGGTAACTTAACGTACCTAGTTATAATTAATCAAGGTTTGTATTCAGTTATTTTGGAGATTAAATTATACCATTAATGGTGTATATACATATATTAATAATTGTTTATGGAACATGGTATAAATTATTCTAAGTATACTTTTATCATTTGTAACCGGAATTGTATACATTTGCATATTTTTACAAAGTGATCACAAAAGTTTTAAATTAACCACAAACATTTTATATACATATGAACAGATTCAAATACAAATTTTTTTCTTCCATATTTTTATTTTTCAATTATTATGCATACTTACCTATTTAAAAAAAAAGTATTTTTTGTATAAATTATAATAGATTTTTCGAAAACTATTTTATTAGAAAGTTGACAATTCACGCATTTTCCAATAAGTTTAATGTCACTTTAAAATTTTAAATAAAAAAATATGTTTTGTCTAGGTCTTTCTAAGCCGCAGCCGGTAAATAAACCAAATTTGTTACTTTTTCAAACCCAACATATTGTTTTAATTATTTTTTATAATATGCATCTAAGAAAAACTATTAAGAATATATATATAAAATATATATGTAACACATATATGTAAAGTAAAGCAATACAAATTTATTTAATAAACGTTAAAAAATGTAAAAAAAAAAGACGTATCAATTCTAATATTTAAAAATTGATATTATTACCAAAATTTTTTTTCATAGTTTAGAAGCAACAATACATTAAACAACAGTAAACAATACATTAAGTTGAATACAGAAGTTCATATTGTATTTCAATTAGCAAAAAAATACTTTCTTAAAACTCTTCAAGACAATGATACGGATATTCAAAAAATATTCAACAAATAACCGTGCACTCCATAGCGAATAATAATTACAGACCTTCAAATATCGGACTGATTTTTTGATGAATGCCCTATGAGAAAAAAAAACAGCTCATTAATTTTATATTTTTAATGATGTTCGATATATTTTTCAATTCTGAGAGCAAAATGCTTGTTTATATCACGGGGATTTTTTTCTCGGATCTCACTTTGAGTCAATTTTCATACCCTAAGTGCCGACGTCGTTAATTTTTATGTCAGATTGTCTAAATTCTACGTAGAAACTTTATCTTTGTTATGACTTGAAATATGCAATGACTTAACAAAGGAAAAAAAGAAAACAAGAATAGAAATATTCTTGAAGGAGTTTTGTACAAAAAATTTTATTTAATTCCAACTTAATTGTTTTGATAATTTAAATAATAATTATACGCATGTTTAAAAAATCTATTTCCACGTTCGCTAAGTACTAACATCGCTATGTATAGCTTAAATATTTTCAACAAATATATGTATGAATAATTTTATAAAGCTGGTTAAAAAATATTTTTTTTTAGACTTTTTGAATAGTTATTTAAATAGAAGTCAATAAGATTAATACTGATTCATTAAAACTATAATTTACTATTCAAATTTACAACGAATTTTCGGTTGAACCCTTTCAAATTATTTTTCCAAATGGTGCAGGATAAATGATGCTGTGAAGATTTTTTACTTGTGTTATGTAAAATTACCTCTGTGTACTATAACCTTCATAATGTCTTTTTTCATTCGTTCCTTATATTATTGTGTCGTGTAAATAAAGCTGAACATTTTTGTTAAAATTATGTCAAATACAGTAACTCAGAATATGTTATAGATTACAATAATTTATCTTAAAATTTAATATTTATGTAGAAACTGCGTTCTAAGAACATTTATTTGTTTGAAAATATCCTTGAACTATATATTATGTATATTTTCATTGTGGTTTTACTATGCCTATACAAATTAAGTTTGTTTATTTTTCAGCGTCTGAAATCGTTTGTTTCGCGTTAATAAAATACTAAATAAGTTATCATTAAAATTTTTTCCAATATTTAAATAACAACAACAGCATAGTTTTTTCCAAACAAAAAGTTGTTTGTCATTTTATTTTTTGATTCTGAGAAAATAACGAGGGACGTATTGGTTTTAAAAAAATGTTTTTTTTTTTATCTATAATACATTTTTTGGATTGATTCAAATTAATCTAAAGTCTACGTATGGTATTAACTCAAAATACTCCTGAGTAAAGAGCTCAAGATGGATGGTATTTAATTTATTTTTTGAAAATGTTAATCATTTTTGAGTGACAATCCAAAAAATAAAATGTAAAAATATCAAAAATGTTCTAAATTACTAATTTTTGCAACACCCATGATGAAAACTAATTATTTTTGATTCACTAAACTTTAAAATTTTGAATCATGTTATTTTTCACTGTTGTGTGTTAAATTCTTGAAATTGTAATACAATTTTAGCTATTACACATATTTATTGAATAATTTTAAAAATCTAATTAATTAGTAATTGTATGTTAGAAAATGTTTGGTTTATAAACGTTTTTAAATAGTTTTACTTTTTTATAAATGTCGAAATTATGTTTTAAGGTATGATATAAAATAACTCTTCCAATAATTATTAAAACTTCAAGTTATTATTACTCAACGTTGCATAAGATGAAGTATATATATAAGTACGAGGTACAAATTTCAAACTCTTTTGATATATTAGAAGCTTAATGGAACATTTAGGATTACATAATTTTGTAAGTTTTGCGTTAAATGCAATATTTAGATTTTATATTCCACACTTTAAACTCAAATACAAACATCACAAAATATTTTTCAGTATGCTGTAAAAAACGTTGATGATCTTTAAATATTTTTGTACCTCATTTGTTTATCGTCCGTTTCATTATTTTTTATAACAAATCTACCAAAACTTTACAATCAAACTAATTGAAATTTCCACACATTGTTAGATTGGATCTTTACGTTACATTAATGTTTCAAAAAATTTAGTGCCCATAATATTATATAAGTATACTAACAAATCGTAATAACGCCACTGGCTACTGAATAATATTATCAGGACGATCAAACTCGTTATAAATAACGGTTTAACTGTACTTTTTTTTTTTGTGTGTATTTAGGCTCTCGACGAAGAACGTGTACTGGCTGCGCTTCCGGATAAGTTGAAAGCCGAAATAGCGATACACGTGCATCTCGATACGCTGAAAAAGGTCGAGATATTTCAGGACTGCGAGCCTGGCCTGTTAGAAGAACTCGTGCTCAAACTCAGACTTCAAGTGCGTAATTATTTTTATTTATTTTTTGGAAAACGATATTGGAATATTTTTTATTTTTACACCAAACGTGTTCATAGCAAAATTATTGTTAATTTATGTTTTATCGGGTAAAATCTCCAGGTGTTCAGCCCCGGTGACTACATATGTCGCAAAGGTGACGTCGGAAAAGAGATGTATATAGTGAAGAGAGGCATTCTCAGTGTGGTCGCCGATGACCAAAAAACCGAAATAGCCACGTTGAGCGCTGGTAGCGTTTTCGGAGAGGTACGTGTATCGAAATTCTTTTATTTTTATCAAACCTAATATTTTTTTTATTTATTTTTTTTTTTTTGGTCTACAAGAGCGTCTAAATCTGAATTACGAGACAAACATAATCTCTAAAATATTGTTTTTTTAAAAATTCTTTTTTCGGAAACCTGAAACTATTGTCTATTCTTCTACAGGTACACAGCTATATGTCTGCAGGGGGGTGATCAAAACGATAATTTTGCCATCCAAATAAAATGTCAAGGGAAAAAACATCTCTCTTTGCCTCCCCTGACAATTACGCTTTTGAGTATTCAGAATCTATTGATCTCCGTTGACAATTATTTGAAATAAAAAAAATAATACTCGTAAAATGAACGAGTCTGTTTCCAAATTGCGGTTAATTTTGCAATGCGTGTCGACAATATCATAATACTATCATATTACATCCGGAGAATTTGGTGTTCGCGATTTATCTGCACAAACAAACACCACTATGCTACTATACACGCAAAATTTAAATTGGAGATACGTCCGTGTATAATATTATTGTAAATAAACTCGTACATTGTAAAATATATGTGTTTGTAATTAGTAGAACACAAATGGCACCAATTAAACACACAAACCCCTTTTGGATATTATTGTTGCAGTGTACCTACGTATTATGCTAAAACACGACAAATCAAGTCAGTGTATGGGAGAAGCAAAAAAGAGTCTTTTGTTTTACAGTTTTTTTTTTTTTTTTACCTTAGATATGTTTTTGGTCAATTCTGTAGATAATTTTAAAAATGGAATGGTTTTTAATTGCTGATTTTATTTCTGTTCTTTTTTGTTTTCACCGTTCGACGAAACGCCAATACGCGATGTGGCGTCATCATTATAGACGTTTGTTTGTTGCCATGACGGAGAGATGTTTTTATTTTTATCGTTTTGTTAATAATTAGTTGTCAATTTAGTCCTAAACTACGTCTAACAGCGAAACGGAAAGCGATGGAAGAAAATCGTCTCGATATTCAAGTGTAAAAGGTTTTACCAGCACTATAAAATCTGTATTATTACGATCACCGTTCAACGTAGGTTTTCTTATGAATAGAGCCATTTGATAATTTTTTGAATTTATAAAATATTTAGTGGTGTTCGCTCTGTTCGTGCGTTATTGTATTATTTAGTTCTTTCGGTTCAGTGTCGGGTTTCATTTCTTTTTAACTTTTTTTTTTTTTTTTTTTATGAAATATCGCATTTAATTATTTTTCTATGGCGTGGATGCGAAAGGTTTTGTTCGGCAATATTTATTGCAGTTACCATTTTATACGCTTTTGTGTGTAGACTGTTAGCTATTAGTGTTTTCTTATACCATAAGGCCCGGGCAAAATTAGGTACACGCACGCACTGCACACGTCAACAAAGCATTTGTTCGAAGAACGCAAACACCATAAAAATAATCGGTTAAAAAAAATACTTGTAAATTCAGTTGATATTTTATGGTTGTCTAAAGTTTTTCAATCGAAATAACGTTTTTTCTTGGGTTACTTTTGACCTCAATTTTTAATCACTACATTGTCTGTTGAGTACATTTATAAATAATAATATACTCGATATTATATTTCTGAATTTAACGTATCCAACTTCCATATACTATATGCAAAAAGGTTTAGTTTTAACTAGCTTGGGCCAACAATAATATATATTATCGTAATTTTTGCGTAGAAAAAAAAATAATTTTAAAAATTTTAAATTGACACTGTGAAAATAAATCGTTTTAAAAACGGGTATTTTACACCGCATCCGTATGCCTGTGGTTTGTGATAAAACCACTTAAGTACACAGAGTCCAATAAATAGATTTTATTAGATTTTTATTTTTTATATAATATACATTATTCAAATGAAAATTTGAGCAATTGCAAGTGTTTTTTTTTTTTTTTTAATTTAGTGTGGGATCATATTTAATTCTGACGTTTAAAATAAAATATATTATACATTTATACACTGCGTACGTATAACAACATTTTTTCACATACAATTTATAGCCCTACATACATTTAACACACGGACTCATTTTGTTAAAACGTTACGTTTTTGTTAGTTAAAAATATTAAATTTATTCGATAAACATGTTTTTCCATTGTACTTAAAGTTAAAGAAAATGAGAATTGCGTCAAATCGAATGCAGTTTAACGAAAATATTTTATTAAGAAAAATACAATGCGTTGGCCATCTTACTTGGTTTAAACACATTTTTTCTAAATATTTTAGAAGAGCGTACTGAAGGTTCGGTTGATAACACATACTGTATCGGTAGGTAAACAAAAAGTTAAAGTTTCTAAAACTTCTTAGCAACTTAAATGATAAATTTGATTTTAAAACGGATATGGCTGCGTTTTTCACTATAATTATCGCCATGCAAAAATTCAGTTTTGAAAAAACGTGACTTATACATTTTAGTACTTGACGGGACGTACTTGCTTCGACAATACAAGTTTAGGTGATTGCGGAAGACGTCCTTTCTCCGTCTATCACTCTCAAATCATCGGAATTTAGATACTTTTCATGTAAACCGTTCCAAATGATCAGACGATGTGTTAAGGATTCTAAAAATTGAATTAAATTCTTTACGGAGTATTCTCCAAAATAACTTACCGACGTTTTTGATAAACCATGTGGATCAAATAAAAACGGGTTTTAAATAGACACCACGATGAATTCAAACCAGTATTCAGAATCCCTATTGTATCGTAATCGAAACGTTTGAAGTTTGGGGCAAAAATCTAAATTCCTACGACTCGACTGTCGCAGCAGACATAGAAAGTAAACCTGCAAGATCACTACTACAGGGTCATGTGATATTAATCGTTATGCGGCAAAGAATATGAAACGAATAGCAACAATTGTGATATTTTGTAAATAAATTGCGTTCTTTATCTGTATTATAAATAATTATTATTCTTTTTTTTCCCTTGATTCGCGTTCTACCGCAGGTGAGCGTGCTAGAAATAGCCGGGAACAAAACAGGAAACCGTCGCACGGCCAACGTCCGGAGCTTAGGGTACTCTGACCTGTTTTGCCTGTCTAAAAGGGATCTGTGGGAAACGTTGAGGGACTACCCCGAGGCCAGGCATAGTCTGATGCAGCGCGGATGTCAGCTGCTGCGAAAGGACCGGCTGCTGGACGAGGACGCGTTTCTTCAGGCTCAAACGCAGAACGAGACCATCAACGAGGCCGTGTCCAGATTGGGTAAGTGTTGGGAGTTCGGAACGTCCGGGGACAAACCACACAGTCGTTACCGCCGTGAATCAAAAACGATTGCCAAAAAATTTTCCAGATTCATACAAAGATTACTTCTGTGGTATTGTGGTGGTTATTGATAATGTAACTACATTTTTTTAACTTTCAAAAAAACAGTTCTAAGGTTTAGAACGAAATAATAAATAAAATTTTCAAAGAAATGCATTCATTCTTTTAGGACTGTAATAAAAATGATCTGGTTTGATTTAAAGTATCAGGCGAAAATACATAAATTTGTTTCAAATAATTTTTAAGAAACAAATATCATGTTTCGCCGTAATATATTTACTTTTAGTTATAAACATACCAACAACATTAAAATAAATTATTATAAATATTTTGTTCAATAAATTATAAATAAGCAATATCATTTTTATTAATCAATTCAATCTATAATAATAACAATAATAATTTTGAAAACCTAATAATTACATTTCAAGTTTTGCTATCACGTATATTCAAACAATGACTAGTCAATTTTACCCAAAACTTATCGAGTTTTGCCATCATGTATAATATCAAATAATGACTTATCCTTGCACATAGATGGCACAATATTATACATATCATGTTTTGCCAGCATTTGAAACTTACGATTTTTCAGTTATCTACACGATAATTCGAAATTCGCCAAAAATGACAAATCAACTTCTGCCATCAAACTATAACCTTGTTCTTATCTTCGATCGATTTGATTAGAAAGTGGGGAAATAAACCGAATCAATTGAAATATGCCGCAGAAACCCATAAGTAGGTTCTCGTGTTTGTGTAGAAAAATCACGAATTATTACCGTTTGGGTGTAAAAATTTTTAAAAATATTTTGTACTGTTGTTTGAAAATGTGTTGCTACGATTGTTTTAAACTTAATCGCATTGTCACGTTTAAGATAAAATTATCAGTTTTAGATTATTAAAAATAATTAACGTTGGAAAATAACATAATTAGGTAATAAAAAAAAAGGGATTGAAAACTTTGAATAGGTAGGTAATTAAAAACAAAAAATTATTATGTAAAGTGAAAAGTAAAAAAATCTTCGTAATTAGTTTTTTTCTTTTTTGAGAAGACACAAAACAAATTAAAATAAGTAATAACATTTCTTTGTTCTTTATATTCATTAAATGCCTCCAGTATAAAGTTTCTAGATCTACTCGGTCGATGATTTTGTCTCTTTCATAAAGTATTTTAAACTACGTTAATTATTATATATTATATTCCGACAGTATTCAATTGATATCAATAGTAAACATAGTGTCAAAAGTCTGGCGTAGGTACTTTTAGAGTTTAAATAACTATACGAAAACACGAGATCTACATATAACTGCAGTGATTTATACGTATTCAAAGAAGATACTTTCTATAGGTAGTTAATGAAAAATTATTATTAATTTATATTAGAAGCTATGAAGACGAAAAATTTGTAAAAACGGTGGACGATACAATAAGCATTTATTATTTAAAATTTTTACAAACAAATATTTGTACTCCGAAATTCCACAAACAATTATTTTCTTCAGTGTTTATAAAAAAAATCTAGAAATAAACATCCACAAACAATGTCAAGTGAAATGTTTTTTTTTTTTTTTTCATTACCGTATGCTTTATATCATAAAAACCGTTAGATGCCATTTTTCGATTCAAAACACATCTTTTAAAATATTGCATTTAAATAATAACATATTAACAAAATGTCACAAGGATGAAGCATTAAATGCCGCTAAAAAATACTTTATACTCAATATCTTATATTTTTTTATAGCATTCAACACAACAACGGACGTAAATAAAAACAAATACATATTATTGAGAGAAAAATATACAGTGAACTCCGTTAAACTTCCGAAAACTTGTCGTTATTTATTTGATTTCACTTTTACGTCATTTGAAGTTAACAAAAAAAAAAATAAATATATAAATCATAGAGTTTGTCTTATGTACGATTTTGTGATCTTCGACGAAAACCCAATACTGTCAAATGTCAAAATCGTTCATTATACTCGTAGGTACATTTCAAGTATGGGTACTGTTGGGTATTTATACTTACGTTGAAATATGAGTGTATAATTTAAACAAAACCTGAATTGTTTTGCGAAAGAAATACGTATTAAAAACTAAATTTAGTTAAATTTCTTATTAATGCTTCGATTATGTTTTTAAATAACTTACGTAAATTAAAATTTTTCAACAAAAATAATTTACTTGCTGTTCAGAGCATTAGTAAAACAAAACGATTTTGTTCTGTTGTATAACATGAGATTGTTTTACCTTAATTTATTGAAACCTTAATTAATAACTTACGATGAAATATGAAGTATATGAAACCTTAAATAACTCGCACGGGCTAACCGGGTACATTTTATTGATATTTGACTACAAAACGTCATCTAAGGTTCAAAAAATAGTGTCATTTGAGCTGTTAAAACTATTATATTTTATAAATCAGTTACAACTATATTTCATCAGTTTTTTTTTAGATAAATTTCGTACATTGTGTTGTAATATATACAGTTATATAAAGATGACGCTCCTTTAATGCAAACAAGAACATAAAAAAAAAAAATCAAAATTCATATATTATAATAAACTACGCACTATATTATACCATTTTAAAACGTATTCCATTAATCGTTAATTGTAGTGGTTTCGAAAGCAAAATGAACCAATTTTATTTCCACCTAAAATCGTTAAATTGGTCATTTATAAAATAACATCCAACTAATTTGCACTTTTAATGGGAACTGCAGTGGACAATGGAGACCAAAAGGTTCAAAACGGTTGTGGTTTCATCAATACCACGATTTACGACCTATAATAATCCGATTTTTTTAGAATGAATATTTTTTGGACTGTCGACTTTTTTAAATTGCATTTTTAAAGTATATTTAACACGGAATTATGGTATTATGTTTTTTCTTTTAAGTGAAGTATAGAAACTCCATGACAAACTGAAAAGTAGTAAACTAAAAATATTGGACGAATGATTTATTTGACATGCTTGATAATTATATAGTAAAAAACGTAGATACTCGATAATAAATTATTATTTTAAATATCCGTTTCGTATTTACAAATTTAGGAATATTTTTATACCGTGCTATAAAAATAGGTATTTATCGGACTTGTGTCCATGCTGAAGCATGTTTTTCTTAACTTGTTTGAACGTGACATAGATTTTGAAGAGGTTAGGTTTTCGATTTATCAAACAAAACACAAAACCCCTTAATGGGTTTCCATTTCATATAAACATTTGTAAAATATTGGAATTCTTAATCATTACCACAGGTTAATGTAGATGGATCATTATAACTACCTTCAATTTTTAATATATTTACGTATTACTGCAGTCTATTTTGATTACAATGATTCATGTAGTGAGGCAGTACTCTACTTCATCTTATGCGCATTGCGTACGTGTCATTTTTCGTCAACCTCGTCGAGTTAATAATAATAACATGTAACATAATGTTACTTAAAGGTTCGTTGAAGTATAAATTAAGAATATTACGCATTTTTTCCAATTTTCCTTAAAAACTATCAATTACAATTAATATATTATGAGTATAATAGTGACCATTAAGTTGAACTATAAATAATAATCGTAGCAAAAGTAAGAAATTAAAAACTTATAAATTACCTACAGCGTTAGTCATTACTAAAAATGTCGTTTAAGTTTATGAAGATCATAATATGATGTTGTGTTTAGTAAGGAAAATTATATCTTATTTGCATCAGAAACACAACAATTTAAATTTTAGGAGCCCAGAAGTTTAGAAATTTAGCCCACCAGATAGACAGAGAATACTTAAGTAAATCCGTGACTGTTATTTTAGAAATTGGATATGAAATATCACAAATGTCAGATTTTACTCGAAACCAAATAATAATAGTTATTTTACTGTATACGTGTGAATGTTATATTCCAATTAAGTTTTAAATTTCCGTTCATACTATGACGGTCTCATTTCCGCTGACTACGACGGGGTCACACACTCACACATTGGCAGAAATCCGTTGAGACTTTCCGGGAGTGGGCTGAATCTTAAATAACAAGGACAGTTTCATTGGAGCAACTCCAGTGTTTTATTGAAAAAATATTTGTCAGAAAGGTTATATAATATTTGGAGTAATAAAAATCCCCCCGTGCTCATAACTTACACTATTTTCGATTCCAAAATTACATCACTGTCCGCCATTATGAGTTATATTGCCTACAGTCAGCTATCAGAAGGACTTTTTGATAGGATATATTCTGACTCGTTTTAATACTTTGTAAATCACTTTAAAAAATAATGCGTATGCAAAATGCTTGGAATCAAATGTGTTCAAACAAGCTGTATAAATCTTAATATGGTCTTATGTCGGATTTTAGATGATATTTTATCATTTTGATTTGCAATTTTGAAGATCCGGATAAAAATCTTGGTGACTTCGTGAATCACGCCTAACCAAAGTGATAATCGAGACGCAATATTGATTTAGCAGTTAAGCACCAAAACTGATTGCTTTAAAGCCATTTGACTTTTTTAATTATAAAATTAGTATTAGCAAAATTAAGCAAAACTATTATTTATTTCTCGCTCAAATCAACAAGGTTTTTTTAAAATCAATTACGTCATTAGTTTTTATTAAATTTTTTATTAATTTATATAAATTAGTCATTCTAGCACTCTATGAGGTCATACTTGGACAAACAAATTACGAATCCCAATTTTTACTCATTTATTTTTAAAAATACTGCCTTTAACTAAATAAATACTCCGTTATATTATTATCTGCGGAACTTTCATAGAAATTGATATGTCACTCTCCTGTAAAATTGACACACGTTTTTTACGCTTGATGTCACTCAATGTTGCTATGATCGAATAAAGTAGTTTGACAAATAGGTTTGTAGGAGAATTATTGTGTTGTTAAAACAGCTGTAAGTGGATTTATATTTTGCATAGTTCAAGCTACTTGATTAGCTGATTTTACCTTATCAAATGGCCAATAATAAATACTTTATTTCAATACTCGAATTATTGAGAGGAGGAGTACGCCTTCATTCTTACAAAGATTTTTGAGTACCACTTAAAATTACTTTCCCCTTTGTGGTCTGGTTTAGGAAATTACGAACGTTTGTAAAGGAGCGTATCAGGGATAAATTTTCAGGGGAGGCGAAATACAATGTTTGTTCACTATACTTTAACAATATTCAAACGCATTACAAACGCTTTATTTATATTTTTGATTCTGATTATCATCTAGAATTTGTGATTTAATTTTTGACAGTTGACCTGAACCTTATTGAATTTTTATTTTATAAATTATAACGATGGATGATAATGTACGTAAATGAAACAAATTGAAAATTAAAAAAAAAACTGAATTGGTAAAATTGATGCGGTTTTTTTGTAATTTAATTTGACTTTTTACGTTTGGGAATCAATTTTCGCTAAGCTTTTTTAACTCAACAACCAAAATTTTTGTGTGGAGCAAATGCCCCTCTCAAGTACGCCACTGCGTTTGTAATTATTTATTTTAAACTGTGTCCCCCTTCTGTGATTAAGGGGTATAAGAGTTTCATTCAATTTATTGTAATAATTTAATACTGTATCCGCATGGTTAAAGGATACAGATTTATTTCGTTTTTATTTAAATAAGAATATTAACACTGTAGACTTGGGTACTGTGAACAAAATTTTAAATATTTATGTTAAACCGTTCGTAACTAAAATAAATACTTTATTTATTGATGGCTGTCGAAGCAGGGTTGTAACCATTTATATTTTTCAAACAGCGTCCCCGCCCCCTTTTATTATTATTTTTTCAATTCCAACACTGCTCGATTTTCATGTCGAATTCATTCTACACAAAAGGTGTCCGGTACGACATCCATTCTCTTAACGAGCTTCTCTGTTCAACAATGTGTTGATGCACCTACCCGAGTCACTATAAAAGATATTTCACGTCACTGTGCACGTGCAGATTACAGCCACCTGATGTCGCCAAACCGTGGCGTGGAAGGATACATTAGATTAGCCAATAGCAGAGTGGACTGCGATGTGCGACAATCGCAGCTGCAATCGCAGCCGTCACCTCTGTTACATTCGATCGACCGGACGCCGTCGAAGCGCAAAATGAAGTTCATGGCGATCAAACCGAATCGAAAGGATTTCAAGCAAGTCTGTACGTCCGTCGCGCGTTGGTTGAAGATCGTCGTCGCGAACGCTGTCGTCGCTTTCGGTGCTAGGCGTTAACGAGTTATAAAGTCGATTTACGTATAGTTGACTTTTCATCTTGACGGACTACATTTCATGCTAAACCTAAATTATTTTTACGTACCTAAATAAACTTAGAATCATTGCGATTTGTTTTTAAACCGTTCCCATTAAACGAGTTGATTTGAATTTCTGTTCCAAAGCAGTGCTCAGGGCAAACGATCGTAACACGAAGAAAAAAAATCAATTTAAGTAAACCGTTTATTTATATTTTATTCTTATGTTCGACAAAATGAAACAACGGGTACGTATACTTATTAAATCGACTCAAAATTTCAAACCGACTCGAGTGATTTACATATGGTTTATCAACTCAACCGATCAACTCAAAATCATAATAAACTTTTAACAATGTTAAAGCGAAATTGTTTACTAAATTATTACCAGACAAAAATAATCATCATCTCGATCAGCATCGGTGACTCGTAAGCGCAGTTATGGCAGTTGCTTTCTATTAACGATTGGTGTTGGAACTAATACTGTTGTAGTGGGGGGAGTGTAAATGGGAATCGATCACAGATCGACTGGTTTTGGAGAATTTTTGAAATATTTTATTTGTGTACAGTAATAAGACTGGATATAAATAAAAATGAGGAAGTAATAAGGGATGGAGTGGGAAGCTTGGAGTTGGACTTTGGGTAGGTCGCAAGCTCAAAAGTTCAAATTTTATGTTTATATTTCTTGCAATGAAGTGCATACAAAAATTACGATTCTGGGAAGGATTCAACGTTTCAACAAGTTCCAAATTTCAAAATTTTTACACGGCTAGAGACAATTGAAATTTTAAATTCGTCCATTCCAATAACTTGTGAATGTTTTATGAACATCATTTTTATAACGTAACAATGTTTGTTTTATCCATTTCAACGACTTTTAAACATTTTAAATCATCCGGAGTTTCTATGAAATTTTAGTCGTTTTCGGATCATAGGTAACTGAAAAAAATGAAATTAAAAACAAAAATTGAATTTCTTATTATTTTTAATTAAAGTGTCATAACCAAATCAATAATTTATTAGTGATTTTTCTTCTTACATAAAAAAACTTATCACAGAGGAAAATTTCAAGTCATTTGAAGCAATAATTTTGTTTTTATTTAATTCCAAAAATTTCACAATATCCCAAATGTGTTCTGATTCATATAATACAATCATTGTGGCATAATTTATACACTTCCATTTTAATCGATGTATATATTTTAATTTTAAATAATGAGCAGAAAACTTATTGGAAATAGCGCTTCAATTAACCATACTGCAAAAAAATTAAAAAACGTATTAATCTGTGTATGTCGCCTTGTACAAAAGACCATCGAGCAATTTATAAGTGCTAAATTTACTCATTCATTTGCTCTCTCGGTCTTTTCCAGTTCTTGAAAAATATCAGAGCTGCTGGTGGTGCTAGTGACTGATAAATAAAGCATGTGAATAGATGTGCGTGGTTGACGCCCAACCACTTGGACAACTGTAAGGTGGTCTTTTAGTTTCTCTTAATGGTTCTAAACATACAAAAAAAAAAGAAAGAAAGAACTAAAGTACGAAAAATCAACAAAAGCATTCGTCGAGAAACCTACTTAAACACGTTGTACGGTTGTGATTCAGACCTTTGAAACACATTAAAACAATACGTGATTTGGATTCAACGACAATTTATTGTACAGCTGTAGACAAAAATAAACACTCAAGAAATATATTATGGTCGTTTAATATTATTTTAATCAGATTTTAGTATCCATCGGAACTTTTTTCAACTTTGCTTCCGGTAACATTTTAGTTAAAATGATATTTAATATGAAAAAGTAATAACTTAAAACAAATATTTCACATTTCAAAAATAGAAAATTGTACTGCACAGAATAATTCCAATTAAATTTGGAACGAGTCGTGCAAAAATCAGTTAAGTAAATACGTTTCTTGTACTTAAATATCGTTACGCTATTATATTTGGACGTCGAAATTGAATATGACTTTATTCGATCAATAATAATATAATGTAAACATATATTTTCACATAGCACGGGTTAAAATGACTGTTAAAATAATCAATGTTTAACAAGTAGCTTAAAATAATACATAAATCACCAAAGCTAATAACTTGTAAAGTTAAGTTAATTAATATTATATAATTTGTTTTCAATAGCTTATATCAGAGTAGTTCATTTCTTGTAAATTTATACACTTTAGCCTATAGTAGTATAGACACTATTTATTTATATTTGCATTGATTTTTTTTCATTTTAACCTTTTACTTCTCCCTTTTAACCACTTTATGGGTCTGATTTTAAAAATTGCATAGTTATCCTTTTCAAGACATGTCTGATAAATGAGTTTTTTTATTTTAATTAATAAACAATTCATAATAAATTTAATCGGACTAAATTAATGCTTAAAACCCAGCTCCCGGGTGCTCCCTTTAATTTTAAAAAATGTGCTTGTTAATTGGATAAGCTTTTTCGGAGACAATCCGTAACAGAGATTTTATTGTCACTTATTCACACAATATGTCCCTATTGTCAAAATGAAGTCATCTATTTATATTATAAATATTTATATTTTTTTTAATTTTATATATTAAGTACAAACAAAAAAAAGCACGTGTAAGTATTATGTATAAAGATAAACACATAGTGATTGAAATTATGTTATTATGTTACAGCTGTAGTCGTATTGGTATAAATTGAAGTTATAAAAAAGAATTTTCATGAAAATTGTTCGATTTAACATGTGTGAATTTTTTTATATTTCAAAGTAAAATGTAAATTTGATTTTTAATGAATTTTGGTAATTTTGGTCTCCTACTCATGTCTATGATGTGCATGTGAGTGTAACTAATCTGTACGTAATACAGTCATTATAACTTAAAACCCTAACTTAAAATTTTAAACCATTCTGAATTTCAGAAAGTTGAAGGGTTTTCTTTGAATGCATGTCTATTCGAAACGAAAAAAACTTTTTTTTGAATAATTTTTCCTATAATTTTGAATTATTTTCGATACCTAATAACTATTAAAGTTATATTCATTTTTAACGTTAAGCATAGAATAATTATTTTAATGTTTGTAACTAAATTATACTTAAATACTTGCAACATCTAACGACTAATATACTGTGGAATTCGGATAACGCAGTCTAATAAAAATTAACACGCCTTATGATATCTATACAATAAATGCAACACGTCTACGAATTTTTTGTCTTCTTCATATAATATTATTCGTATAGAATTCATTAAACTACTTACACCCATTCATAATTTTTTGAACGAGGAACTTATTAAGAAAATATTTTTACCGTTTTTTTCCACTTTTATATATTCGAAATATCGCTTTTTTCATTCGCGAATATCGAGAGCTTAAACGTAAAAACCGTAAAATAATTATAATTTTGATTTAAATTTTTGTTATTCATTTTTTTTTCTCCGTAAGTCATGTCGTGAATCTTAAATTCAAATTAATAATACGTTCAATTGGTTCCTACGGAATAAATATTTGGAATGGTTGTGATAGTAACAAATCATTGAACTCGACAAAATGTGTAATTATAATTTAAATACTAAAGTAATTACATGATAAAAAAAAAAGCAACAAACCGTTTTGCGGACACAAGGCCACTTACTTTTGAAATAGTATCCTGTCAATGTAAATATAATGTAACATGTAAAATTCTAGATAATCCATTTTTATTTTTCACCGAATCTAGTTGAATCTAATCGATATTTCTGGCGTGTTGCGTCCTAACAATAATATTATCGAATGCATTTCACTAAAAAACTTATCGCGTCCGGTGACGAGTTCTTATTTATGACACCAATATTTTAATGGAATTTTTATGTTTTTAGACAATACTATGAAAGACGTGACATCGCGGTTGTCGAATCTTGTGACCGAATACTACAATCAAAATGTCAAGCTCAATGAAAAAATTACCGAATTGGAAGAACAAATACGGGTCGTCAAATATCATTCAATGTGAGTATAATTTATATATAGATAGGTAATAATATATTTTTGCGGTTCATTAATAAGCAACGCGATGGCGTTCTTATTGTTTTTGAAAAACGTGGCTCGTATTTCTTATTTTTTATTCGAAACCAGCGTGCTTTTGGACGACCGTAACATTTTATTAATTTTGTTTTGTTTCAATAACATAATAGTATGTGATAAGTATCGTGGTAGATATACATAACGTTAAACATGTTTATGTAAATATATTTAGTCACAATTTCCCGAATGCGATAGTTAATATAACGTATTCATATTATTATCTTTGGATTTTTTTTTTATCAACACCTGTAAGTATCATGTAGATCATTGCAACTTAACACTTCTACAAACCTGAAGCTGCACGTGTCCATATGAAATTTTTACTAATACAAACGATACGTTTAATAATTAAATAATTTTTTTTTAGATTTAGAGCGCAGCAAAGAATGTAATGTTTTTACAATAGTCTTTTTTTTTTTTTGTGATCACTTTTCCTGGTAGAATGAATAATGCTCCGCTTTTTAATATCAATTACTTTTTCTAATATGTTTATAGACTATGGTGGTAATTGATGACAATTTTTTTTTTTTTAATTTGCTCAGTTTTTGAGTTATAACCCAAAAACCCACCAAAAATTGAGAATTGTATGGCAAAACATTTCTGATAATATTTTTGTGTGGAAAGAGTTTTAATCTGTTTGAATACAACAAAAAGTTAAGATTTGACTTTAAATTATGTATTTTTTGATACTTATTTTGATAATTTTTTGAGTTATCTTCCAAAAACGACAAACATTGGAACATCATCAAATTCGATAATTTGTGTTTTTGAGTGAAAAGAATAAATCGAACAATTCTATTTATAACTCGAAAATTTAAGAACCTTGATTTTTATTATCTGATGTTATTTGAAACAATTTTTAAAATTATACATATTTAGCGAGTGTTTATCCAAAAACACACTAATTTTGACTAAAATCTAGATGGATAGGCAATTATTATTGGTCCAATATTTGTATGCAGTACCTATAATAACATAACATAGTAAACGTAGTAGGTATTGGATAAAAAATATAAACGAAGGAAAGAAGGAAAGAAATAAGAAGGAATTACACCAAACGTACATTTGAGGTCAGTAAGAAGTTTTTATGCGTAGCGGTTACCTAAAAAAATCGTATTTCAGGTAGTATAGGTAGTTCAATACAATATTATAGACATTTTCCGTTGAATTTGGATTTTATTAGAGCTCACTCAGAATCGTTTTTTTCGAATGACAATGATTTATCATTGCTTTTGAAATATTAAATACGAACTACAACTTCCAAAACAATGGCCTACACAAAGAAGTGGACCCACTCCAAAGTGTAGTCGTTGCGCCAAACAAATAGGTACTCACTGACCTCAAATTTACTTACTTTTTTTTTTTTTTTTTTACGTTTCAACAAGACGTTTTATTTAAAATTAAAATTATTGAAATGTTGTTACGTTTATGACGGCCGACATTGTACGGTCACCACGTCTATATAATGACAATGGAATTAATAAGAGTTAAAAATTATTTCTAGAAGAAAAATTAGTATAGTCTCCTGTTTGTTGATACGATCGAGTCTGAAAAAAAAAAAGCACAATGCACATAATACCTAATAATAATAATAATTTATAGACACAAATTTACAAATAGTTTTCGAAACTCTAATCCGAAAATGCCCGTAATGATGATTAATAGTATGCGTTTCCCCGCGCGTAATTATACAAAGATAATAATTATTACGATTCGTGAATTTTGTTTGGAGCAAAATTCAGACTAGACCGCATGGTTAACGCGCGCAGCCTATTGTACGATACTCCTAACCTTTGTCTAAAAATAATGCAGTGATGTATGTATAAGACAAAACGATAAATTATAATATACGTCTCCGTCTTGGCTCTCTTTCGAGAGAAAGGGAAATAAATAACATGAAACGGTCCGGTCGCCGTGTCAAAAAGCGATAAAAACATAAAAAACAAATTTAAAAAATAATAATAACAAATTTATGAAACGGGTATAGGTTTTTCAATAGTTTATATTATACAGTTTTAGTTTTGGCGGGCGCTAAAAGTGTTTTATTTCGTTATGTTTTCGTATCAACACCATTTGCGTTTCAAGCGCTAACTTTAAGATGGTACCTAGTGTGCAGGTACGTTACCGTGGCATCCCAAAATTCAAAATTAAAACCAATAACTAAACCGTTTAGTGACCAATTTGGTAACCATGCATGACTACCACAAAAGAAAACGTTTTTTTTTTTTTTTGTTTGGTTTTCCACGCTGTTACGCCAGCAGTGAGCAATTTTTCAAGGAAAGTAGTTAATAAACATATTAATTGTATAATATATTTTACCACCTATGCGTCCGCTTTCTTAACTTCTTCGTGCTGTAAAACATTTTACGATTGGATTGCTATTACCTGCCGAAAAAAACGATAATAGAAAAAAAAAACATCATAGTTAAGAAAAAAATACGCCTCTCGCTATACGTTCGGAATCTAAAATTTAAGAGTGTATTATTCATCAGTATGAATTAGCGCTTATAACCAATAAAATACGAACAGGAATCGACGTATTTAGTGAACTAAATTGTGCGTTCATCGGTCGCAACCAACGTTTCACGAAGTAAATATCTGTTTCGCAAAAATAGGGATTTCTGCACGAATTCGACGTATACAAATAGCGAACGTCCATTAGGCGGTGAACAGATCGAAAAACGTGCTCCTGCAGGGAGCACTAGAGTTGTGGTAGCTGCAATTTATAAGGAGAGATTTCTTTTTCCCCATTCAAATCGCTTGATACTTAAGCGACGGATTCGGTAATAATCGTAATGCGAGCCAATACAGAGTATAATGAAATGTGCGATAAATTTATCGTGCTGTACCTACACGATTTTCATTTGAACACGCGCGGCTCTTTATTTTTTTGTTTATGTTCTTCTTTGTTTTCCGATATTATCTCGGGTTTTGTCACGTGTTCCTCCGATCGGCGTTATGACTAAACTTTTCTATAGTCAGTCCGAGGTGTTTTAGAAGTTTCGAAAGTTCCTCTGTCTGGCAGAAAACAAACTCCACCGGAATACTGATGACGTTATTATGTATAATACTATATATTATATAGAAGGGTAAAAATTGAATGTACGAGTGATCCGTTATTATTATTTAATACAATTTATTACGTGAAAAAAAAAAAAAATAAATAAATAAACTGACAAGAAAAAGAGAAACAGCTGATAGGAAAATCATAAAAAAATTAGTTAAAGTATAATCCGACATCCATAATAAGTATTATAATTTTCAAGGTTTGAATGTTTTCTATCCCCCATTTTGTTCAATATCATCGCATAGTGTGATTTTGAGCTGAACTGAATTGATTTTTGTTTTGAATACACATACATAACAAAATAATATACATTACTTGAATATTTAAATTTCTTTTAAATATTTTAATTTGTGTTAGATTTGCTGATGACGTCTCAGTTTTATGGTTTTTGGAGTTAACCTCAAACAATTTAGCAGATAAAATAAAGACTATAGAGCGTTACTATCTATAACATTAATTTCGTAGAAATTATTTTCTCTTAAGTTCGTTATTTTCCTAGAAAATAATAAAAAACAAAACATTGAATTTACATGGCCAACTAAATTTTTATAAATTATTCAATGACGAAGATAAAAACTGTCAATAATTTTCTTTATAAACATTATATTTTTGCATTTTCAAGCATTCTTGACATAAGTAGGTACATTTGATTATAACTAACTGTAATTATCAATTTTCAAAATCATTTAAATGTTTTATAACTTTAAAACTCAAAACCCAAAATTATTTACAAGTATCTTAATTTGGGTGTAGATATTATATTTATCTATTTTCCTACTTAAACCTACAGAATAGTGTTTTTTTAGGGGCCGTTAGATTCTGAGCATAACAGACGTTTGTGCTTAAAAAAAGTTGTATTGATTTAAAATGTATACTTCTAGTATTGTAAAATGTAATAACTATAAAAATTTCATTAAATCTTTTCAAGAACTTAATTCGATTAAACGCGTATAATATGGTCATCAGAGTTGTACTAGGAGCAAAAACAGAACTGCACCCCAGGCCCTCATCCTGTGTTTTTTGGCCTCGATTTACATAATTTTCCACACAAATTATATATTTTTGAGCTCTAATTTATAGGTTTTTTGTAAGGCCCTTCACTATATTATTAAGATCCCCTAAAATTGTATGCATCTCAGGCCTAAAATGGTCAGTCCACACCTGGACCTCAAAGAAATAATAATTATTTAATATCTCGTATTCAGGGCTTTTTGATAAAAAGCACGTTTTATTACTCACTTTTTTTTTTTTTTTTTTACTTTAATTTCATTTGAAATTGTGCGGTTATCGACCACTCGGTAATCTACCGAATACCGATTGACGTTTGTGTTCTTATACTTTCAGAACCGACTCAAAATACGAGGATCACCAATGTTCAAACGGAGAAAACGATTCAACTTCGTCGTCCGGCCAATCCTCAGCGGTGTTTGGTACGTACGCCACCAGAAGATCGTTTAACGTGCCAAAAAACTCTTGGGCCAGAAGACGCCGTAAACTCAAGTCTACCTGATGTTCAACCGACGGACCGTCCGTTTTCCGCGATCCGTACGCTTCGGTTTGATGGTAAACAGCATTATTGTACCCCAAGCGATTGGAAATAAATTTTGAAAAAAATAAAATTGATTCGACACAGTTAATACTGTTGACTGATTCGGTGAGTTTAACGTCGAGGCCGTCCAACGTTTGTTTGTTATTTCCGTACAGTATTCGTAGGGTATACTTTCTGTCGATGACGCACATCACAATATGCTATAATCGCATTGTTATAACATCTTTATTGAATACATACTACGTTGTAAATAAATGGAAATAACTAACTTTGAGACATCTAAATTGGTTTTCCCAGATGATTTAATGACGTATCTGTGGGGAAGGGGGTCCGAAATTCATTCAATTTTTAGGGTAAAAAAAAGTCAGCAAACAGGGGATTTCTGCCGGAAATTTTTTTAAATACGTACCTAATGTGTTTTTATATTTCGGTGGGTTACAAACCCTAAATTGCCTTCCACCTCGTTGCACCATCTACGTGTTATTACAGGTTTGCATTGCTTATTGTTTTGAATGTTTTCACGATTGTTTCAATAACATTTTTTTTTTTCAAAAAAGTTTAACACTAAATCATAAAACTAATAATAATATAGTTGTATAAATTTACAAAAAAATTATGTTTATATTTTAAAATAAAAAACATTATGGACGCCAAATTTCTTATTTTATATAATATGTAATTATTATTTTTAGTAATATAATTGTACCAAATATAATAAATAAATATTTACAACTGGTCAATTGCAGTACCTAATGATAACATCATTATTGTCACTAATGTCAATAAATGATTATTGTTTTAGTATACGAGTTGGTGCAAAAACATTTCAACTCCATCACCATATTTGAAACACCTAGATACACTACTGCAATGAGAAAAGTGCATTTCATGAAACAGTATTACTTTTGTTAAGTCAGAAAGAGCTTAAGGGTGACAAAACAGAAAACATGTATTCGTCTAAAAACGCAACCTCAATTTGGCTACGATATTTAAATGATTATTACTTGTTAACTCTATAGTTTTTACACCAATTTCTTCTATCTATTTCAAAATTCATTTTCAAAATACAATTACATATTAACCAATCACTTTCTTGTGTTCATTTGGTTTGTAAAAAACTACGCGTAAAATCAATTACACAATAGGTTTATTTTTTTTATTACATTAGGTAATATTTTATACATTTCACATACAACTGCGAAAAGAAATTATACGGTTAATTCAAAATTAACATGTTACGAAGTATGTATATTGTATGTATTATATATTTATATTGTATTAAGTATGAATAACAGGAATATTATATTCTTACGTGATTACCAATGATTTTTATTTTCAAACAATGTATTATTTTGGGAATAAAAAAAATCAAAATACAGTACCCAAAATTGGTACAATAAGTTAAGTACATAGAATTATAAGTTATAGTGAAACACAACAGTTTGAAAACAAAGTAAAATGTACTTAATTTGTGCTCAGAAAATTTTTTATAATCTTATTGTATAAAAAAATATGGAAAGATATGCTACGCTGGAAAAATCACTTATAAGTATAAAAAATTGTATTATTTAAAAACGGAAGGAAAAGTGTTATATTATGCTGAGAAAATCACTTGGCGTGCTCCAACTACTTCCCATTTTGTTTTATTTATTTTAATTAAATTGCTTGACGACGTTATTTCGGAATAATTGAAAGTCAAAAATTGTTCTCCGTTCTTCACTAGAGTTTGAATATTGCAAAAAAAATTCTCATTTCATCTTACGCATTACGACGCATTAATAAACGCGACTAGATCTGCTAAAATACAGATGTCTTTATGACAGATAGTGTTATGTATATTTTCGCTATGAAAATTCATGCTACGTATAACGTGACTTCGATATTTATTTTTCAACTTGAACAAAAGCATTTAAATTAAATTTTGTTTTAAAACGTAATAATGAGATTTTGAAAATTTAATTTTTGTATTCCTTTTTTGTCCATCACCTTTCTTGTATTTAGCTAATATAAAAATATTTACTTTAAAATCTAATTTTTATAATTTTTCATTGTTTTTCTCATCACTGGACTTCTTAATTTGTGTCTTAAAGTATTATATGATTTTTTTTTCCAAGTATTAAAACTAAAACTATTTCCAAAACAAACACGTTGAAAAATTACTGCGGCATATTGGTTATTGATATATCGGTATACGAGCGTGGTGCCAGAGTTAATTTATTCTTATTTTTTCAAGTTCTAAAATTATTAATAAAGTTTTAATATACTAAGTTCACGGCAGTTTATATAGTGAGTAGTTTCAAGATGATAGGTATAATTTAATATATATCTGTTGTTAAATATTGTATGATTATTATTTAAAAAAGAATACAAATTCTCGACAACTATATATTATTAAATATAGACAACTATATATTATTAAATATATAGTTGTATAATATATATATAACTATAAAACTAATATATTTCACATTTTCAAAAAACAAAAATTTTAAATATAAAAATGTAATTAAAAGATAACATAGAAAAAGATTTGATATGCTTATTGGTCAATAAGCTCCAAATTTATTTAGTCAAACTTTTGATAAAACAAAAATGCACATCAATGAATGCAAATTTATCGAAATTAAAAACCTCCATAAAAAAGTTATTTTCATAGTGTACACCGTCGTGAAAATGCGTGTACAATTATGACTTCTTACACACAAAATATTGTCCGGACGCCTAAAACTTAATACTTTACTTTACTTCCCGGTATTAAAATATAAATTTAAAAATCACATCGGTCAAATTATTATAAATATATTATTATCAATTAAAATAAAATCAATTATTAGCGTATCGACTAACAAGTATCTAAGAAAAAGACCATAAACTAATATTATGTTATCGTAAAGTTTTTCTACAGTGGTCTGTGATTTTATAAAAATTGGTGAAATTTGATGAGTTTTCTATTTTTCAACACCTAAATGCATTAATAGAAAAGTAAATTAGTTACTTTTACTATATTATCAATGATTTTTTTGTCTCGTCCGCCATATTGTAGAGCTGCTGAAACGAAACCCGCGTAAATATATCTCAAATAATACAGAAATTAATATTATTTTTAGAGAAACCATTGCAAGTGGTTTGTTAAACCATTTAAAAGCGAATTTTTTAAACTTCTGTTGTTGACTTCCATAAAGTCCGTTTATCTATGTTTAATATTAGATCGTTGATATTATTTTTGTACGCTACACGTGTAGTGAATATAATATATTATATTACGATGTTAACTGCAGTGTCTTTATTATACATAATTATTGTTATTATTGTTAAGTGAGCATCGGTAATTTGTAGGAAAATTTTGCGCGAGTATAATTCGTACGCAGTTATTTGTGTAATGAATATGATGTTATTATAGTTTTAATAGATTTCTTGTACCTATTGTTGTTGTCATAGATTTTAATTTATAAATATAATACCACAACGGAATTACAATAAGTACGATAAAATTTATATAATAACAATACAGTAAAAATATACAAATGATAATTATTATTTTATGTTAAATTTATTTTTTTTCAAATTGTACTTATTATAACTATATATTCGTAAATAAGAAATACGAATTTTACGTGATCAAACTGCGCTGTTAAAACTTCTTTTCTTTTTATTTTTTGCACTAAAGAAAACCACAATTTTTTATCTTAGGTGATAGATGAAAAAAATGTGATAAGCACAAATAAATTTAAAAAACCGTAAAATACTTATTGTGATATTATAATATGTAATTGATTTAATAGAAAAAGTTGAACATCAAACAAACATCTGCATATTTTATAGGAGATAGATGATGGTACCTACTTAAATTGTTATATAATTTCTCAATTGATTTTACAGATGTTTAGACATTTTTAAGAACTGTATTAATTATTTAACGAATGTACGGTGCATATATTTCGGAATTTTTAAACACATTTTTCTGAATACACTTATTTGGTGCGTTTTAAAAAAACTAAAAAGTTTTGTTGTTAAAAAACCTTATTAATTTCTTGTGCTATTAAATTTACGATTTTCAAAAATGTTGTCAATATCAGTCAATCTTGAATAATAGTAAGTAAAACAAGATTCTACGCATAAAAAAATTGTTTTGAGGTTTGTATAATCAAGATTCTTGACCTTTAATTATAATATGATTATAATATCACTCAATATGCGCTTAAGTTAAAGACGTGAAATGAGCTCATTCAGAATCGTTGTTTGCGTTATAAATCAACATTTCCCTAGAAATGTGGTAGGTACACAACTTATCACTAAACAAAAAAATCGGGCTCCTCCCACTCGACCTCAAAATTTCCTGTTTTTTTTATAAGTATTGATATCTATTTTGTTAAATTATATAAACTTATAAGTAAAGTTAATGCTTTTACAATCTCATATTTTAATTTAAAAGAAATATTTTAAAATTTCCAACTTGGTTAAAAAAAAAATTGATGATTTAGTAAAAAAAAATTCTAATTATTTTTGGGCCCATCCTTGATAAAACTAGTAGATTAATTTTTCAATGCTTGTATAATTCGAAATTGTGAGCTAATCTTATATTCATACTATTCTATTAAAGCAAAAAAAATGTTCACTAATTTTTCAAACATTTTACAGGTTTATTAAACAATTGATTAAACGTTACATTAAAAAGCTCTTTGAGAAATAATACATATTTAACTCAAAATACCTAATTCACTCGGCACTTATATTTCAAATCTACGCCACGCAAGTTTTTAAAATTTTTGTTTTTATTATTTAAAATGTTTAAAATGAAATCATTTTATTTGTCGATAATAAAGGGTTATTACTTACTAATAATGTTGACGTTTGCTATCCAAAAAAAGTATCGGCAATTTTTTTTTTTATAAATGTCACCCAAATTGGAAGAATACTCATTACATTTTTTTTTAAACCTTCATATTTTTTAATAATCCTGAGATTATACATTTGAAATATGTACATAAAAATTTCTTCTATACATTTTTAAGACAATGTAAATTATATTTTGAACGACTTCTGTTAAGATCATTATGGTGCTTGAGTATAATATAATATAATTTTTATATTTAAAATCTTATTGTTTTCAATAATTCCTGTCAGAATACTGAATTTAGGAACACGATCAAGACTGTAAATATCGGTTACCCATGAATTTATATTATCACTAGCTGATCCCGCGCACTTCGTTGCCCGTAAAAAATGATAATTCGTAAAAAAAAAAAATCGTGTTTGTTCGAGTACTTTTGGGTGTAATCGCTGCAGTAAGCGCGACTCGGCCACCCTGGTTCGCGGACAAAGTACCACCTCGGTAGGCCGTGTTCAAAAATTCGATTTGACGCAAGTTTTTGTACCTGGTCTGCCCGAACAACCGGTGGCAACCAATAATAATTAAGTACTAATTTCTACTATATAATTGTTTCTCCTATAACCAGTAACGACAATACTGCGTATCTATTATACACTATTACATCGAAAAAAGGTCCCCGGGTAAAGTACACTCTCCTTTATACACACAAATATTGTATATATATAATTAGTGAAACATGGGTACGTGCGCAGGGCCGGATTTAGGGCGACCACAACAGTGACTCGGCGGAAAAAATCTTTCAAATTACTTGTGCACTGTCACCCCGCCGTCCCGTCGAAAGTGGCCAATAGGATTGAAATGAAATTTAACACCGAATGCCGCCGATGGGTGAAATTTTATGTCGACAGCATGTTCGTTCGTCAGTAAATCCGGCCGCATCCTAAACCCTACCATATATATACGGTATATTTATAACCATAGAATATTATAATATTATAATTTAATCAATAAATATAGCCCATCGCTCCGCAAAATTATCAATTTTTGGTACCAGGGTCCCATGAAGCCGACGTTTGCGTTTCAAGTGCACCACGTGGCCACAAACACGTGTTGCGTGCCGCGTCATGCGGATCATGGGTCCCTGGTACCGCGGTGGGCTAAAATGTCCGTATTTGCGGACCCGTACGCTGCCGTACGCTTAACTATTTTAAGCTCTTTTTACCCTTTAAAATGCGAATTTCGAAAAATCCTTTCTTAGTGCGCCTACACATAGTAATAAGTACATTTCCTGAAAATTTCAAATAAATCCGTTCGGTAGTTTTGGCTGTGCGTTGTTTAGTGAGTGAGTGAGTGAGTGAGTGAGTCAGTCAGTGGTATTTGGCTTTTATATGTATAGATTATATTATACATTATTACTAAATTGTTAAGGGATTGGGTACCGGTTTGTTTTTGAGGAGTTTTGTATAGGCAATATTTAGATAATTTCTATTACGTGTTGTCTTTGTGTGAGTAGTAAATGAACGTTAGTGTGAGTGTATGTTATCAGTGTATGTGGTGCTTTCCGGGAAAGTGTCCCGCACGACGCACGCGCAAGCACACGTCACCATTTTAAAGGAATTAAATATTTTTATGTTCCCGAGACAACAATACAGACCTAAAAGCTAGAGTTCCCTTAAAATAAACCGAATCTAATTCTGAAAAAAGATTTTGATTCTTCAATCTATTTTCTAGGTTATTGTGGTAGTCGATTTTTTATTTTATTTGTCATATTGTTTTTACGTTTACCAAAAAATAATTCAAATTTTGAAAAACTAATATGATATTCAAATATATTTTTTACTAAAGTATTGAAAATTGACTCCCACAATAACCTAGAAAAATGGTAAAAAAAATCAAAATCTTTTTACAGAACTGAATTCGGTTCATTTTAAGAGAACGAATTCCACTCTAGCTTTTAAGTCCAAAACAGTGCAAAAATTCACCGTGCCCAATCCCCTTAAATGTAATTATTGTTTAGAAAAAATGTAAAAAGTAATTAAAAAAAAAAAAAACCCGAAACTAGTTTAAACACCAATTATTGTTGTTATATTATAGTTTAACAAAAGAGTCAAATGTGTCACATGGATGATGGCGATTTCTCAGCTGGTGTATAAAAATATACAATATAATACAAAACAAATGGTATTTTATAATTATTTTTAACTAGCAATCATGTATGTTGTATATTTTAAATAAAAAAATAGTATTAACTGTTATCGTATGCGTATAAGTTTGGTATAAATGTAAAGCGATCAGCTCTCAACAAATTCAAATATATTGCATACTAATTTATTATCTAGTAAAACAATGATAAAATCTTAAAAAGTTAAAATCAAGTTGAAAAATTTTGAAAAATGTACCAGCACTTGACACTGTGAGCTCATTATTTTTCTGTCAACACTTTTTTTATGTAGAAGGAGTGCTCCAATGTTTTCATGAAGAACCTTATATAATAATTATTGAAACCTAAATTGTTCTTTGGTTGAATTTTTTTAGTGTAGGATTATTAATTTTTTTTTTTTAAGAATCCGATAACACACAAATTTCGACACTATTTATCATTACGCTTGGGAAATTAAAAGTGAGATGAAGTTGAAGAATTTATTAGATTACTGAGCTAGTCCAGAATCGTTTTTCTAATTGGTTGGTTTATCAGTATTAAATTATTTCTCGTAAAAATCCAATTTTCTTTAGTAACAACAAAGTAATTTGAGTATAAGGTACAATTTTAGCTGTATTTAAATTAGGTATTTATTTATTTTATGCAGAATGTAGTCAGACATTAAATTTTGTAGTATTGTGTTATCAAACTTTTCATATTTATTTGTGTGAACTTAGTAAGATCGAATGAAATACTAATTATTTTTAGACTTATTCGTTCTACTAAATTTAATAAACCCGAAATCACAAAAATGATACACTTTTTATTGCGTATACGTATTTCAACAACTATGTTGTCATCTTCAGCGCGAATCAACGACGTTACTTACAATTATTAAACAGTTAAATCAAATGTTTCCATAACACATATTGTACAGATAATATTCGTTTAGCATTTGGAAGTAAGTTATTTGTGAAACATTCATTATAAATATATGAAATTAAATATAATTTCTATTCAATCATTAACAAAGTATAGAAAATATTTTGATTCTTTTGTTTTGTTCTAATGAAGTACCAGAATACTATCGTGGAACTCATGAAGAATTGAAAATAATACTACAGGAGAAAGGACTTAACGAATTTTGTAAGTAAACAGAAGTTAAGTTAAAAGTAAGATCAATAATTACTTCTTTAATGGTTTAATAATGATAAGAAAAATTAATAAAAAAACAAAAACCAAAAATTTTGAGGTTTGCAATTAGAGAGAATATTAATGGAGTATCTAGCTAATTTGCCTTGGAGTAGATATTTGTTTAAGAATGTTTAATTTGACATTTTGGTATTGCTTACATTTGTTATTACCTTTCAAAAATAACGATTCTAGGAGTGAACTAAGTTTACCTAATAAATATTGAGCTCTAGAGGCAAAAGTTCTGACTATATTTCAAAATGTTTATAATAACAGTTAACTATGTTCTAGATATAAGGTCTAAAGAACTATTTTAATTATAACTGTTAAAAGAATGACCTAGGTAACATCTATAGACCTAAGAAAAATACTTTTTTTTATTAATAGAATCTATTTTTTAGTCCAATATTATGCAATAGTATCGAAAACAGTAAAAATTGATAAAAATTTTCTAAATTGTTTGGAATCTTATTTTTATACAAGTATAAAACTGATTTCAAAACTATTACTAAAATCATTCAATAAAAATATCAATAGCCAAGTGTACCTAATTGAATGTTCTATTTTATTTTGAACATGAATCAACACAAAATGGTATTTAAATGGTAGTATGAGATCAGCTCGAGATCGTTATTTTGGAAATTTAAATTTATTTTAAACTAACAGTTTAATACAAAATATCAAACTACTCCTTTTTTATGAATTATCAACCCAAAACATTTTACTACTAAATTTGCAGCTTGTTATTCAACATTTAATAAATAATATTACTATATGTTAAATAAAATTTATTTTATTATAATACAACAAAAACTTACTGACCTATTCTTCTAATTCCTAAATACATATCATTATGAAATTATCATCTAAATATTAAGTTATTTTTTACTTGATATTTATAACATTTAACATTCATTCATATTCTTTATATTATTTTGGATTTTCTAGGCGAATCCGACATAAAAGCAAGTAATTCATCATGACAGTATCCAAAAGAATTCGAATTAAAATGGTTTTGTTAATAATTACTAAAAAAAATTCAAGAAACAGAGTTTTCAAATAACTCAAATTCCAAATATTAAATTAAAAATAAAATTTAAAAAAAATTTTAGAAGATGCAAGAGATTATTTTGAAGAAATGGCAAAATGTATAACAGTTCGTAAGTTTTTATATTTTTATATTCAGCAAATAACTTATTAATTTTATAAATGGGTTTATTTTTCTTTCCAATCAGAGTTATTGAATACATTAACTAATAACTATTGGGAAGTGTACGCAAGTGCTTGATATCAATAAACATAAAAAAAGTCCGATATTCTTGGATTGGCTTGGTAGCCTGATGGAGTAGCGACTTCGACTTAAAAATGGGTCACTGTTTTGAAAGATTTCGTTAGAATGTGTGTAGTAAATTTTCGAAGCAATTATTAATTGATAACCACAAAAACGATTTGAAGTAGAACTCAATATCCTCTAAAAGTATACTTTGGTCGTTACACGATTTAAATATTATTTACAAATTATACAAAATATGAATAGACAATTTTACGAACCTAAAAATATTATTTAGATCAATATTTAAGTAGTTATTTTTTTTTTTTTTTTTTTTATTTAATATGAAAATATACAACTATACAATTAAGCACAACAAGTAATAGTGATGAAGAGGATTACATAACATGAAATGGCACGATGTAGGAAGGCTCCCAATGGAGCTATCTACTAGGGTATTTTATTAATTAATGAAGGAGGTCTCTAACCCAAGTAGTTATTCAGATTAAATCTCAACTTTGCAATAGTGCGTAACACCAGTGCTTAAAAATATCATCATTAACACTTAAGTGCGCGTTTTTTTGTTTCCGTTAAAAAAAAGTTTTAAAACTTATTTTTAGACGTTGATAGTTAAGATCATAAGTATATTGCATACTTCCAACAGTGCGCATCATTAAAGGATCCTCATACTAACTATGTTTTAACCACCTATGTCTACAGTTAAAAAAAAAATTAAACGTCACTTCAAAAATAGTTTACAGTGAGGATTACAATATTAGTATTAAGATTACACTACAAAACAATTATGTTGATGAAAATTGAAAACAAAAATGTTTAATGTTTTCTATATTAGGACCTTCGATTAGGGGAATAATTAATTTTCCCGCCAAATAAAGGCATCAGCACGACGAGAATTTTCACGTTCAATTTTCAAGTAGGTGATAGTTGGTTTGGAAAATGCAGAAAAAACCATAAGCAATGTCAAAGAATATAGACATATAAACCAATATGTTCATATGTCTATGGTCAAAAAAATGGCCAGATCATGGCTAAATAACTATAATTATATATAATATATAATATAATAACTATATAATAATAATAATAATAATAATAATAAGTTATATAGCAATGCGCCGGATGAATCACAAAAGAATAATTGGTAAAAACTACGAACAGTATCTTAATTCATCGTAAAAACGAATAGAATCACAATTGGAATCACAATTGGAAAAGGAATCACAATTGGTTACCAAAGTGGTTTATAACAAGGTTCATATTGTCATCATAGATGTCTTGTCATCATTATTGTGATTATCCGTGTTATCACACACCGCATTGGCGTCATAAAGTAAAACATAATAAGATAAGTCGGCGTAGTCGTAACTCGTTGCTCGTATTGAAAATGTTCGTCATCAATACGAATTTTTTTCGAACTTGTCTATGATTTACATATTATTTTGAAGTACGTTAACTCTTAAATTGTTCTCGTTGTTTTTCCACTAAACACCGGTATAGTTCGACTCGTGTTTGTTGTTAAAATCTTGCTCAAGTAGTCACGCTTTAAATTTACAACTCTCCGTCATTTACACTTCCCAAATTGCTAACCCGCTGTGTAGCGTATTTCCAAATACACTGAAAATGTCGTCATTAAGAATAGTAAACGTAAGATAGTACACTGTGCAAAAAAAAAATAGCGTACCGTTCGCTGCGGTTTCATTGAAATAACATTATAATATTTTATTTTACATGTCAGCGTTCTGTGCGTAACTCGCATGCCGGTGCCATTGACCCGATGCAGGTGGACGCGCCTCCCGAAGAAAACGACAACACCGAAGAGGAAATGTACGAAGTCGACATTGATTCGTTCGTGAGTACAATCTATAAACGGGTTGGGCACGCAATAAATTTTGGCGCCACTTACTAGTGATTTCTCGGTGCACGGTGTATATTTGATGAGACTATTTTTGACAAGAGTTTGTTTATGTATACGTGTCTGTATGGTTTTCAGGATCTCGAAGCGTATTCTAACAATTATCTAGGATTAGCTCGAATTTACCGATTGATGTATGTAGCTGACCACTGTCCAAAATTGCGTTACGACGCTTTGCGATTTGCACTGTCGCATGTTGTCAACACGATGAATGCTAATTTATATCAAGTTCTTCATCATAAGTTACAACAGAGCCAAAGGTACATGACTGATAATCAAACGTTTGTGTTACCTACTTTTAATAATTTGATGTTTGTCAAATAGAAATGGACTACCAGACATTGCCGTAATTGATGAGTTTTCCACTTACAATCCTAGTTGGGTGGAATCTATTACGCAAAAAGCTGCTATGAAACTAGAAAAGTTAGATGGGGACCTCAAAAACTATAAAAGTAATTCAATAAAGGAAAGCATCAGACGTGGTCATAATGAAATTGGTGACCACTATGTCAACTGTGGAGACCTAATTGAAGCAACCAAAAGTTATTCCAAAGCTCGAGATTACTGTACTAGTTCCTCACATGTCATATCAATGTGTCTCAATATAATTAAAGTATGTGCTATTATAAATATTTTTATGGGTGTAAAAATATCTAATAGATCAGAAACAAGTTTTTGAAATTAAATAGTACCTACCCTAATTTTTCTACTCTTTATTTTATTTTAATTATTTTGGTTTATACCAATTTAAGATTTTACGGTGTATATATTATACCGAGGTACTTAGGTATGGTACTCAAATTATAAAATTGTGTATGTGAGCTACACTAATTTTTATTCCTCGGGCGTGGGTTGCCGACTCTTGATTTAGGATAGCACATATATCTATTAAGTATAACCATAGATAATATGTATGTATATTGTATGTGTAGTATCTTACATTGATACCATGAACCTATTTTACTTGGAAATAATCACAAATTGTTAACTTTTCTATCTAAATGCTAACTTAAATTTGCAGCCAATTCCATTTTTAATAGAAAATTAATATTTATACCCTTAAACTATTTGTTTTCTCATTTCTTTTGTACTAATATAGTGGAAATAATAATTTACCATAACGATTAATTAATTTTAATATATATTATTTCTTGTTATATTTCCAAGTATTTAACGTAAATACTTTATAAAATATAATTATCAGATGCACTAAGTGACTGATGAACCTCTCTTTCCCAAATTGTTTTATTTTATCATTTCAAAATAAAATGCCATTTCTATGGCTGTGTGAAAAAAAACAATAAAATAAAATTATAATAATGCCCATCCCGTGTTTTCAGAGTTCCAACTGGCTAAATTTATATTTGTTTTCCAGATATTTTAATTATTGGTTTGTGTCTATTGTCAAATGTTACCTAAGCCTACAAATTACTGACTATTAGTCGTTTCATAAAATCATGAAAAAAAGATACTTTGTACAAAATAATTTCTTATAATCTACATTTTGTATCCTGAGGAATATTAGGCTATTAGTATACTATAAAAAAAATAATCAATTTTATTTTTAATTTAAATTCTATAGTATTGTTGAATCATGCTAGTGATATATTAATATATTAGGTATTTTGTTACTGAACAAATGTTAAATTTACTTATGAATTTGAAACTTGCTCAAAACTTGCACTTGTCTTATGAACTGTGCAATTTACACTGCCTAAATAGAAAAATGTCCTAAATTAGGTGTACATGTTCAAAAACCCATTGGCTAGTCATATCTTAAGTGCATAGGGCCTCGATTTCAAATGAGACCTCTGGCATTTAACTTTTTGTGTTATCCCTAATACTTCTCTGACCCATCTACATCACCAGTGGTCTCATCAAATTATTGTTATGGTTATGTTAATTCATTTTTATGTATAATTTTATGTTTCTAATAAGAGTTAAATTATCAACAGGTTGGAATCTATCTGCAAAATTGGTCTCATGTTATCAATTACATAATAAAAGCAGAGTCTACTCCAGATTATATCGAGGTAATTGATATAAATTTGAGGTGTTTCGGTTATGAAATATGCACTCAATATGAGATCATAAATTAATTTACAAACTGTTTACCACAATCTTTTAGTTTCAAAACTAACTTGATTTTAAATTAATTGTTGTAATAAGTTGTATCATGATACTATTGCCACTGCACTATTATACAATAGAATAAAACACGTTTTTTGATTTTCATTACAAAGATCGTTCATTTTTATTAAGTTTAAGTTTTTAATTCTTAATTTCTTTAGAACGAATGAATAACTTAAAAAGTTAACTTTTAAAATATTCTGCAGTAGATTTAAATCTATAAGTGATATCGTTAAATTGTAATTTTCTTTTTCTTTTGAATTCTTGATGATTTAATACAAAATTTCTTTCAAATATGAATAGAATTCCATACTTAAAAACAAACTTATATTAAGGATAATTCTATATTATTCACCCAATTTTTCAAACTGTAATAATGAATAGCTTCACATTACGATTATTGTATTGAAATGTTAGTTTTGACTACTAAAAAATGTATTCTGTTCTACTTTTTCTCTAATATGACATTGGTGGTATCTTGTTACCACTATATATTATAGTTGTTTTCACAAGAGCAGAAAAACAAAATGGTATGCCATATTTGGAGCATTATTTCTATGTATAATTTTAATAGAAATGTATGATTATTGATTAATAAACTTTTTTTTTTTTTTTTTTCATTTAGAATTCTGAGCTTCAGACAACATATAGTTCTACATTGAAATGCATGACAGGTTTAGCCGAATTAGCTGGTCGTAAATATAAAGTAGCTGCTCAAAATTTCTTGCGAATTAATCTAGACTATTGGGATTGTAGTGATATAATGACACCTAATGATGTTGCTATTTATGGAGGACTTTGTGCATTAGCTACTTTTAACCGTACCGAACTTCAAAATAGTGTTATTTCTAATAAGTAAGTTTAATTAATTAGTATTATAGTTATTTATTAAATAATATATATATATATATATATATATATATATCTGTATTGTGTTTAGTTAATATATATTTTTATCTTGGTCTTAGACTTAATTTTGTTGATTGGCATTTTGATTTAGTAGCCACGTTATAATATAATATACATAGGCGTGCGCAGACTTTAAAAGCAGGTAGTGCCCATATTTATCACCGGCCCTTTAGTTAACCATTTTTTAAATACAAAACACATCTAAATTTTATGTACCCATTTAATATGCATACTTATTTTCTTCCCTAGTTTAATATAATTTAATAATAATAATAGTACATAATAGCAATGATAGCTATAAAGTATAAACAACATAATAATTATAATATAATGTAATTTTAATTACTTTATATTAAACAGGTAGGTAATCGTAAATTAAAATAAAGTATAACAAAATATATAATAATTATGAATTACCATAGCTAAATATCATATAAGTATTTTATGTTTTTAGAGAGACATTCTTCTGTTACTACCCATACTGTTAAATTCATCTATTACTGCATTTAAATCACCTTTGATACCATTTGTTGTTCAGTAAAGAGCAATAATGCCTTTTTTCCACAAAACCTATTTTAAAATCAAACAAACTAACCAAGACCAAATTTGATACAGGAGCAGGATCATTAATATTTTGTTTGTTAATTTTATTTACTTGCATAAAAAAGTTTTGAATATTTTGACACGATTTTGCCGCTACATTCAACTTATTTCTTTTTTTTTTTTTTGCGCTCTTTAGCAGCTCCTCTTTTTGAAATTGTACTTTTGGTAACATCCATCGTTCAATTGTAACAATCAAATTTAATTAATGGAAAAATAAAATAAAGTCTCACAACAAGCGAAAATGAAGTATCGTGTAGGTATGATTTGTAAAAACAGTCCACAGTACACGTACCCGAGGATATAACTATATATATGATGTAATATGATGTAGGCTACTATGCGGGTTGACAACTCGCTGCTTGAGTTGTATGTAATAATAAATGGAAAACCCTACGTAAACTCATATTTAATAATTCCACTAATAAGATAACCATCTTTACTATAATAAACAAAGTATAAGAACAATTTTTAATTTTAGCCAAAATATGTAAAAACGCCATACTGTATACACATTTTCAACTATACTCTGTTCCAAAAGAGAATGGTCACTTTTGCGCACGCAACTTGCAGCGCCGAGGTCAAATTTCCCCCACCTTGCTAGTCGACGTTTCACGAAGACGTTGATGGGAGATGCGCAGCGACTGACAAAAACCAGTCAGTCGAAATGACCGTTCTCTTTTGGAATAGAGTATGTACAAAGTGCACATAGAAAATTATTCAGTTTTCCTCAAATTCGCTTAAATTTAATTTTAAATTGAATAAATTTGGTAATTTTGGTAGATTGAGGCATAGGGCGCTTCGGCCCATAACAAATTACATGCCCTGTGCGCACGCCTATGATAATAAACCTACATAGAATTAATTTGTGTAACATGTCACAAAGCAATCTGTAACATGATTAGGCACATATATCGGGTGGGGCACTCACTATTTTAATGTTTCCTATTGCAAAAGGTGTATCAAAATGTAAGTGAAAATTTTTAATAAATAGTTATTGAGAATAATCATAATCATAAGTCATAACTGATAAATGACCCATTACTTAATTTTAATACTTTATTTAGTGAAGAAACTATAAACAATGTTTTTATATGTTTTACTTAGTTTTGTAACAAAAACTATTGTTTTTTTTTTCATAGTTCTTTCAAATTATTTCTTGAACTTGAACCTGGTATACGGGATGCAATTTTCAAGTTTTATGAATCCAAATATGAAGTGTGCTTAACAATTTTGAACAAAATGAAAGTACTTATTCATTGTTTTGTATAATTAATAATTATGACTATTGTATCATATTCACTAATTTGTAAACCGTTTTTATTATTCATGTTTAGCCGACTTTACTCCTTGATATGTACATTGGATCACATATAAACCAGTTATACTCTAATATAAGAAGTAAAGCTATGATTCAATACTTCTGGTAATATTTATACTTTATGCTTATTTTACCAATTAAAAAAAAAAAGCAATTATTGAATGTTTTTTTAGTCCATATGACTCAGCAGACTTGAGAAAAATGGCATTATGTTTCAACACTCCTTTACCTGATTTAGAGGATGAACTTATGCAACTTATTTTAGATGGTCACATTAAAGCTCGCATTGACTCTATAAATAAAGTAAGTTTTATAAATCAATTTATTTAATCAATCATGTATTCTTACTTTCTTAAATTTACTCTTGTTCTTTCTTTCTTTCCTTTATCTTTTTATATCATATTAAAAAACCAGACATCTCCAGTCCACTCATATGATAAATTAATTTAATTGGAGCTGTCTGGTTTTCACATTTTTTGTTGAAAAACTAAGTATCTCCACTTTAAAAAGTTTTGAAAATGAAATTATCTGATTTTAGCACAGACCTCTACAAATACAGTGTTGTGCTATACACAGTATAAAGTATAAACTATTACAGATGTCCTAAAATAGGGTTGAAAAAATAAAAATGTCTACATATAATTTTAAATTTTAGGCTAGTAAAAGTGTTAAGTCTTTGATTTTTCTGCTCAACACATTACAGTGGTTAAAACAGTTGATTGCTATCAATAGATTTATTTCAATGGTTGTCAAAAAGTATTATCTTAAATCTTGGATAAAACAAGTAAATCTATTAACTCAGAATAGTTATGACATATTTATCATATGATGACCCCGACTAGTTTCATCAGTGTGTACAAAAAAAAATCTAAAATAATAAATATACAACCTAAAATATTTGTTCCATTATACTTGGTTTATATGGCTCAATGGTTGAAGTCACAAATGTAGACATTTGGACACAGTGAGAGTTTTAAAAATATATTTTAATAAGCTTAGGTACACTGAGACAATTTGCCATTTTCTGGGCATAAAGTCTTATAGCCAAATAATCTTTGAGGTCTTTTCACTATCCTTATCCTCCCAAATTTTGATTATTAAATTTTAGAATGTTTGAGTTGCTTAGTGATGGAATTGATGCCTTGACAATCACTTGGCTGTCAGTCTGCCTGAAATCGGCGCTTTCTCTCACTGAATGGTGTATACTAATAATGATATTTTTGCTATTTTAGATTCTCTATGCTAAACATCCAAATCAAAGAGTAGAAACGTTTGAAAAAGCCATGTTAATGGCTCAACAGTATAGCAGATACATGCATATTTTAGTTCTGAAAAGTCAAATGATCAAACATCAAATGAACTCTAAAGTCATCACCGATAAAGAACGCCACGGTAATCATTTTGGTAAAACACTCAAAGTTGATTTTTTTAAACTCTCAGGATAAAAGCAAAATAATTTATTTTTATCATAATTTTTATTTTTTTTCAAACTAGTTTAAGTTTCAAATAGCAACATTACATATTGATATAACTTTTTTTATTTTATCATTTTAATTCATATGTTAAAAAATAAAAATATATTCAAGAAAAATAACCTATTACCTATGCAGTACAAAAAGGTATATAAATTAAATAAAAAATTTTAATTTTTGCTTGATTTTAAACCTGAGATATTAACTTATTAATTTTTCAGTAACAATGTATTTTTCCTCTTGTTTGAAAAAAGTGTTATTGCAGTTGTAAAGTAAATTTCATGAAATTCTGGCTTCAAAATATATTGCTACAACAAGCTTTATTTTTGTATTTTGGTCTTATTAAATTCTTTAGTTGAACAATAAAATGTTATAGTTTAACTTTATTGCTACTGAAAATGCATTGCATATTTTAGTACTGAAAAGACAAATAATCAAACACCAAATGAACTCTGAAGTCAACGCCGATCAAGAACGTCACTGTATTCATCTCGATTAAACTCAATGTTGATATTGTTTGTTTGACTATCATGATTAAATAAATCATCACAGAAATAGATCAAAGTAATACTGTACTTATTTTATTATTTAATAATTTAAAAATTGAAATTACAAACTTAAAATAAATATATTTTGTATCATAATTTAAATTTTTTAAATTTTGTATTAGCTACAGAAATTATTTCTTATTGAGATTATGTATGTAATTTTTTTTTTTTTTTTATTTTGTCATTTATAAGAATTGTACTAATTAAATAAAAGATTAAAATTTCCACTTAAGTTTTAAACTATATTATTAAGTTATTATACATTTATTATACATTTTGTTCATGTTTAATTTTCTTAAATATGAATCAATGTATTTTTCCTTGTATTTAAAAAAAAAAAAAAGTAAAACTAGGTCAGTTAGCCGACTGTGAAACTCTCAACAAATTGTAAATTTACCATAAAAGTTCTAAACTGAGGGACCATGCTCAAGAATTGTTGCAACTATTTTAAATAATTTATTTGTCATGTATCAATATATACGAATGTCCTTCAATAATTGTAATGTAAAATTCAATAAAATAATGTTTAAAAATTTAATTTTATTTAAACTAGATATGGAATAATATAAAAGAAAAAAACCCAATAAAAAATTATTATATGTATAACATCTGTGAAAATAATTGTGTTACCTAACTGATTTTCAGAATATTTTAATCTCGAAGAAAAAAAATAATATGATGTTCCGATACACTGATGACGGGTCGCATAAAGAATAGTCTAAAAATCTATTACCGGCCCTATAACTTATTCATTCTTATAAAGTTACAGATAGTGTTGAAAACTATTAATTATGTGTTGCAAAAAGAAAGATAAAATTATTATAAAAAAAATAAAAATATATATTATAAAAATATATTTTTTTATAGACACAATATTTATTGTATGTTGATTATATATAATATTATATGTTATCTATTATATAAATAATTATTCATATCATTTATCAATATGTTAATTACCAAACAAAAATTAGATCTATAATTTACAGAGCCGGTAACACTATCGGACGTTCAAGGGACACCCAGATTTATTTACAGGGTCGTTAGCGCGATAACGGCTCGGTAAGTCTCAGCAACTCGGCCCGTAGAAACTTATTAAAGAAATATCAAAGAGCGTATATAATATTAATTGCTACAAAAATTGAATAATTTTATATTTTGATCAAACTCGATTAAAATTGTTTGCTGTACCTACCCCAAATGGTCTGAAAAAAAAAATTTATTAATTATGAAAGTTATTCTTTAAAGGTCAATATTAATTTTTAAAATAAATATTTTGTAGAATTCCTAAGATCTGTGCATTCTTTGTGAAAAATGTATTGTGGGAATGCTAAAATCAGAATAATCTGGTTTTGGGGCTCAGTTTGAGCACCGTTTATTCTCGAATTTATCAGTGACTATTTAACTTGCCGAACATCTTGACTAATTTTGTTACCAGATTGCCGAAAAAGGTTGTACCTACGTATATATTATTTCTTTGGCACGCTCCTCTCTATCTTCAACAGATGGACAGATTTTAACAATTAATGAGATGTCGTTCGATTTAGCTTGATCGCGGGAGTTACGTAGGATAAAATATTATGTTTTTGAGCGAATCAAAGCAAAAATTAAAAACATTTCCCGTGGGCCGCGGCTATTTTACACTGTCCGTGGATTTCGTCTTTTGTATCCGTGGTTTTATACCAATAGACTTGTGGCCCCTCAATAGGTGTTTCTTCGTTCATTTTAATCAAATTATGAAATTCATTGATAAAAACTAAAAGTGTGAAGCTCAAAACAAGCTTATTACTGTCCGCAGAAATATAACACGCTTAGTTACTGCATACAGTTCTTTGCGTTTTATTAACCGCAGATTCGTCGATTATCCCCCGCAAACTTTTTTCTAACATTCACAGTATATTTGTTATGATGGACAATACTAAGCTTGTTTTTACAGTCGATATTTTCTAACGCAATCGGGAGTTAATTTTATTTCATCTGTTTTTTTTTTTTTATACGATTATTATTATTATTACGGTGACGGGTGCGATCGGTAACCCGCGGCTGTAACTGGGGGGAGTACGTCGTGCGGCAATCGCGCGCGCGCGTTTATCGATCAAATTTGCCCGGCCGCCGACACGTGGCGAGGTAAATATTTTTTTCGTCCGCCTGGCCACACTGCGCAGTTCCACGGACTTTGGGGCGACTCCTTTGTCCCGCGCAGTTCCACGCACACACGCACACCGAAAAGCAAAAACGACAGCATCTGCGCTGGCCGCTGCGGATCGTCGGCGGCCGGGGCTCGTCAGCAGAGCGGGGGGACGAAAATTTGGTCCCCCTCCACCGCCCGACCGTACCGATCAGCGCGCGCGCGCACCACCCGCGTGCCGCCGTAGTAACGTTGATACAGAGTGTCTCGGAAAACCGATCGCTTACACCGCGATTACTTGGCAAGTGTTTCATTTTTCAAGAGCAAGTAATACTTGCTCTTGAAAAATGAAACAATGGGGACGATACGATTAATTGTAGAAAAACCGTGCTTTTGGTCACTTTTACCCGGTTTTTCTGTTTATAGTTCGATGTTTATGTTGAAATCCGTTATCTGTGTGTACTGCTTACGATTCCGAGTGATTTCGGCGAACACTCGGCACGTTTTGAATGACTCAATTTATTGATTATTTGAAACGTTTATGACGTTTTGATCTATTCCGATACCGCATGTGTAAACCTGATTTCGATCAGTTTGACGAATTTTTAGAAGAATCGTCGCCGACGAAAAGAACGACGATGCGATCAATAGATTTTAGTTTTGAACACTAAATTTAACAAATTAATCATTTTACTAACAATGATTTTGTTAAAAGTGTCTACTTACACTTACGGGGGGATCGGAGACCTCGATTTTCTTTCTCTGTCTATCACACTGATATCGTAGGAATTTCCTTTGCCAAACATACCGATTGATTTAGCCCGACCGATACGATAAGGATTCTGAAAACTGATTTGAATTCGTCATGAAGTTTACTCGAAAACGAATTTAAACCTTACAAAAATATCATTTTTTTTATTTTTAAAAATCATATAAACAGAAAACGCGTTTCCGAGTACACTTTGTGACAAATTCAAATCGGTTTTCATAATCGTGTCATTAGATCAGTCGGCGGCACGTTTGGCAACGGATACGTCTAAATTTCTATGATTTCAGTGTGATAGACAGAGAGAAAAGCCCTTAAACCAACAAGTTTTCTTGGTACTAAGCATTTTAGTAATTTTACAATCGTAAATATGCATGTTGGCCAGTGTAAAAAAACATAAGACGTCCTATTATAAGGGGCGAAATGTGTCTATTACTTTCGACGCATTTATATGGGTAAAGTTTGCAAAAAAAGAATGATATTTTTGTTTCCAATGAAAATAAAAAGACACCGGTTCACATCGGATTTTGATTTATGTTGCTGGAATCCACCCGAAAAATTGGTTAAAAAAAACTCATAAAAATAGGCCCAAACTATTATAAACCTAAATTAATCGAAAATGTCTTTTCTTTTTAGTAAAATTAAATTATAAAAATTGTTGAAATCGTGAAGGTTGTTTCTGTAGAGCGGAACGTTTCCGAGGGAAAGGCGTACAAATTTGTTCGTGTTGAACGTCACAGCGAAATTATCCCGTTCTTCTGGGACACCCTGTAGCGTAATGTACACGTCCCGCAACAGCTGCAGAGCTGCGGCGGCGGCCAATCGCCGTGCGAGAGCTGGTTGCGATGCACGGCCGGTTACACGCGTTACCGCTTACCACCACCTACCACAGTCAGTCTCAAATATACCACACTATAGTTTTTCAACACAAATGGGAGTTTGTGTGTGTGTGTGAGTAACCAGCAAAATATACCGATTACCAATATCAAGACTATATATACACCTCTCGCGTCATTCGTCGATCGTCGTCACACGGTGACGACCATATTGAAGAATTATTATTAAATTTCGATTTTCATCGTCTACTTTGTTCTATAATAATCGCTATAACGCCGTGTCGTCGACGGTCAGAAAACACCGTTCTCGCGAACGCTATCGGTCGTAATATCTTATACGCTGCGACGCGATGCAGGCCCAGACGCACCATCAGATACCGGGAGCCACGGTCATATTGAAGCTCGAGGACAACAATGCCGTGGCCGCGTCGGCTGGTGAGTCTTCAACTCGACTACAATATTTCCCAGATATAAATAAATAATCGTACTATACTAGTCGTCTATAAAAATACAATCATTACGGGGTTACATTGTTCAAATGTTAGCAGTACATAGACAATACCGCGACTGAAGATAAAATTTCATCTAATCGTTGTGGGCAGTGCTATTAACAACTGTCCGGCAAAACTTTCTATTTCCGAACCGCGCGATAGCGACGACAATGCCGTCCTGCCGGCTTCAATAATTCTTGTGTTACAACGTCCCCGCGATAGTGTAGCCCGAACTGCCGTTCCTCTCGCGTTCGTTTCGACGCACGTGATTCTCTCGTCACGCGTTCTTCCCTTCGTTGATTTTTTTTACTCGCTTGTGTTCGAGCCGAGATCTCGCTGTCGTTTTTTTTACACGTACGACCGCCATCGCCCGACGCTTAATTTTTTTATCGAGAGTTCTTCGCGTTTGATGGAAACGCGGCCGCCAGTCGACCGTTCTGTGTCGCCATGTTCGCCATGTACGCTCCTTGTTACGCCGCCGCCAAATACTGTCAGTACCGAATCATTAATTTTTTCTTACTCGCAAGTCGCCCCTTGGGATATTGAAAATCCCAAACGCCCAAAAATTAAACTATGTTCAACCCGTTAGTAAAATGTATTTTTGTGGGCTATTTTGTTTAACAGTACCTATTTAGGTTTTTTCCCAAAAAAAGAACACTTTTAAGTATTAAATTATTTTTTATTAACTTTTTTTCACGGTTTATTTTGTAAAAATCTTATCACAACATATTGAATTGCCTATCTGTACCTATATATTTTAGGAAGGTAATTATGTCCAGGGGTTTCTATGTCCTTTCAATGTCTGCCAAAAAAAAAAAAAAAAAACGCACATTTTGGTAAAATCAATAGCTTCCTTGCTTCCATTTAGAATCTAAAACAATATTTTTTCAATTGTTCTAGGTAGATATTCTTTTATCTACGTTTAATTAAAAAATCTAATTAATAAATAAAAGTTCTAATAAAATGATATTTATGCACCGGGTTAGGTAAAAAATATATAGATACGTATATTGCTCAAAGTGGCGACACAAATTACCGTTTTATGAGGAAACTTGCATTTTATTTTTTGGTGATGATTGATACCCCTCTTAGGTGAAAAGATAGGTACTTTTTAGAAGACTTATTGGGCTTAAAATAATCAAAATTAATTGTATTTATTTACTGCTAATCTTTTTCATTACCTGGCCATTGTATTAAACCCAACTACATTGCATTAATATTTAACGCTTATTTTCTATCATAAAATAATATTAATTTAACATTTAAATACATTTGAATTTACCTATATTAAAATTTATGTCTGTCAAACAATAAAAAAGTAAAAATGTTTCGAACCAAATGACCGCAAAAAACAATGTTGTGTAGCATCAACACTATTTATATTGTTATAATAAGGTATATTAGCTTACAAACATTAAGTTCACACTAAATACCTATCTAACACTGTAAATTTGTGTCAATACCTACTTAATTATATTACCAATATTAATGATTTTGAAACCAAAAACAAGATTGTAACATTATAACATCATTAACGATGTGACAATATGAAAATATTAACTCGTACTTTTTGGTTATCAAATTCCAACGTCAGGCAGCAGCTGCCAGGAATTACTGTTTCCGTTTTCGTACTCGACATTTTATGGAAAATACAGTGTTCAATTTGCTTAGGAGCTTAAGAGCTAGGATATCATTGTTTTGGCAATTTTTCAACTTTAAACATATAAAAAAAAAAATTGTGACTGAATTTTTGAAATTTCCTAAGTAGCATATGTATGTACATGTGGCCAACTTAGTATTACAGTTTTAATGCTTTTTTTTGAAAATTAAATTTTTATCGAACAAAAATTACAAAATAAAAAATTTAACTTTTAAAATTTTTTAAGTTCTATATTTCACTCAAAAATTTTCAAAATCACTTGAGAGTATTACCAAAACTGTATCTTATCTATTGTTTATTGTGTAAAAGTTACAGCTAGTTCTGATAATTATTTTGGAAGTTAGGTACACCAATCTATAACCAAACAAACAATCAATTATGTCAAAAAACACGTTAACTGTAATTTTTAACGTTTTTCCTGAAATTTTGTTTAGTGTTTTTATTGTAACTTTTTAAATTTTGAATTTTCAAATTTTTAGACCCCTCAAAGTACAATCAGAGTCTATTATTTTATTAGACTTTGTAAAATTGGACCATTTTTACTACCCTTAAAATTGTTTACAAAAAAAAAAAAAATCTTTCAAACAATACCTACACTTTTTGCTGTGCTCAGAATCAAACATTTTATTGCGTTATCAAAGCAATTTAGTTTTCAATTGTTCAATTTGCATTTAAAAGCTAAGATATAATCGTGTTGGCTAAGCAAAGTGTTGTTGCTTTAGGCCTGAGTGAGTGGATCAAGGTAGTACCAAAATATTGTTATACTAAGGTTTTTTTAATTTTAAAATTTTTTAAAAACAAAAAGTAGTTTGTACATGTTTATGCTGCCGCTAAATGTACTACAGTACTACACTATTATATTATAATAGTTTTCCTTTCATTACACACTTGTCACTGCACATTGCATGTTGCTGTGACCTTTGTTAAAAACAATATAATACACTATACAGTTAACATATTAAAAGCCCTTTAAAGTAACAACTAACAGACAATGTGTAATACACCTACTCCGTAGTCTGTATTCATTTCTAATGTGTTCTTGAACAAAAACTATATCATAACATAAACTGATGTATCTATTTAATTTATAGGTTTGCTTGAACTGGCCCATAGAGAATACCAAGCTGGAGACTATGAAAGTTCAGAAAGACACTGTATGCAACTTTGGCGTCAAGAATCTAATAATACTGGTGTATTATTACTTTTGTCATCAATTCATTTTCAGTGCAGGCGTTTAGATAAGTGAGTTAACAATAACATTTTTGCAGTTTTTATACGTGTTTTTATTAATTAATTCCAAACTTTGTTTTTCAGATCTGCTCAGTTTTCATCATTGGCTATTAAACACAACCCATTGTTAGCTGAAGCTTACAGTAATCTTGGAAATGTTTTCAAAGAGCGTGGACAGCTTCAAGATGCGCTTGATAACTATCGGCATGCAGTACGATTAAAGCCAGATTTTATTGATGGTTACATAAATTTGGCTGCAGCTCTAGTAGCTGCAGGTGATATGGAACAGGCAGTCCAAGCATATGTTACAGCATTACAGTATAATCCTGTGAGTTTTGGTTCTGTTGTTTTTTAAAAAAAAGTGTATTTTTTCATTAATTATTTATTACTGTAATTTATGTAGGAATTATATTGTGTTAGAAGTGATCTTGGAAACTTATTGAAAGCATTAGGCAGATTGGATGAAGCTAAGGTAAATATAAATATTAACTGCAGTAGAACAATTAATTTTCAGGTATTTTGTTGTAGATCGGTCACTGATTTAAAATTGTTTAGTTTATTGAATAATAATTTTTTATTTTTATCATTCTAAGACCGCAATTGGAATTCATCTGTTATGCGCGTTATTGAATTTTTGAAACAAATGATTTCATGAATATTACCAGCTGTGGCTTGTATACTAATTCATCATCAATTGGTTCAAAAGCTTCTCTATTGGTATCTAAATAATTTTATTCCGTAAACAATAGTGTATTTTTTTTTATTGTTTACGGAATTTCAGTTGTTATCATAGTGTATGTTTTTATTTAAATAAAAATGTTAAAATTAATTTTTTCTATTGAAATGAAAGTCTCAATGCAATTTTATGATACATTGTTCATAGTAAAAACTTCTAAGAACATACATGATGATGCAATTGACTTGCGCGGCGCTTGCATATATTTATTTTTGCGCGGAAAAGAACTAAATGTTTTGTTGAAAAAAAAACCTAAATGATAAGATAATAAGTATGCAAAACAATAGGATGCTTAAGATATCTATTTTTGCTTATTTTGTTTACCAAATATGTATGAAGAAATTCAAACAAATATTAGTTTTTAGTTGTCACACTTCTTGTACAAATTACATTTTTTTAACATGTGCATTTGATTCTTTTCATAGTATTTTATGAACATGAATACTTAAGTACTAACACTAGCTAGCAAAATTTAATCTGTGTACAATATTGAATAACTTTAAGGATGTGATTATTCAATTACTTATAGTATTAAAATGTTAAGATTAATTTTACATTGGACTCAAATAACAGATTAAATGTTGACAGCTATGTGTTTTTTGTTGATGAATATCCAATAACTGTCTTAAAAGTTTTATTGGGTAACTTTACTCTTAATTTAAAATTGAAGTATTCTTTTCAAAAGAACATTGAAATCTATTGTAAAGCAAAAAAATAGAAACCATTCTAATTAATAATTACTTATTAGTTCATAATAACCCATTACTATTTTACAATAAATTACTTTTTTTTATATTTAATTGCTTATAAATTATGATTAACTACTTAAAACTTGAACTGATTTTAAAGGTGAGAAATTTAAAACATGTAGTACTCATTAATGTCATACATAATTACTATTATTGAAGGTTGATTTTAGGTAGTAGACGTGTTCTAAAAACTTATAGTTTTAAATAGCAAATAATATGGATGGTTATTTATTATATCTGTATCTGTATAATATTTTTGAACATTGTTTATTTTGTTATTTGTTCATTTTACTACAAAATATAGTAAATGGATAACATTGAATATAACTTACATAAAATTTGTTTGTTAATCATTATTTTTATCTTAATGTTATATTTTTTTAATTATTGTTTAATTTAAAGTTTATATAGCTATTTATGGGAGTGTAATATAATGTGTATCCAAAATGTACTTAGTTTTATCTATGTTTCTAAGTAAAAAAGTCTTTTATGCTTCTCAACAATTTGACTTTTTTGTTCCTGTAAAGGTGCTTTATAATTGGAGTTATTAAATATTTAAACCTCACTTTTTAACAGTATTTGTAACAGAAAGAAATAAACCTTAATTGCTTTACAATAGAAAAATTAAATTTGGTAACTTTGATTCATCCAGTTGATGAGGTTTTATTTAAAGTTTTCAATGCGCCGATCTACAACAAAATGTTACCAACACCTGACTTATCCACTTAAATACTTTTTGTTATTGCTATCCTTCATTTTTCCTGTAAAATCTTTTCTTATCGTTTTAATTACAATTTTTTTCCTGGATTCAAAAAGCGATGGACTACTTTGACTTTCTTGATATAAGTGGTAAGTATTTAAAACATAAATGTCATTTTCTCAACTTAGATTTTTTACCATCTATCATTTGGTTTGTTAATAAGAATACAAAATTAACTTCTATTATTGTTTGATAGTTAAAAAAAAAAAAATACACAAAATTGTAACAAATTAAAACTTTTAACAATAAATGTGAAAATAAAAGGTCTTTTAAACATAAATTGGTTTTATGAACATTCAATGTTGATTTTAAGACTTTACTAATTGGTTGAAACTGAAAACTAAAAGTATTTCTATGGTCTATTGTTATATTTAATTCTATCTACCTAATTAAAAATAAATATTTGCTGGTACAGCTATAAGTATTTAATTTTTACAATGAAAAATTACTTTTACGTAACTTAAACAAAAATTTTATTTACTCAATATTTGAAATTAAATTACTTTTCTCAGAAAAGAACTCAAGTTCTTTTATGTATGAGTATATTAAAAATACGAACATACTAATACCATTCGGATTTTTTTACTTTCAGGTACCGTCCATCAATTTATCTAGGTCCATGATACGAAAATGTTGTGTGTTTAGTTGATGAGGATGTACGGCGAGTGTGTTCCTATTTCCTGAATAGCTACCACCTCATACATTTATAGGTACAAAGTAATTAAAAACTCTTAAAATCAAATTTTGTAAACGGGAAAATTCATCCAAAGTATTAAATTTATTGGTAACCACTCGCCTCACACTCTCGTAACAATGATCATCTCAACGGTGTCAAGGCGGGTCTCATAAAAAGGACCAAATTATTTTTATTTTACTTCTGTTATATTTTTTTAAAACTTCAATGAGAAAATTATGACTTTTTTTGTTGCATAAATATTTTAATATATGAAGTATTCTGTTTAGTATCTAAACAAATTACTATAAGTGTTTAAGTGTGTTTGTTCTAATATAAAGTCATAATTTTTCTAATTGAAGTGGGCTAATGTTTTAGATGATAGGATTTTTTTTCTTAACAAGTGCATTTTTTGTTTATAGGAATGTGTCAAGAGATGTGAAGTTTGTGACGAAGCATGCGCGCTAGTGTACATTTTCTCTTCTAACACTTCTATTGTGTTAAAATTAAAAATAAAGTATGGCTTGAGCGCGTTTAGGTCCCATTTTAAACATAATACGATTCAAATTTATAAATTTGATCGTGTCATGTTGCAGCGTAGTTGCGCGTTCTGATTGTTGGTTGTTAAAACAATATTATAAATTAAACTTAATTGAATTCAAACAAAATGTATTTTCTTGTAATGAATGGTGTTTTAACAGCCTTCAATGCTAAATTTTAGTATTGTCTTATTTTTGACTAGCATTCCATTATCTTCTGCGCTTTCTTTTTAAAAATGTACTTTGGAGAGGAATTTGTACATAACACTTTTTTCAATCTGTTTTCCGTTTACACTTAAACTATAAGACAGTTGTTGCTATTTATTAATTTGTATTTCTATTGTTCCTTTCCTTGAATTTCCTCTGGGTTCCTTGTATTTTTTAATTACAGTCATGCTATTTAAAAGCTATTGAAACCAGGCCAGACTTTGCTGTTGCTTGGAGCAATCTAGGATGTGTATTCAATTCATTGAATGAAATATGGTTAGCAATTCATCACTTTGAAAAAGCTGTTGCTTTGGATCCAAACTTTTTGGATGCATACATTAATCTTGGAAATGTTCTTAAAGAATCAAGAATATTTGATCGGTGAGTTACTATTTGTTTTTATTACAGTATTACATTTAATTTTTCTTATTTATTGGTGATGAATGAATTTTAATTAATCCCTTCAGAAACATAGATGTATAATTCGCCCAATTAAACTTGGCCATTAGTGATCATTCCTTTTCTTGGATTAATTGACAATGACTATAGTATAATATAATTAAATGCGGTTTATAAATTTACAATTAGCTGCAATACCTAACTGAAATGTATACTTCAATACATTAGTTGTTTCACATTCTAAGCAAAATATAAATCTTTTACTCTCTAAATATAAATTTTTTTGAATATTTTACCCAAAATCAGTGGTAATGTAGTCAATGTATTTTATATTATAGTTTTTTTCATACAATAAAAGGTAATCTAAAGTACAGTCGCTGTTGGAGAAGATAAATATTGTATGAGTAATTTGTGGTAAACACATATTAAATTATTTTTGGTTTTATTTTAATAATGTAGGTAGGGAAATAAAATATTATCTAAAAAATTTTTTTTTTTTGAAATTGAAGAGCTCATATCAATTGAAGGTTTCAAGAATTTCAAATATGTACATTACATATGCGTCTTAATTTTTGGAATGGATAGTTTAAACTTTAAGAGATATTAAAGGAAATGTTTGACATTTGACCATTCCCCTATTGATGGGGGGGCATCTGGAGAAACTACTGGGTTTAAAATATTAAAAAATAGGGGATATTGGGCTTATTGATTATGATCTGAGCTTTCTTTTGATACTAAAACATATTTTTAGGATACAAAACATTGTTTTACGCAATAAAAATACACGTTTGACGACCTAATAACATCTAGACAATTCTATCCTATAATTTGAAATTGCAGTCCAAAGTATGCGCTGTTTTAACTTATGTTCCTACTTGATTTTTAAATCATCTGCATTGTTAAATTATGTTTGAAAATGAGGAACAATAATCATTTTTTAGTGTTTTCTCTTGGTGTTGATAAGTGAATCTCTTACTGTAATATTGTACGAGTAAATTATGAACCATCATTATTTAATTGCTCATATTATTTTATCGCCTGTATAACCCTAAAATAATAACATGCCACTCGTCAGTTTCCCTACAAAAACTCATTATTTCTCTGAAAATGTTTGTTTTGTTGTTTTGTCAACCGCGCTAACAATGGAATTTTGTTGCCAGTTAAGTTATAGTTGTTTTCGTGTTATTCTAGTGACCTAGTCGTACTAGAGTTTAATTGCATTTGAGCTTGTAGGTTGTTTTTACACATGACATGGCAATAGTAAACGAATGAGAAAATGTGTGGGTTGTAAAACTCCCTCGTCCCCAGAGTGTCAACGCTAAGCCAGGTTTTACTTTGTAATCTTTATGACGTGCGTCACACAGGGTATTACTCGGAAAGCGTGTTGTGCCGATCAATAAATCGTTTTTAAATAAACAGTCTGTACTTTGTTATTAATTTTTCGAAGCGTATTTTGATATTTTCATAATTTTAATGTCGTAACTTTTTAATTGATGAATTTAAATCCAACATCGATTGTTGTTCCTTGTGGATTGATTTTATTTATTGCGCACAAAGTTATATTTGATAGAACTGTTAACGACACTCATCAATGAATTTAAATATCTTCGAAAATACTCGAATTTTACCAAAAAGTAAATACAATTAAAAAAAAAAAAATGGTGTTTGATGCGAGTACTACAGTACGGAATAAGGAGTCTTGGACAATTCACTGTTTTTTCAAAGGAACAATTTTTGGAGGAGCCGAAAATAAAGGAAGAACCGTGTGGAGACTTTTTTAAACCCCCGTAAGAAAATGCGTTGTTAAGTAAGTTTTGAGTTATTGAAGTTATGAGTCTGAAAATCAAAAGTTTTATACTTTTCTGAAAATTTCATAAGTTCTATGTTTTGTTCTTCCTCTGTTTTTAGTTTTTGTGATAGATGCGTTTTACCCTTTTGTACTTTTTACAACGATACGCGAAACTGTCTAGTCTAGCTTTTGGGGACTTTTCTATTTTGGATCTCGACACAAAACGCTTCGAATAAAGTACCGCCGTACAGTTCTCGACGTTTGGAGGGACTGTGTCAAAATCAAAACGAATCTACTACCGATGGCACAGGGGAATTTTCGATTTTGGATTCGGACCGTTACGAGCAACTAACCGATTTTAGCAACTAGATCACGGGGGGGTCTTCGATCAATAAAATATACCATATTTTGTTTCTACGATAGATGGATTAGGTATTTCGAACGTAGTTTGGTGCGTGCACTTTTTTTTACTAAAATTTCGTTACTTTTTTGATCTCGCCCCCGCTATACACTCTACCGGGAACTACTATATGGGGGAAGCGGCTTTCGTCAAAAATAATTTTGTAACTGCTCGTCGTCGTCGTACTCCTCTCCGCCGCTGCTTCAGACGGTATTCGCAAAACGGCTTCACCAAGCGCGCGCGCGCGCGTTCCTCTCTGCGGCCGAGAGCAGAGGAGATGAGTCGTGGCGGGATAGGGGAGGGGAAAGGGGGGGGGGTTTTGCAAAATAAATAAAAAAAAAAACGCCAGCTAAAAACACGTCGTGCGCCGCGATATCGTCATGGCGACGGCGGAGGCGGCCGGCCGGCTACTACTGCTGCTGCTATGTGTAGGCTCGGCGCCACGATCGGCCGCTGCCTGTTGCTGCTCGGCGGCGTCAAGTCGTGGTGTCCGCTGCAGCCAGTCGCCCGCAGTCACGCGCGCCAAGAGCCGCAAGACGGTGGCGTCCGGGAGGGGTGGGTTCCCCCCTCCGATAGCGAGAACGCGCGAGTTATAAATGTAAAAAAAAAAAAACTCCCTGCTCAACCAAAAGTGCTTACAAGTATATTGTCGTTTCGTTTTCGTCCGCTTGGTGGCCCGCCGCAGCCGGTTTTTTTTTTTTTTTAAAACATCCATCTTATTCGGGTACTTTTTACAATGACATTTTATAAGACCGTCGTGACGCCGCGCGATCGCCGCCGGTACAACAGTAGGTGGTGATGATGATACGTTTTATAAAATAATCTCGTCATGGACTACCAGTGTATCGTGGTGTACACGATCATAACGATACTGCCTCCGGACGAGCAGCGCGCGTACGAGGACGCGTTGTCCGCGCTCCGGGAGCCCGCCGACGGATGTCTGGGAGTCGTCAAACGATGGATGAAAAGGTAATAAAAAGCGCCGAACGTGTGAAAAACCGGACGTCACACCGCGCGAATCCTGCGGCATTCCGAGCGATTGAAATCAAATGTAACCATCCTTGTAGAAATCGGTGGTTCCTATACACGCTATAATATCATTTATTTCAACGGGTTGCCTGATCGGACGACGGTTTATTGCCATTTATTGTGCTGTCTTTGAAGACTATTTGGCGACAAGAAATCAACATTATATAGGATTAAACAATTTGCTTTTTTTTTTGTACTAGTGGTGACCATATATATATCCCTTATAGAGTGCAGTTGTCCTCTTTTTGTCGTAGAACTTGGCACGAGTAGTGACGGCTAGGATTTGGCAATTTTTTTTTTTTATATTTAAAACGTATCTTTCTGAGCGTAAAAAAATAATTCAGTTCTGACACTGCTAAGTTTCATTTTGTCCCGTTGCATTTTTGGCCTTGTCGGATTTACTTTGGTAACTTTTTTTTTTTACACATATTTTTCATTGGTGGGATTCATTGTATATGTATAAAATTGAGAATACCGTAAAAATAAATCTAGATTTCGATTTTATCTCGTTCAGGATGTTATCTATAAGATTAGGTCGTATTATTAGACCCTAGCAATAATATTTTAGTAACAACATTTATTACTACGCATGGTCAATACGCGGTCCGTCTGATAAATCTGTAAAAGTGAACTCGATTTTAATTCCTTACTGTCGCTTTCGAGTTGTTTACAAAGTCTAGTTTTTCTCTTAGAATTTGATGTGGGCGTGCAAGTTTCTGTGTGTAACAGCCGTCTGTACCCCTGGGAAAACTGAAACACCGTATATTATGGACCTATGTGACGTTAATGGTCGACGGTGGTCGGTGGTGGTGGTCATCCTCGGAGTATCGAGCGTTTCTGAGCGATTGCATTCCGGCAAGTATTATTCCTGTATATAGACGAAAGCAACAATTTTTCATATTAACTTTCGACATGTATGGCAAGGTCGTTCTATATTTATCAATATTTCAAGACGAGTTTCACGAACCTCAATAATGTTATATAATAATATGATATATATATATATATATATCGTATACCTAGCTGTTTAGGATTGTTTAGGACGTGGTGTAGAAGGGTGGTCGTATTTCTTCCGATTAATAGATTAAAACTTTAAATAGAGCTTTTAGCTGCTGCTTTGCACGTTTTTTTTCACTGTTTTATTCATGAACAGCAAGATCAGAGAAGTTCAAAAGAACTTATAATTATTGTGCGCTTAAAAGTACGCAGTTGCGCGTATCCCTTTTGCGTTTTGAATTTTGCGAGCTGCCTGGCATCATTCCAGAATCTCGTCTAATTATAAACTTAAAAAAGTTTTTTATATTTTGTTATATACCGTGTATTATGCGGGTATAATATAATAATGAAAAATTTAAGAGGCCAAGGTTATATTTATTTGCGGACAAAATCCAAAATATGTGTTACAAATTTATTTTGTAATGCGCTGTTCTCCGTGGTAGAATGTTACACCCTTGTAATATCATATACACATACTCTTTTATAATTTCTAATAGAATTAACTGACGTATGTATTACGCTATTGTTATAACTTACAAGCGTTATAATATTTGCTCACCTTGAAGCGATGTAGTTTTCACGCATATTTATGTTATTACTAAACGAGCTTTGTCACAATGTTTTGCAGTAATCATTAATGCGCGTCTAATAGTGTCTCTAGAAGTTTTAAGACGCTGATTGTTAGTGATAGACATCAGATTTTTAAATACCACAATTGTTTTATGAACTGTATAACTCGATTATACTCTTATTTTCAATCGACCGACAAATTTAAATCTTTGTTTGACCCAGCCTAAGGCTAGCACTAAACTATTGTTTTTAAAATTTACCATCAACAACTACCATCATACTAAATGTTTGTTAACATTTTTACATAATTACTACTGTTTTGAGTTATAATGTAATAAGTGTGATTCAGTTGGTATTCGTGTCATTCAATTTCATTTGAAAACACTAAACACTCCCATTAGAAACATTGTCTAATCTATCAATTTATCATATTTTGTTGGTAAATACATTTTGACGTGTCAAGTATAAAATGTTACTGTAAATAATGATTCGAGCTTTGTGTAAATTCTTTTCTACCCATTGTACAGTAAAAATATTATTTAGAATTTAAAATAGTAGTACAATGTTATACATCAGTAATAATATAATTTTTCTGTTATTGACAGCAGGTTAAAATTTGTATTACTTAGCTGATTACTGTTTAAAAAAAAAAAAAATTTATAGTACCTACTAAGAAGTAAAGGCTGTAAACTTCTTTTAGATCAAACGCTAATATTGGACATTAGGTTTTCTGTATTTTCGAATATTTTGTTGTTGAATGTGTATCGTGTATTTGTTTATTAGTGCGTTCATAAATTTGAAAAAAAAAAATTTCACGACTATAAAATGCAAAAAGTCTATTTTTAAACTTGTTTTGAATTCAAATTAATTTTTATTATATTACATATTGTATAGTGTTGCACGATTAAAATATTGTGCCTGTAATTTGGTTTATGTATCTCATTCAAAACGCCACATACCTAATATAAGTAGGTACTCATGTAGATTATTATACAAAGTGAGAAATTCTACATTTATTTCTAAAGTTTATTTCAATTATCATTTTATTTGTTTGAACTTTGTGACATTTGTTAGTTCTCACATTATTCTAATTCTCAAAAAGTTACATTCCACCGTGCAGTATACACATATTAGTACAGAATAAACTTGTTTTTTTCGTGGTGAAATAGAATTTGACGTACCCTCGATTAAATATTGAATAAGTAAATGCGAGTTATACAACTCGTGGTGTGTTAACTGAAAAATTATAAAACAAACAATGTACACAATCGAGTACCGATCGGTTTTGTGCACTTAGGACGGGGTTATTATTATTTTTTCTTTTACTTTTTTTTTTTTTTGTTGTATTATACGTAAGGTAGGTACTAAATTATAGTTCCTAAATTGAATGAAATTACGAACATACCTTTATATTTCAAAAAAAAATGTTTGATAAGCATTTTACTTCCTTGTACTAGTTTTGTAGTTTTCGATTTTTTTTTTTTCAAATATATTCTGCCGTACAAAACTGAACAACTTGATGTTGTTGGTGTATCGAATACCAATCAATAATTACAGTAAAGTTTTTATGTACAAATAGACTTTCCTAACAAACTCATCATGATGATTGCGTGTGTTTTTCGAACAATACGTATAAAAACATTTCAACTCTAATGTACTCGTGTAAGACAAATCATGTCTTTGTTATTTATATGTGTATGTATGAAGTAATCTTTCCGATGTCAAAATAAATAAATAATACTTCGATCGATTTCAACAGTAATTTAATACTGTAGTTTTTTTTTATCTTTCAATCGTATGTTTATAGTAGAACCTTTTATCTATTATATTTTTACTTTTTTAGAGTTAAGTTTTCTATTAAAATGTCACAATCATCTGATTGTTATATTAGTCGATTTAAATCGTTTTCATCATTCAAATAATGTACTATTTAAAAACTGTTAAATTGTATGTATTTACTGTACACTGAATTATAAATTCCGTTGCAAATTTTTTCCCCATTTATTAATCATTTTTCATTTGTTTTGCGCGCAATGTTTGTTTTAATTTACGGCAGGTGTTAGCGAGTACGTCCTCGCCTTCCAGGATTTTAGGGATTAGTTAGGGTCGGAAGAGTCCTAGGGTTCCTATAAGGACCGACATTTTCGTAAATTCAATAAGATTCGCGTGGGCAGAACCAATACGACGTACATCTACGTAATATATACCTATAGTTTGATGTAATGTAATTATTGTTGCTAATTTTTATCTCTTTATATTTGTTTCAAAATTCAATACTTTTGTATTAAAAACTATTCAAATTGATTTATTGATCGTTTTTTCAAAGTAAAAACTAAAATTAATGTAATCGATTCGCGTTTCACGCGTATTATTTTCGCTTTTAGTTGTTAACACGCTATGTGTTAGTCCTAACGTTGAATAAACAAATGTTCGATATTCATATTTAGCGGCGTGTTGTCTCAAAAAACCATCGACTAGTTCCAAATTACAACATCGTTTTGGCATAGAGACGAAACCTTTTTTTTTTTTTTTTGCATCGTTAAAAACAAAACTACTGTAAAAAAAAAAAAAACTAGAATAGGTGGTACGTAACGTACGTTTTATTATACCCATTACAATCGCGGTTAAAAACGTAAAAGTGTTGCCAAAGGCTAATTATTTTTTGACGACCGAGTGTTCTCTTAAAAAAAATCGTCTACTCGAGTTAAAACGTCATGTCGGCTTTTTGAATATTATTGTGCTCGTTATTCGGGTCGGCGGAACCAGCCGTAGAAATGTTGTTCGACTTCATCAGTACGAACTAAATATGTTCACCTTTTGTTGTTTCAGCGAAAAATATCGCCTTGTTATTTCCGCGACGGTTTCTAATTAAATTTTACGAGGCGCCTTTCACACCTCGTTTACAACACACTCGTAGCTCCTCGACAGCGTGTATTTTGTGCGATAATCACTGCAGTGCAGCGCGAAAGGGCGACGGGAATATACGGAATATAAGGGTTGCAGGGGGTGTAGTAAGCGGGGTGGTACGTACGTGTGCTAAATGCAGCAGCGGGTAAACAATCTCGCGGGGGTCGACGAGGGCATTTCCATTGTGTTGACGACATGCACAGGCGCGACGTTAATCACCGATCACACGCTTGGTACGTCAAAACTGTGGAAAAAGTCGTTTATATTTGCCCCTATAACCAACCCTCCCGCGACCCAGGCCTCCCCCGGTATATTCTGTTGCAGCCGCCGTTCTAACAATGACTCTGTTGGTTGTATGGTTGCTGACTCTGCGCTGTTACTGACGCGACAGAGAAAAAAGAACTCGTCGATCTATTGAGTTACTTGGTTACTGGTGTCGGTTGCAGTTTGTATATAGTTTTTGCTATTTACATTTTGTGCGTTTGAACAGGGTGTGTAAACACACTGGCTAGCCGTTGTTTTTTCCGTGTTTTATAAAAGGCTTCGTTGAGAAAAGGTGAGAGGTGCGTTAATGGACTCTTTGTTTTTCGCCCTTGTTCTCCAAAGATGTACGATTGAAACACGCAGTATTTGGTATCACTTTTTATCGATCTCGCTCTTGTGAAATGCCGCTTCCGAGTAGTGGTGTACGTTAAAATCTGGAGTTCTTTTGAATTGGTACTTTTCTAAAGAATTGTATAGATACCGCTTTGACATGTCTGATTACAATGTGTTTTTCGACCGATGTCTATTATTTCAGATGTTTACTTAAGGGTATTCTTATGTATAGCAATAGGAGAATCCATTATTGTTCCTGTAAGGTTTCTACAATCTTATTCACATAGTAAACTGTTTCTTCAATTGACTTATTATTTATTCTGTGGATATTTTTTGTTACGATAAACGGTATATTTTTCAATGAATTACTTAACCTAAATATTTTATCTTACAAACTATTGTTAAGTATTCTGAGTTTGAATCACGTTTTTATAATTGGATTTAATATTTTATTTTTAAACTAATGTCAGGAGTATATTGCCTTTTTTTAATATGTGCCTATGAAATGTTCAAAATAAAATCGAGCTTTGATCGTTTAGTACGGCGGATGATGTTTACACAATTATTGTATTGTATAGTTACGTAGTAGAATTTTGCGGTGGACTGTTATGGCCGTAATACAGTTGTGACCAAAAGTCTGATTTAATTTCAGATGGAGGAAATAGTTCTTATTTTGTTTTTACACAAGATCACTTATTGCTTGGGTACTATAATTACTATTACTACCTAATTATAGGTAATTATTATCTATCACCTAATATGTGTGTATAATCAGATAGGTTACCTACACTTGTTTTAAAAGTTTAGCTATTTACTGTTTCTCTTATAAACTTTAATAATTTCAAATAAATAGATTCTTTAAAATTTAACTTTAAGGGCCAGTGTTGTGTATGTTATTATAATTTTTTTTATGGGTTAAAAATGTGTTTCAAAATTATGTAATAAATTATTGTATAAAAAACAAAAATTAAGAAATTACTTATCCGTTTATTTTCCCAATAAACCAGTGTGTTCTCGTGAATTCTAAAATCCCCAAGACCTCCACTGTGTATGAGTTTTTGCTAGTGATGGGCAGTGAGTAAAAGCATCTTCCCAAAAGTGGATACTTTTTATTTCTTTATGACACTACTTAATTGGCGATTGCTGCGGGTACAGTTCCCCCCAGAAGTAGTTTTGTTTTACTTTTTACTAATGAAATAACATTACCTACGCAACTTTTTCTTCTTAAATAAGTCATTTCTGTGAAATACACATGAGAGAAACCGGGAAAGCAACAGACGTGTATAGGTATAGTTATAATATCGTTCCTAAAATAGCAGTGCATAGTAGTAATAATTTAAAATTGTTTTTAAGGAATAAGAAAATAATATTAATTTATCAGTTTTTACTAATAAAATAATATACAGTACATTGAAATTTGTTCTTGGGAAAAATAATTTAAATTCCCTGAGCATTTCAATTTTTATTTTTTAATTAATTTGAAACAAATTTTTACTTTAAATTGAAGAGAAGTTCTTAGAAAAACTAAAAATTTTTTC
>CM029357.1:55498247-55519120 GCA_017140985.1 Hormaphis cornu
GGGAAACACTCTTAAAGAAATGCAAGATGTGCAAAATGCCTTACAATGTTATTCAAGAGCTATACAGATAAACCCAGCATTTGCTGATGCCCACAGTAATTTAGCTTCAATTCACAAGGATTCTGGAAATATACCAGAAGCTATTGCTTCCTACAGAACTGCCTTAAGATTAAAACCAGATTTTCCCGATGCTTATTGTAATCTTGCACACTGCTTACAAATTGTATGTGATTGGACTGATTATGAACCACGTATGAAAAAATTAGTGAGCATTGTTGCTGAACAATTGGAGAAAAATCGTTTGCCTTCTGTTCATCCTCATCATTCTATGCTGTACCCACTGTCTCACAGTTTTCGAAAAGCCATTGCTGGACGACATGCTGCATTGTGTTTGGAAAAAATTCAAGTTTTACATAAACCTCCCTACAAATACACAAAAGACCTAGCTTCTGGTAACCGTTTACGCATTGGTTATGTTTCATCAGATTTTGGTAATCACCCTACGTCACATTTAATGCAATCCATACCAGGCCTTCACAACAAAGATAAAGTTGAAATATTCTGTTACGCTTTGTCACCTGATGATAACACCACATTCAGATCAAAGATTGCCAGGGAAGCAGAGCATTTTATAGATTTGTCACATGTAAGATTTAATTATTTAAGTTATATGTACGTTTTTTTTTTTTTTTTAGTCTTAGTATAATTTGCTTAAAAAGGTGAAAGTAAAAGTATTTTATGATTGGAAAATTAAAAGTAGTATACCAAAAAACAAGGAAACGTGGTGGTGCAATGCAGAGTAATGTGATATGAAATGAGATTAAAATAATTTTGAGATATAACTGATCAATTAGTATTCAAGAGAAGATAAATGTTAAATAGATAAGTTTATGGAACAAAGGTTTGATAAGTTTAGTTAGTGAGGAGGAAGTGAAAATGTAGTGAGAGCAATGAAGAAGAAAAAATGGTAGGACCAGATAATTAGTGTACCTGCAAAAGTGTGGAATATTTTAGAGGATGTAGACATTGCATGGTTGTATGATCTTTTTAATAAGTTTCTAGTAGGGATAAAAATGCCAGAGAATTGAAAAAACATTTATCCTACCAATATTTTATGGAACGTTGAAACTAAGCTGGTTAAGCTAATGAGTAGTATAAAGGGAAAAAATTAGAGAAAAGATAAAAAGTGAGCCATCAATATTAGAATATTAATTAAGTTTTATGTTCAAAAAATTGAAGCCATTATTTTGTGTGAAACAACTAGTAGATAAGTCCTAGGAAAAAAATTCAAAGCCATGCATCATGGTATTTATAGTTTTATAAAAGGCGTATGACATAGTGCCAAGAGATGTAATAAACTGAAGTGAGTGAAAAGGTCTCAAAAATATATTTAAATTTGATATAGGATATGTATGAAAATTCAAGTATTGATGTAAAAAGTAGTGTAGTGTAACAGAAGACATTTACATTTAAGTAGATGGATAATATGAGTGAGGCAGAAATTAGAATGCTTAGATGGATGTGTGAAGTAACAAGAGAAGATAGAATAAGCAATGAATGTATACGAGGTAGGTAGTATTTGTGTTAATTCAATAGTGAAAAAGATGAGTTAAAAAAAGATGGTTTGGGTATGTGGTGAGAAGAGAGGAATTTGAAGCAGTATGAGCAACTATGAAAATTAACACTAAAAGAGAAAGAAATAGAGGCAGACCAAAAAAGAGATGGATGGAAACAATTGAAAATAAAATAAAAGCTGTGTGTAGAGGATGTGAATGATCGCAAAAAGTAGAGGTATAGAGTGAGGGTGGCCAACCCCATAAAATTTGAAAGGAAGGGAAAGATTAAGTTTTAATATAATTTGCTTTGCTTTATTTTTATAGATTCCTTGTAATGGTAAAGCAGCTGACAAAATCAATAGTGATGGTATACACATTTTAGTGAATATGAATGGATACACCAAAGGTGCAAGAAATGAAATATTTGCATTGCGCCCAGCTCCAATACAAGTAAATTCACATGTCTATTTTAATTTACGTCTTCGATCCTGTTGTGTAGCATATTTATTTAACAAACATATGAACTTAATTTTCAGGTAATGTGGCTAGGATATCCTGGAACAAGCGGTGCTCCCTTTATGGATTACTTAATTACCGATATGGTTACATCACCTGTTGAACTTGCATCTCAATACAGCGAAAAATTGGCTTACATGCCACATACATACTTTATTGGTGATCATAGACAAATGTTCCCTCATCTGTGTGAACGAATCATTTTATCTGACAAAGTAGGCTGCAAAAAAGATGTGGCTGACAATGTTGCAGTCATTAATGCTACAGATTTATCACCAATTATTGAGAATAGTAACATAAAAGAAATAAAACAAGTTATTGTATCCGAAATTGCTGATTCAAAAATAACCAGACCTGTGGAAGTTAACATTAAAGTAGCTGAGTTGCCAACGACCACGCATATTGAGGTAGTACAGTGTAAAAATAAAATATTAAGTTTGCAATTCTACAAAATGTTTACTTTTAGACAATGATCGCTTCTGGGCAAATTCAAACCTCTGTAAATGGAGTCTTAGTACAAAATGGACTTGCAACTAATCAAACCAATAACAAAGCAGCCACAGGAGAAGAAGTACCTCAAAATATCGTGATAACTACACGCCAGCAATATGGTTTGCCTGAAGATGCAGTGGTATACTGTAATTTTAATCAGTTGTACAAAATAGACCCAAACACTCTTCATATGTGGATTAATGTTAGTAGAAATTCTCATTTTTTTTTTTTTTTTAAATTTAGTACTGAAAATTGTGTAATTTATTTATTTTATTTGTTACTCTCAGATCCTAAAAGCTGTACCCAATTCTGTATTATGGTTGTTGCGCTTCCCAGCAGTTGGTGAAACCCATATTCATAACACTGCCTCAAACTTAGGTATTGGACCTGGTCGTATATTGTTTAGTAATGTAGCAGCTAAAGAAGAACATGTACGTAGAGGACAATTAGCCGATGTATGCTTGGATACTCCTCTCTGTAATGGTCACACTACCAGCATGGATGTTTTATGGACTGGCACACCAGTTGTTACCTTGCCAGGTATGTTGATCATAATTGTGTGAGTAAAATGGTAAAAGCCACTAGTAATATGTCATTTATTATATTTTAGGCGAGACTTTGGCTTCTAGAGTTGCTGCATCACAATTAGCAACTCTTGGCTGTCCTGAACTCATTGCAAGAACAAGAGAAGAATATCAAGATATTGCTATTAGATTAGGAACTGACAAAGAATAGTATGTTTTGTCGTTATGATTTTGGTTATTAATTTGTAACTTAATGATTCTATTTATCAATTTTTTTAGTTTAAAAACTATGAGAGCTGAAGTTTGGCGAGCACGATCTGATAGTCCATTGTTCAATTGTTCTATATACGCCAATGGCCTAGAACGAGTGTATAGGGCAATGTGGGATAGACACCATCGTGGTGAAAAACCTGACCATATACTTTCATTAGAAAATTTTTAAACTTCTCGTAAGTTAAATTTTTCATTATTTTTAATATTAATTTGCTATTGTAATTTATTTAACAATTAATTTTAGTTATCAACTAAATTTTTTTTTTGCATTCTGGTAGTAGTAATAATAGTACATGTATTGTAGTAACTGAATAGAGTAATGATTGCACACCTAAAAAACTCAAAAACAATACAAGCAGACTGAAATTAATGATTGAAATGTTTCTGTATGAAATCTATTTATTTATACACCATCTCGTTTAAAAAAAAAAAAAATTTTTATTAAAAAAAATTACCTAATTTAGACTTATCCTAATTTAAGTATTCAGGCTTTTAGTGGTGAATTATTAATAATGCTAATAGTTTACCTAGAAAGTATTTATTCTATTTAATATAAACAAAAGAAAAAATTTGATGATTAATACAAACATTGATGCGAGAAGTGGATTGATTCCATGTGATTTTAATTGTAACCATTATGAAAATTACAGAATTGTGAATATACAATGCTGAATGGTTTTATATACTAATCATTTATCTCTTAATTTTTTATAAATATTTATTATTTAAAACAGAGTTTTTGTTAATGTTAAAAATCTATAGATATAATGATGTAAGCATGGAATGATAATAATTTAAATGAATTTTATATTATTAAATCTAAACAAGTATTAAAGAAATCAAATACTTAATAATGTTATGTCTGTATCATAAATTACTCAAAATTATTAGTAATAATTGTGTCGTTAATTCAATGATTTTAAATTTTTGGAGTAAAATATAATATACATATTTTAGTGCTTGTAGTTATTTCAAAACTCTCAACAACAAAGGAATTTTGTTTGTTTTTGTTATTGTTCCAAAATCAATATATTCACTCTAGTCACTAGTGTTTATCTCTCTTAATGATATTTGTCATACTAAATAAATTATTAAAATAAAAAAAATGATAATCATGATATATATAATATGTATGATTATCATTAAAAATTAATAATATCCTTTTTTGTTTGCAAGTGTGATTTGACAGATAACTAATTTTTTTAAAACTATTACTAAAAAACTCATTACCGTATTGATATTAATATTACTTATATTCAATAATATTTTCTACCAAACAATCAATGATAAAAAACTTAATAACAACGATGCAAGAAGTGGAATGATTTTTTCAATGAATTGCAAAGAAAAATTGTGAAATTTATCAGTTGAATGTGAACTTAATTTTATATCATTATTATTAAGTATAATAATGAGTAATATAATAATAGTATAATAGTACTATATTAAGTAATTACTGACTGTAGAAGAGATCAGTAATGACTACTATTTTTGGTTATAAGGAAAAATAGATTGAACATTTTAATCATAGTAAAGTTAATAACTGGATTGTATTTCAAATTACAGTATTAATTCATGTTTCAGTATATTTCTGTTTTTTAAAAATTATATCAACGTGATATAATAATAAAGAATTAATAGTATGTAATTAAAATTCAAAAATTTTTTTTTAAATCAATGCTATTAGTAAAATGATAATTTTATGTACATTTCAATAATTTTAAGGGTACTTTGTAAGACAAGAAAAAATTATTTGTATGTAACAATAATATTTTTGTTTTACTGAGTTTATAAATTAATGGTTTAAACAAAGATAACGATTAACACAAATAATTAATCAGATAAATGATTTGTCATTTGAAGAATATGTACTATAGTATTAATTTAATGTAAAATTTAATACTGAATCGGTAATCTAAAAAATTTATCTAGATAAGAGTAGTAAGATTAAATCTTTGTTTGACAAAATAATTAAATTATTACAATTATTATTATGATATACAGACAGTTTAATGATTAAAAACTTATGTACTTTTAACGATGCGAGTAGTGTTATGATAAATTAAATGAATAGAAAGCATATAATTTATGAAATCTGTTTGTATATATGAACTAAAACTATAAGTATAATAAACAATTTAAATTTTACCTACACTTGAATAACTCAAATTTAACACTAGGTACTAAAGTCCAACAGTGTCTCAGCATAGAGCTGTTTTCAGTCAAACGTATGCCATTACCGCAGCAAATGTGTTGTTGTCTTAATTACTAAAGCACACCGTCTAAACTACTCAATAAATTAAAAAAATTTATCTAATGGTCATAACTGTTGTCAATTTATAGCTGTTATATTAAGTTAACTGCTGTTCTTTCACTCCAATACTCAAATATTAAGATACTATTTTACAATATAACTTGTGTTATTGATTTTTACTTCTATAGTAGAGTTATTTAGCTTATTAATTAGTAACGTGAGTGTTATAGATTCCCAAAATACTACTTAAGTACTTACAATAGTAATTAAGTGACTTCGTTACTTAAAAAAAAAAAAAAATGTTACTTTCTTGTATTAAAAGTAAATTGAGTTCAACTATGTTAATATTGATCGTATTTCTTTTATGATATCGTACTTTTAACGTTGAAAACCTTTAATTTGTTTCAGGAATTACTTTGTAATTTGTACCGTTTCATTGAAAATGCTTGCGATGTCAACTAGTGTTAGAAGATACACGTCATTCTAGAGTTTAAACCATACATATAATGTACCTCCTAAATGTTTAAGGGTTTTGTTTTCTTAATCATTTTAATTCCCATGTGTAAACAAAATTAATAATGTAATAATTTCTTTTTACTCTATGTGTAATGTTTATATGTTTTTTCCTGTACATAATATTGTTTAAGTCATTAAACATGATATAAATTAATCCTTATTATGAGTTGGATTTTATTTTGTATACATTTTTTTTTTTTTTTATACAAAATTGTTTTAAGTCATTGAGGGATATTATTATATATTAATAATAATAGTAAGACATTTAAATTAAGTATATACATCTATACGTCCACATGTACAATACGTATTTATAATGTTATAAATAACGGTTGTAAATCAATATAAAGCAATTTTTGTTTCAAACTATAACAACTTAATGGTATTTTATAATTCTGAAGCAATAGTTAAACAGCATTATCTGAGGCCGTCTGTCTATAAAAGTGTATTAACCACTTGGGCACGATTGCCATAAACAAGAATGATTGCAAACGTTTGCTCACTAATTCTCCCATTGGTTTCGATCATTTACTTTAATGCTGTAGAAAATATTGTGTTGTTGGCAAAGCATCTGAATCTAGGTGTTCCATCACAAATACATTATAATATATTCTTTTCATTTCATCAATGAATACCTGCTCAACATTTTTACAATAAACAACAACAACAATAAAACTAAAAATCGAACTATAGAGAAAATACAAAAAAAAAGTAGGTTAGAAAATTTAATACTTTAAAATGTATTTTATTTTTAAATTGAGTTACAGTCTGAACCAACTGATTTAAATGTCTTTAAAATAATATTTTACCCGATAACTGATTTTATTTTTTCAAATTGTGAAAGAGTTTTAATTGAAATACCAAACTACTTTTAAGTAGTACTTATAATTTTACTTAACTTGTCTGTTAAGCAAGGATGAAGTTGATGTTGTTAGTTTTTTTTAATACACCCATTGTGGTCTTTGGAATGTACTTCAAACTTCTCTCTTGAAAATAACTAGTTGCCTGCCCCATACTCTTTTGATCAAATACTTTTTACTATTCATTTTTTGTATTTGACCACTAAGATCATACTGTGATAACATAATGCGCATGCGTGGTATAAGAAAATCTAGGTTTTTCAAGACGCTGCGTGTTTGGCACTCGCTCGCTCGGCGCCGTCGCTTTGCTCCGCTAACAAATAATAGCCTAAAACCTATTGCATCCAAACCTAGACACTGACACTTGTTTTCAAAGTTGGTTACACTAAATTTCGATTCTTAACATTTTTAGGTGTACGGCCCTTTACCGGTCTGATAAAACAATTGTTGGCCATTTTACGGTCGGCTGCATTACATTATTTGTCAGCTAGATTACGGTCGGATGGCATATTTTCGGCTAAAATACTTGTCGGCGAAAATATTGTCGGCTATTTTACGCGCTCCCCACAGTACCTTAGCCTAGTGGGACATAAAATGGTGACAAATTTTGAGAACTTGGGTATTACATAGTTACATCAGTTGTCAGTCTGTAAATGACTGAAAAAAAACGTACCTGATTGAAAACTGTCAAAAACAAAACTTTCAACACATGCACATATAAGCGATTTCAATGTCCAAATAAAAAAAAATTTAAAAACAGAACACAAGCAATAGGAGGTACCTATGGGATGGTTTGAATTGGAGTTATAGGTAGCGAGTGTTATGAATTGAAATTTTAACGTAAAACCAAGTAGATATCCTAATACATTTTTGAGAAATTTTAACCTACAGTTGAAAACCGCACATTTACAAAAAATTTAAATTGCGATTTTCAACAATAAAAACGTGCCATGATGAGACCCATGAAAAATTGGCAAAGTTGTCGTATTGAAAAAAAAAATCGTGTGGCACCTACCGACATGTGTTTGTCGCTTCTAAACACAAAAAACAAAATCTAGAGAAACAAGTTGCTTTCCTCATGATCTTTGCTGGGTATTCAACGCCCTTAATTAGGTATTGTTACCATCCAAGTATTTATAGTGTAATTTTCGAGGAAAAGACCAGAAGATTGACCATACGAGAAGAGTAGGTACCTAATGATGACAATCATCGGTGACGTAACTGAACCACAGCTATGGTAATAATTTACGTAAAATTTCATTGATCAAAAACCGTAAAAAGACTTTCAACGCGGTAGTCCGTGTAAAATGTATACATTTAATGTAGGATATGTAAGATATGTAGGAAATGTAGTATAAACTCGTCGCTATATCACGGAAATTTACTCGTTGGGTCCAGTGGATTTCGAAGCTGGTGCAGATGGTGATATCATTTTACCCTTGAAAAGTGCAGCACACCCGTAACAAATTCCGAGGACCACGAACGTACCGCCATAAACCAAAAACTGAAACACAATGACGTTACATGGTTGTTAATGTTGTTACATTTGAGATGACGCCGTCGGGGACATAGGTGCCGCGAGCATTAAAAACGTGTAAGGCGATTTATTTACTTAATCTAAAATCAGGGTGTAAAAGGGTAAGTTTTCTACGGGGAAATGTTTTATATCAATATTCGCCCCGTCAGCTATAGACATTGCAAGGTCTACTTTGTAAAAAAAAAAAACTAAACATTTAACTCTCGCAGTTCATTCAGCTGATTCTTATACTTATATCATACAGGAGTCGGTTACAACTGCAAAGCAATTTGGATTTTAAGGATTTCTTGTTATAACATATAATATATATTATATTATGATCTCCTCTCGCTCTCCTAATTTTTTGCGACTTATAGTTAATCGAAGTTATGAATTCGTATGAGATTTAAACTACCATAAAATGCGTGTCTTTTGATAAAGTAACACACTAGGTACTTACAGTTAAAAACCTACCTACCTGCAGTAAGTATCTGTTTTTATTAATTACGTAATTTATTGATTTAGTGTAACATAAATGTAATAGCAGTAGGTACAACGAAAAATAAACTTTTTTTCAGTTCTAAAGACTGTAAAATGATTGATCGTGATACTACTTACAACTATTTCTGTACGGGGAGGGCAAAATTACTACGAAATCGAGTTTCAAAAATCAAGTCCAAATCGATTTCAATGATCTCGAACTCAAGTCGTGTAGAACGATATTTTAAAAATCAAAATCTCTACATAAAACAATTGAATTATTAGAATATAAATGATGACATAACGTACATAACATAAATATCTGTGTATATTCATTATCCTTTATAATCCTGTATAAAATGTGATCGATGATTTCCTCGTTCATTTATAAAAAATTTAGTAAGTACAAGATCATTAAATTTACTACCTAGGTATCAAAACTAAAATTAAAACCCATATAAAAGAATATTTTTCTTTAATGAAACGTGCTGTGTATTAAAATACTCTGAAATATTATTCTAGGTTCATATTAGAGTCAGTATTATATCAGCATTCCGATAGTTTTGAAAAAAAGTATGCCGGTTTATTTGAATTCCGCTCGTAATTACATATTATCTTACTTGTTCGGGTACGGATATCCCGATTAGCACAAAAATCGTCGACATTACAGTGCTCAGTGCGATTGACAGAAACGCGTTGAATCCCAGCACCAGGGCGAAACAGTTGTCTCTCAAACTCTTGGCAATCTGCGATCTAAAACAAAGAAAAAGTAACGGTGGTTTAACGAATTGTTCAGGAAACGACCTTTTATGGAAACGTAGGTTCGCCTATAATAGTAGGTAGGTAAATGTAATCCAGGGTGCACTTAGACTTTTCTATGATTTTCATAAAACGTCAAATGTATCCACGTTTATATTTTATGTGTGGTCGTCGTATTGTGCAAATTAGCACAAATTAATCAGTACGAACTCAGTGGCGCGCACTCAAATTGTAACAGCCGGGTTAGCAGGATGTGACAGTTTGAATCTTCCCTTTCTTAATAATAAACGTGTGTATGTTATCCACATTTTAGGTATAAATACCTTGTATGTTTTTTTTTCTAAAAATGGGTACTCACACGACGATCACAAAAACGGATTGTATCATGGATAAGTAGACGATGTGTACGGCGTATATGAGTAATATATTTTTCAGATAATAGCACATCAACAAAAGCGGTCCAATAGCTAGGGAACCGATCGCCAAAAACGCGTCGCCGTATCGAATCCAGTCTACGTCCAACTTGCCGATATTATAAGCACAAAATGCCGCTGCAGTCATGTTAAAATCATAATATGTATATAAATATAAACGATAAAATATATCATAAATAAATTTGTGATGGAAATTTGTACAAATTTTTGCTATATAAACAGTAGAAAACACGACTTTTCTAATTTTTTAGGCGTTTATTATGTTTATAGCAAATATCCATTTACATTTCGAAATTCATCATGGAAGACCACATCAGGTCGGTGATATGACACCATTGATGCCACCGTAAGAAATTCGAGGAACATCGTTTGTTATCCAACTCGTTAAGTTAATTGAAAAATTTAAAGTCAAGTCAAGTTAAAAGTTAATTTATTAAATTAAAAGTAAACTAACAAAAATAAAAATAAACTTAAATAATTAAAATAAAGATGTTATGTATAATCAATAGATCGTATTTTCAATTCACAATGATTTCGTACCTAGTATGACATAGCCTCCACTTTAAACATTTTTTTTCGTAATTTATTTTGAAATTTTCTTTTTACTTATTAGGTGTCTAGTTACTTTTTTTTTTAAATTTTTTTTTAATCATTACAGATTAACTTAATGTTAACACGTTAAATTAAAAAAAAATTAACTTATTAAGTGAAAAGTTAACAAAAAAACAAATTAATCAGTTAATCATTTTAATTAAAATTAACATTTTTAAGTAATTATTATGTAGTATAAATATGATATGAAATAATTTGAAGGCTGCAGCTAGTGTGTGTGTGTGTGTGCAAAGGATGTGGAAACAAGTGCAAGCTTAGGATTCTATAATTGGCGATAAAAATGTACAACTAGTTAAATAATATTAACTTGTAAAGAAAAAACAAACAATAAATAAAATAATGATAAAATATGTAATGAGCATAAAAAACTCGATAAAAAGTCACGAAATCTCATCAACCAACTTCTAAGTATAAGGTTAGCGATAAAATGATCTTAGATAACGTAGAAGACGTTTGGATTTAAAAAGAAACTGCAACTAATTGCACTTGTCGTCGCCATCACAGATGTTTTTTGGAACAAATGGCATACACTTTAACCGTGGTTTTTTTTACATTTTAAAGTTTTTTTTTTTTTGATTACCAACAACAAGAATTCTAAAAAGGGTAATATTATAACTTATACCGTGAGAGAGATCATATTTTAATCATTGTAAAACAAAAAAAAAATTACAATCTTATTTAGAAAACAAAGTCATACTTGTAGATAGGTACTTCTCATTAACTGCATGTTGACTATAATATGGTTATGACGAACATTTTCATATTATCAACAAACAAAAAGATGCTTGTCATTGAGAGAGAGAGAAAGATGAACACAATTATTATAATATGCGTACAGTTTATACTTAATTGTCAAATTAAAGTTGTATTTTTTTTTTTTTTTTTTGTGGTGAAAGGACCAATACAAAATTGAAAAATGCATGCAATTAATATAGGTGTTTAATTTATATAATATTTTATAAAATTAATTTTAAGTCGATGTTATTTATGAAAGTGTAAATTTTTCGTATTTGGGCAATTAATTATAACTATGAACAATTATTGTTTGTTTGTCGACTGAAAAGCCATATCAATCAACTAACCAGATATGGAAGCTAGTGAATACACCATTCCATTTAATGGTACGTGTTTATCATCCGATGCATTCATAACGTATTTGTACAAAATATTTATGTATAAAATTACCTGCAAAAAACGCATATAAAACATCCACAATCAGTGCGATTGACTTGTGGGGAAAAAAAAAGAAAACACATCTAAACGAAAAATAGATTTTGTAATAATGTGCCCACACGTCATTATAAAGGGAACAAAAAGCAATAAATTATGAATCATTGCCTTCGAAAAAACGATTCTGAGCGAGCTCTAGTAGATCTACGTCCTGGTAAAAACCAAATTTAACAAAATCAAAATAACACTGTTTTGTCAATACTTTTTTTTTTCGCTTTTAGAATCTACTGGCTGATTATTTTGGAATTTTTAGATTCAGATAGCAAATTTTGTTAAACATAACACATTTCATTTTCAAATCTTAAATAACGAGTTTCAGTGAGTTACGAAATTTTTTTTTCAAAAATAAGTCAATAGTATGAGCAACTTTTGATCATTTTCCTTAGTTTTTTTATTGTAACTCTATAAATTTTGAACTTTCAAATTTGAGACCCCTCAAAGTATCATTTAGGTCCATAAACCTATCAGAAAAAGTACTGACTTAAAAAAAATCGTAGCATTTTCACTATACTTAAATTTGTTCACAAAAAAAAAAACATTACATATTTTGCTGCACTCAGAATCTAAAAGAAGGGGAACTCTGTTCTTCGGCAAATCAAAATAGTAAATAATATATCATTATGTTTTTTATTTTATTTTTATCAACAATTTCTGATAAAGATTCTTAAAGTGTTAACCGTTCAAATCTTCTTCTTCTTCGTCTTCCTCCCAACTGTTTGGGGTCGGCCACTGTTTTCGCATTTATTACAATAATTTTCATCCCTTACAAATACATTAACAACCCTATAACATCTTTTTCAATTGTTACCGTCCATCTCTTCTTCGGTATTCCTCTACACCTATCTTTATCCTGCCACGTTAATTTTCATAACCGGACAATTATTTAATTTTCGTGTAAGATTAGTGTTTACCGAACCATAGTAATTATTGCAATACTAGTACGTGCAAATTTCCTGACATGCCTATGACGTGCCAATAACACCATCGTAAAACCATGCGATCCGAGTACGAATATTTGAAGTTATCATAAGTATGTTTGAACAAATGTGTTTCTTCCGTGGTTTGTTCCGTCTGAAAAGTATAACAATATAGTAAAGCAGGTTAAAATAGACAAATAATTTTCACAAAAGTGGGCATTATCTAGGTAGGTAAAGAGCAAGGGTTAAGTTAAAAAGTGAATTATTTTTTTACATAACTAGTTAATTGTTTTTACTTTTAACTTATTAACTTGTTCGGTAAACAATCTTATCGCAATCATTTAACTTTTTATTGTTAACTATGATTGATGCAAAGTTAAGTTTCTTTTAATTTTTTTCATTATGAAATGGAACCAAAATTAACTCATTGACTTCTTTTTATTTTGATCATTTATTTTTCTAACTATACATGTTGAAAACACTATTGATCGGTCATGTCAAGACACTTTTACAGGAATTTTAGACTGCTCAGTAAAGCTGATTTTATACCTACTATAGTATTAAATTAATTAATGCTCTACGGGATTACTTATACTCGTAAGAACACTTTATCGCCTCAAATGCGGAGGTTGCCGATATACCTTGCCGATTGGGGCTGATTATTGAAACGCTGTATATTTTTACGTGAAATTTTCACATAATATGCTAATTAATACGCTTTTAGTATGAATACAGTACACCGAATCACTAATATGGTTTGCAGTTTGCACGCATATCTTAGAATTGTTTCGTTTTGAACACTCTTAAAGCAAATAATATATCAGAACTCATAGGTAGGTATATACTATATTGATAAACATTAACATTTTTTGTGTAAAGAGGAAAAAATTATAACATGATTCGGTGTAAAGTTTTTAAAATTTAAATATTTGTTTAAAATAATGGAATTTTAGTGTACCTAAGTAGTGATATTATATAGTGAAGTAAACCGTAAGATGTATAGATAACAATAAAAGTGTGCTAACATTTTGTGGCTCTTTTTTTTCTGTAGAGTATTTGGGCGTATTCGGGTTATGAATGACCGCTTTTGAGAAAACGTCTGTTTTCGTATCATCCACGTGATGGAATGTACTATGTTTGACGGCCGGTAAGAAACAAGCACAAACCGTAGCCAAAGAAGTTCCTAAAAATGTTGTTAATCAAGACATAACTCATACACTTACATTAAAACGTATTGGTCTTAAGAATGCTATCACATTAAGAGAATACGATATGCACCCGTATTTTAAGCAAAAAAGTAAAGTGTAGTCGCAAAACAAAACCATTTTATTAATGGATAGTAAAGAAAAATTGACCATTAAGTTTACTTTGGTTTGATGAGGAGAACTTTAGCTGTTCAATTTTTTTTTTCATAAATTTTGATAGTACAAAGCTAGTTCTGTTAAATAGATTCACAAATAATGAATTTTAAAGTCTGTGAAATGTTTAAGTTTTTCGTTTGTAAGTATAAATCTATTAGGGTAATTAGGTATCGGAAATTGAAAAAACTACATCACAAGAAAAGTATAGGTACCCTCTATTCTTTCAAATGAAAGAAAACTGGTCATTCGTTAACAATTATTTCCGTAATGGTCTTATTTTGCGCAAAACAGTTTTTACTATTTGTTAAAGTGATATATTTTATGATTAAGCATCGATCGATTGTAATATACGCAGTTTTTGAAAAATTAAAAATGAAGAAATCCAGTCAAATTTTAATAGGTATGAAAATGCATTTATATAATTATTCATGAATTATTTTATGTATACTTTCAGCAATATTTTATAACGGATAAGAAAACAGAATATGACCATCCCACTCCTAAGCCTAAGTATAGTTGTGGGTTAGATCAATGGGTATTTGAGCCGTTTTAGGGGTGGATTGGTAACTGGTACAAGGTGCAAAGTGGTGCAAGAGGCCATCTTTGGGCGTTAGCGAGGGGGTAGTTCAAATTTACAAACACCCCTAAGCCCGCGCCTCCGAATTTGCAACCGACCCCAGCTGTGGTGACGGTCATCTGATTTAAGACGAATAATTTCTAAGCCGTGTGATTATGGGTTGACAATGCGGTTATCTCGATAAGTCATTATGAAATTTGAGATGATCGTGCTGAATGTAATTGTGTAAAAAATAAATGCATTTTCATTAAAATTTGATTATTTATTCACTTTTCAAAAATTGCGTGATTACTAAATATTCCGAATGCTTAAAGTTTTGTTAAATTTGTAGTCTGTACAAACTGTCAGCATCACGTCCAATAAGAACAATAACACATTATCTTCAAAGAATACCGGCAAAACTGAAGTAAGGCAGTTTGGAGTAATCGTCACTGTTCGAGGAGAAGATTACCACCAGCTGTCCGATAATACCGGACAAGCACATGCCACTCAAAATCCCGGCCCTGACGTATCCCGTTGCTATCTGATAGTGTTTCTTGTTTCTGATCTTGGTGTATAAATAACCGGAATACAACACGTCCATGTACGGGAGCTGCGATAAACCGAATTCGGCAAACTGTTGCACAGACGAAAAGTTTTATTACACAACACAATTCGCAAATCTAAAAAAAAAAAAAAAAGAGAGTAACGGACTTTGTTTTGGGTGGACAACTAGTTTGGAATTTATAGGTATAGAACAATGTTTATACTAAATCTGTTACTAGTGGATTGTTCAAAAAAATTACGATTCCTAGCGAGCTTCTCAACAAGATTTAAATTTGAAAATTTGCCCGAATTTTTTCCTAACCTAACCTAACCTTTTTAATTCATCCGTTTTAATAACGTGTGAAAATGTCAAAAGGTATAGATTATAATAACGTTTTTATGTAATTAGTTTTGCTCATCCTACAACGACGTGGGAAAATTTCAAGTCATACGCGGGGCGATTTTGAAACTTTTGTTGTTTTACAATTTAAAATATAATCGAAAATTCGGAAAGGTTATAAATAAAATACAATTTAGGTAAAATGCCGAATTTTTCGTGGTATCGAACATTAAGTTCGGAGCATTTTTTCTACCCAAAAGAGCCATAAAAGACAAAACAGTTTTAAATTGTTCTTTGCGAAATTTTCGAAAAAGTTTTTGGATTCTAACTAAAAACAAAAAAAATCCATATCCCGGAAAACACCACTTATTTATCAAAGTAATATATTGATCGATGTTATTACATTTAAAGGTTGGAACCCACTTATTCAAAGCCGAAAAATCTACAGGGGAACGATGTTTAGGGAAAAGTTTTATAAATTAAAGAGAAAAATATTTGGATCGTCAAAAATACTTTTAAGCGAAACATCGTCGGCGAACTCGTCAGGCAAATGAACGCCAACGATCCTATCAAACCGTTGAGTATGATGACCTTCTTGTAACGTAGATGATCAGCCAGCAAAAGCACCACAACATTTCTACACAGTGAGGAGTGTATATAAATCGGCGTTAATACGTGGGAAACCTGTACAACAAAGAGTAACCGATAATATGTTAGTATTTCTAAGTATATTTTTGAATCACCGCCGAATGGAAACATATTGCCATAATTATTCGATTAAAAAAAATTAAAAAATTTCATTTATTTGTAATACCTGTGTATCGTGTAAATATAGTTATATCTCTAGTTTAATCGTCCAAGTATGATTAGTATCTAATAATATTCAACTAGGATTTTCTTTTAATTTTAGCTAATGTCAAGTTATGTCATTTACAATAAACTATACACAATCAAGTAGGTGTACTGCTGCTATTTTCTTTGATTATCATCTCTCAAACATTTATATTGAACCCGTGTCTCTTTATAAAGATCTTGGATTTTTTTATTCACCATGTCTAAATAATGAACACCATATAAACCGTAACGGTCGGCAAAACCCTTAAATAATACTTTTTAACGTTGATCGTTGCGGATATTCACGTCGATCGACATAAATGACAAACCGGTAAAATACTGGCATTACATTATTATATCGTTATTATTATTATTACTATCATAATATTATTATTTTTAGACTAATTGAAATTTTCCTTCCTCTGCAGGTGTTAACAATAACGTTTTTTAAATTCTGAGCGAAGCTATATTTTTTGTCTTTGGCACGTGTAACTCCTAGAGAATTGCTCCGATCTTAAACAACAGTACCACTATCCGGTAAATAATGTTATATCCTTGGTGCATTATTGATTGTGTTTTTTCAAAATTTTCAATTCCAAAAAAGATCTTCAGAAAAAACAAAAAAAAAAAATTTAAGAAAAAACGGAAAAAGTACGGAAAACGCGTTTTGACAAAATCAATTTTGTTAATTGGTCATAACTCCCAAAATAATGATTGGAAAAACTTGATATTTTTATAAATTTAAAGTCATTAAAATGGGTTTAACTAGTTGAGTGCTTAGTTTTCAAACTATTTTGATCATTTTTAAGGGAGTTATGGAACTTGGGGGGACAAATAATTACGGGAAACGTGTTTTTTCCACATCGATTTAGATTTTTTTGACCATAACATCCAAATTAAAGATTGGACCAAGTTGAAACTATCACACAATACCAAAATAGGAAATATACAGATTTGACAAGAGTATTTATTGTTAAATTTGTTTTTACTACGACGTATACTAGACAACTGAGCTCGCTCAGAATCATAGTTTTGAAGGCAATGATTTATGATAGCTTTCGGAAATTAAATAAAGCGTTTAAACCACAACTTCTAAACTAGTGACCCACCCAAAGCGTAATCGCTACCCCGTCAAACTACCCATGCAACCTAGACTGATGCCGGCGCTTTCTTTTTATTTATGCCTTGTTTATAATTCACACGATTGGTTAAAATAATATAAATCGGTTGTAATCCGCGTTTCTCCAGTGGTCCGTGACCGTAAATTTAAAAAAATATACTGCAATAAAGTATACTATATACAATTTAAAGATTACAAACTTATGTCTATGTTGGGTTTTTGTAAAAACAAAACCAAAAATATACTTATAATATAATGATCAAAACAAACGTACCTCTTCGAGCGTGGCGTTTACTGATGAACTGGTCAAGTACGCCGCCAAAAACGGTTCCAGTGGTCGTATTTCCATCAAAAATGCTAAAATTACAACTATTGTGATCACAAGTTTCCATTGTTCCATGGTGCTTTCTATTCAGTCACGAATTGAAGTGTTCACCACATCCTGCTAATTTTAAAGTCGTGAATTATAACGTGATGTCTGATTCTCACTCGCGTCTAACGCGATTTGTATATAATTTATTTGTATAGCTAGCTGTCCTGACCCGGCTTTGTCCATGTTTAATTTGGCATAGTTTGTCTCATTAATTTTTTAATTTTCACCTCTTTATGGGTTTAATTTTGAAAAATGCAGTGAAAGAACTTTCATTATTTTATATATTATTTTATGTATAGGTACACCATAAATCAGTTTCTTTTTCAACATTTAAAAAGTTTTTTAAAAATTAAATTATCATTACTTATAATAGTTTCATATTGTAATGAAAAATACAATTAAAATGACATTTACGTTTGAATTGATGGGATAAATTAAATTATCATTACTTATAATAGTTTCATATTGTAGTGAAAAATACAATTAAAATGACATTCACGTTTGAATTGATAGGATATTTACCTAAAAACAAGATTTAAGTACCTATAATATTATAACAATGCCCTAATATTTTATCAATCAATAAATTCGGATCATACCTACCTTATTATTCGTGGCGTTTGTATATTTCTTGTGTTCGATTTTATTGTTGGTACTAGATACTTAGTTTATTTTAAATCTTTTTATTTTTTCTAATCACTGAGCTATTCTTTTAAACATATGTTTAATATATACATTGCAGAATTTTTTTCTTTTTAGTAATATTTAAATAAAGAATGCGAACGTCACGATAAATATATTATACTGAACCAACATTTAAGGTCTACGCACTGCACAGGTTTCCCCACTTGTGCCCGATGAATATTATTGTTTTTTGTTTGTTGTTTTTTTACAATTGGTTTAAGAACGCCTTGGATTGGGTAAAAACCAGTTGTCCCTACTACTCACTGGTCTTGAGTTTAATTATATTCTATTACCGGACCAGTGCTGCAGCTGCATACTTAAACTATTTTTGAACAAAACCTGATTTTTTGAAACATAAATTACGATTTAGTAAATATTTTAGACATTCAAAGCTGCAGTAACACCAAAAGAATCAAACCGTTTTATTTATATATGTATGATGATTAGAAGTTTAAGTGAAACAAAAATAACTGTTTTAAATTATTTGGGAGAAATTAAACAATTTTTTTACAATATTATTTAACTGATTACGACCAGTAATTATTTTAATGTTTTTTTAATTTTTAATCTTTAAGTAACAGTATACGTTTTGTAATATGTAAATAAATAATTGATTATTCAATTACTAAAAATTTTAGTTAGAAAAATTCTACAAATTATTTGTACTTATTTTTTGTTTAGTTAATTTGTTCATTGGTAAGGGTACTAGATTTTAAAATCAATACGCCACAGGGGAGAAGTATCGCAATAATTTCAAAATGTCTAATGTTTTTTTTTTTTTTTTTTTATGATTTATTGTAAAACAAAAAATTTCACAATGTAAGAGAAAGTAATTGAAATCGTAGTTATAAATAACAAATAAAGTCGTTTGAAACAACGAATTAGACACAAAATCTATAGTAAAATTAAAATTAAAGCATTACATTTTTATAATAAATTTATTTTTTTTAAATTGAGTAAAAAAATGAAGAATATACATTTTTTCATAATAAATAAATAAACCTGTATGGTTGACAGTTATGGATTTTAGTTTTAACATGAATTTTAAATTTTAGTTTGACTAAATCAAATAATTTTTTAATTAATAATCAACTAATAATCTACAAAAGATATTTAATTTCAAATGAAAATGAAAATGTAAAATAATTTAATAATATTAAATATTTATTTAACATTCTAAAAAAAAAATATTTTTTTTAATATTTATAATAAAATTTGTACACAACCTAAATAGGTACTTAAAATGAGATTTTAGTTTTTTTAATTTATTGAAAAAACAATTGGTAACTATTGATTTTAAATGAAAATTTAAATTCAAAATAATTTACGAATTAAATTTTTATTTAATATTTTAAGATAACATATTTATTTTAAATTTAAAATAGAACTTGCATACAATATTAACACTTCAAATAAAAATTTTAGTTTTGTTTGTATCGAAAAAATAATATTTAATTTTAAATCATAATGTCTAGTTAAATAAACTTTAAAAATATAATTTAAATAAAATATATATGCATACTGTTAATACTAGTAAAATGTATATACTGAAATCTTACTTTTTGCATTTTAATATAATTGTTTATATTTCCTTTGCTAAATTTCAGCGTATTTTGTGTATAAAAAAAGTGTGTTTGGCAAAATTGATGAAATATAAAATTGAGGAAAGAAAGGGAGAGGTATAATTTTTTTCATAAAACAATTGGAAACGTTTACACCTCTATAAACAATACAGTTGTAATTTTTAATTTTGGAAATAAATCTTTCAGTACTTATAAAATGTTATTGGTACATATATTTTAACGCAAAATCTGCAATTTATTGGCTTAAATTATGCACAATATTGCCATACATATTTTTTTTTTCATATTCAGCTGTTTGTTACATTGATCAAGTTTCAAAATACACTTAAAATCTGTATTAATAACAATGGAAATTTTTCTGTTTACTTTAACAATTTTTTAATTATATACGAGTATATTATCATCACCTGCACCAATCTCAAACATTATAGACCTGTTAAGTTTATTTTGTGTACAAATTCGTTTGTGTTTGTTTGAACCAGAAACTCTCCGAATTTTAGTTTTTCACGGCTCACCACTGATAACTATTACATATTT
>CM029357.1:55519520-55534497 GCA_017140985.1 Hormaphis cornu
TGCCATGTATACATAACATGGTCGGTCAATGGTCTCACCACACTCCTGTAAAAATGACTTTTTAGTCTTATTGGAATTATTTTTATTATATAAAACACTAGACGCTGCTCTCAATCTCACCCAACTGCACTTGATTCTTTGCTTCACATCTATTATAAAGAATTGTACAAAGAATCCTAATTACTTAAAGTTGTCATTACTCTTTTTGCACAGTCCACTTCTTGGTATTTTTCTTCAAAATTACACTCTATAAATAATTATTCAGGTATAAATGATAAAAATAATTACGTAGTTATGTAAATAGCTATAGGAAGTTCAAAGTAAGCGTTTCTCGTCTTATAATAATAATAATCATCCTAACACTGAAAGAATTTGATTGTTATTTTAAATGCATAATGTCTAAATTTTTATGATTATCATATTGTGGCGACGTAAACCGCGCACCACGGATCGTCGGGGTTGTTTACAATATTGTCAGTAAATAAAGGGAAACCCCACGTTCTAGAATATACTATAATTATCTCGTTAGGGTAATTCCGAAAAAGTTCTAGAACATTCGACGCTTATATATATACCGGCCGGTCAGACGCTCAGTCGGTTAGTCAGTCCGCGAGTGCACTCCGAGACACACCGTTAATTACACTCCGCGATTCCTCCGTCATTTGTAACGTATATTTGTTTTTTCACATTTATATTCATACGTATTTATGTAATATAGGGTTTATTTTAAATTAAATTAAATTGTGAGTGATTTTTTTATTGCCTAAAACCCACAGTCGGTTGTTTTGAACGTAGATTTTCGAAAACTTTTATTTTGTGGACGTTTTTGTAAAGTTGTTTTATGACCATAATTATTTGTTGAACCAACAATAATTTGTTGAATAATTTGTCATACAATGTTTGGGTTGTTATTGAGTATGTATGTATGGTTTGTAAATAATGAAAATTCGTATACCTAATATGATGCAGGCAAACAGAGTTATCTAGTGTATGATGGTGCTTTATTAAAGTTATTTACAAATATTGTAAGATATTCTCTTCTTTTGGTCGTAATGGACCTACTATTCACAGGGTGTTTAAAAAGTCATTCCGAATTTTTATTGTGGTATATTTACTGTGAAAACTGACTTGTTCAAATGAAATAAAACATTAGTAAATATACTTAAAGTTCAGAAAAATTAACTCAAAGATGTTCTATAATATGAAACCTTGATGTGAGCAGGGCACAAATCAATATGGTAATCGAATTCCACCCATGTCTGGTTGAGCATGTCAGTCCTGTTGACATCCCTAATAGGGACACCTATACTTTCAAGTGTTAAAAAATTGGTTCCAGCAAGATAAGTATTCTACTTTGACGTTCGGGAAAGACTTTGTAAAAAACTACAAACTAATTTGAGTGCAGTATAGGCGATGTATTTGTCTTTGTATCTCACAGAAAACAATTCACAGGGCGTAGTGATTTTTCAAGCGGGTGACTCGTACGTGGTTTTGTTGTTGAATAGTGCAGTGAACCCATAAAATACTCCTAGGAGTATGTACGCACTGCTATAAATCAAAAACTGAAACACAAGACACATGGTTTTCAGAGTAAAATTATTATTGAATTTGTGAAGGAAATAGGGGAGATCAGACCCTCAAATGTTTAATGCCCCCCCCCTAAATCTTTGACCTTATTTAAAAGTAAAACACCACTCTTGTAAAACTCAACTTTTTTTTTATTACTTGCCCTCCCCAATATTTCAATGAATTTCCGTCTATGGCAGAGCATTGAAAAAGTCACAAATATCGCTAATGTTAAAAAGAAAGCAGCTTGGAAAGAGGGTACAGCTCAATAAAGAGTGACAGAAAACGTAAACGTTAAAGAAGGAAATCCATTTTTACCCACTCCTGACTGCATTAATATCTTTTCAAACTCAAAAATCTGTAATGAATTTCTACTATAATCTATAATTTTTTAAGTTTGTTTGAAATGAACAAAGTCACTACTTCTGTACGTTTGAGTTAATATTTATAAAAAATATTGGTTTGTTTAACGACTAATATTTTATACATTTCTCTTTACTGAGATAATTATGATAGAAATTGTTATCTCTATTTCAAAAAAAGTTTACTTATCATATGGACCTAGGTTAGGTTAGGTTAGGTTTTACTATATGGACCAACACTTAAAAACAAATGTATAAATGTTTTCAAAGAAAATGGCGAACTATGTAATAGGACTACAAGTGAATAAAATCCGACCTAATATTCTTTTAAAAGTCCACTCAAAAATGTTTAAAATATTTGTAATAACAAAGTATCGAACTAAGTATATTTGGTATAATTCGTTGTGCGTTTTTTTTCATTATCACGCGTTTCGCATAAATTTGAAAGATTTACTGCGATCAATTGATACGGTCAAACATGTAGTTAAAGATTGAAATTTCTGAAAGTGCACGATGAATTATCGATAACTGTATTAATGTTTTTTTTATTATATCATAAGTTAATGTTTCAAAATACTGTTGATGATGGTACATTTAAGGCTCGCGCATCTTTACCTATTTTCATATGGGACGTTGACATGGTAATATTGTATATATTTGGTATATTGTGTTAACAGAAGAGATTAGGTTCAAAACTTCACAAAACATATTAAAATGTTTGTGTTACGGTTAAAAATGGTGTTTCAATGTAAAAAAAATTTGACTTAACAGTCCCTCTTCGCAAATTTTGAATTTGTCGCTAATTCTATGGATACAAAGCGCGAATCTTTGTAGTGAGCTGGTGAGCTGTGTGTACATAACTACTCACTCTCTAAAAAAAAGATCTTTTGTTGAAAAATCTATAAAATACGAAATACCTATTTTAATACCTAATTAATAACTCATTAATTCGACGTCGTCGATATAGCAGCTGATATAAATAAATTCTATTTGACAATGTCCAAAATTATTTTGAAACACGTAATTATAGTAATCTTACATGTCCAGGTACAGATATTCCGATTTGCACAAGAAGAAATGACATAACAGTGCTCAGTATCATTGCCAAAAACGCGTTGAATCCCAACACCAAAGTAAAACAATTGTCCTTCAACTGTTTAGCGATTTGCGATCTAAAACAGACAATGGGTTAACAATTAATAAGGAATTCGATGAACACGTAAAATAGGTTTGCTTTTTTTATATTCTGAGCAGTAGGATGATTACTATTAAAACATAACGTTTAAACGATTTATTTTCGTCCGTGATTGATTGTCATTAGTCATCAATGTTGTGGAAAGATGACTTTTAAATTCATCTAGAAGATAACATAAATAACTAGGTGTCTAATTTTTTTATCTAGACAATAGTTTAAAAAAATTAATTTACTTACGTAAGGAACAGTTTACTTTCTCCGAAAGCTAAAATTACGGTATAGTTACAATACGAACCACTAATTAGCATTTTAGTTTTTACAGGCAAATTATAACTTGTTGCATATTACATAATATTAGCGTCTTTACGGTTTGTATTTAGAGAGTTATAAGCATGAGTTAAAATTTTCAAAATTAAAAACGATTTTTAAACGAAATTACTATAGTTCAGTTACGTATAACTATCCAAATAATTTTTTTCATGTAAGTCATACAAACATTTTAAGGCATTAGTATAATGAGTCTCTATGCTTATAGACACACAATTATAAAACTTATCAACCTTTTCTCTTCTTCTTTTCTACTAAAAGCCTTGCCTTGTCGTTGCAAATCTGGTTCGTTATTCTTCTCTGTTAAAAGCCAGTTTTTTCATGTCTATATATCAACTACAGTCAACTCGTTTAATCATTTCTTCTACATATATATGCCTTCCTCGGTCTGCCTCTGCCTTTGTATCCGTTATTTATTCGTCTTTGAAATATTTTTGTCATAAAAAAATTATGCCTAATTAGGTCACCTAACATTTTCCCACTTCTTTCTTTTATGGTACTTAATAGAATTTTTTTTTCCTTACTTGGTTTACAAGCAATGACGGACAACTTCTTGTGCGTAAAATAATTTAGAAAATGAAAATGTGCGACGAAGAAGAGCTACCAGAAATCGGGTGTTAGTGTAAAGATCGCAAGAGCATTATTGAAGAAGTTATCGTGATTTCACAGTGTTAAAAAAAAATTTAGTATACAATAAACACTTATCATACGAAAACCAAAATATTTTTCGATACGTTCAGAATCTAAAATGAGTATACAATTTAACAAATATAGTTTAGTTTTGGGATTTTCAAGCGCTCACGATTGTTATACCGTTATCGTTTTAAAGTATTTGTTTCAGTTTTGAAAAAATGTTCACAAATTGATAATAATTTATACTCACATGACGATCACAAAAATGGATTGTACCAGAGTCATGTAGATGATGTACATGGGATAGACAAAAATTATGTTTTTCAAATAAAAGCACATCAATAACGGCAGTCCGATCGCCAGGGAACTAATCGTCAATAACGTGTCACCATGTCGAGTCCAGTCCACGTCCAACTTGCCGATATTATAAGCACTGAACGCTGCTATCGTGCACAAAATTACAACAGTAAAATTGAATGAATAACAGTTCAAGAAACGGTTCGTTTATTTAACGCATTTTAAGTATGTGTTTCAACATATTCGAGCAATTACACTTGTCTCTAATTACAGCTTGTCAGGAATTAAATAATTTGGCAAAACAGTCAGACAATCGGTACAGAAGACCCCAAACCACTCAATCAAATTTTATGAAATTTCGGGTAAGTACAGCTTACTTCTACGAGTCGTTACAAAATAATGAAAACATTTTCGAACAAACTCAAATTTAATCATATTTAAACTCGTTAATAAATTTGTGTGGGTATCTTTTGCAAAACTGCAGTTATCGGTACGTCGAACAAAAAGCAAAAGCAATCAACTAACCACAAAAGTTAGCTAGTGAATCCACCAACCCGTTTAACAGTATGTCCTTATCACCTGACATGTCCGTGATGTACGTGTACAATACGTTTATGTACAAAAATATCTGCAAAAATGAATAAAAAAAAAACATAATTAATAGATTCATTTAGAATGCATTATAAGTGGTCGAAACCCGTGCGAAATTCTGACCCTTTCGCGGCTAAAATATTTTTGCTCCGCGAAAAAAATTCGTTTATACTTTGGTTCTTAATAGATTTAAACCCGAAGGAAAAATTCGTAGAATCAAACTGTGAAGTCAAAAAGTTATTAAAACCAAAAATATGATAACCGAACACCCCGTCTAGGTGAACAATTGCACCGTACCGCGGTAGCCAATGTAAACGTTTAAAATGCAAAATACGTGGACGGTATAGAAAATAGAAACGTATTTCTCGGATTCGAAATGTTTTTGTCGGTTTTTAGTGTAATTGCAATGTAAATATCCGACAAATTCTATTTGCTTTCTAGACAACAAGACGTAATAGTACCCACGTATAAAGGTACGTTTTCCAAGGCGCGACACGTCGCCGCGACCAACGACAACGGCTTGTCGTCGCGACGCATTTTTTCTGATGTGTTTTATAAGACGCGACATGTCGCTGCGATTTTGGTGGTGATATTCCTCAGTTCACTTGCAAACCTGTCCAAGTACAGATGTGTTCAGGTGTAAAGTGTAGTTAATACAAATAAGTTTAATATAATACAGTTTTGTTTAAATTATTATGGATCCATTTATTGAAATATCCATTAAGTAATAAGAATGATATTTTGACATTGTTATTGGATGAAGAAGATGAAGAAGATTTTATATTTTCCCATCTTAAGTCAAAAAAAAAGAAAACAGATAATATTTTCAAAAATCGTAATACTAAAGGTTTTTACGAAATATTAATTAATAGACATTTAAAAAATAATAACATAAAATTTCGCGAATTTTTTCGAGTTAATATTGAGCAGTTCGATTATCTTCTTTCTTTGGTTGAAAATGAAATAACTCTTTACCACCAAGTAATAGAAATAAAAAACCAATTTCAGCAGCAGAAAAGTTAGCTGTCACTCTAAGGTAAATTTCTAATTTCTATTAATTTTTTCGAAAATTTATTTTAGTGATTTTGTTTACATCTTAAGTGAGAATCTTCTCGAACCGGTCGCGCTGCCGGTGCCGAGGAACCGATAACGGGCTAATTTTGGAGTTGCCATCCGCAACCCTTTTATCGCGTACAAGGTGCGTCGTTTGTGTTGTCGGCCTTTTTTTTTTTAGTAGCCACTTATCGCGTGTGCGGCCACGTCGTCTATCTTCGCTACTTAATTTATTGGGGTGCCCTTTTCGACATCGTTTTGTGCTTTCTGGGGTGTCTGTTCGCATCCCTCTCTCACGTCGGCTGACGACGGTGAGGTTTTGTACCACCGCGAGAATAATTAACGCTGGTTGTGTGATTTCACCGCTTTGTACGACGACCAACGGCTATTTCGTGCAGTGGAAGCGTGTTTTGGGTGCCATCGCTGTGGGCTGTTGTTGTGCTTGGTGCATAGGCGCAACTAGGGGGGCGCAAAAGGGCCTTTAGCACCCCTGAGTTCAAATTTAGCACCCCCTGTTATTTCAAGTACAACTATAATAACAATTACAGTGAAATACCGTCAACATTATATTATTTTAGGTACTTAATTTTAGCACCCCCCATATTTTAGCTCTAGTTGCGCCTATGGCTTGGTGTTGGAGCATCTTCAGTCGAGTGGCGGCACTTTCTTGTCAGCGGCGATATTGTTGTTTTTGTTTATAACACTTGATGTTATTTTGTATCATTTTGTAAAATTTTGTATTGTTTCGTTATTTCGTGGGCGCCTACATCTCTCATTTGTTTATTTGTCGTTTTTTTGGTTTATTTTAGTCCACCTTATACACAAATATTATACTGTTTTTTTTTTTTTGTTTAGTATTAATACGTTAGTACCGGCCTTTAAGGAGTTATAACATTCATATCGGGCTTATAGCCCTTAAACAATCACAAATAACAATAGTTTTTAGAGTGTACCTGTATGTATCCTAACAATCCTACAGTGTGCCAATAAGACCATCGCCGAACCATCGGATTTCCGTAAGAATGTTTGAAATCGCCATAAAAGCGTTTGAACCATAGCGTTTGCGTTTTTACCATAGACGTGTGTGCTCTGGGGACGGCCGGGTGCGTATCCGCCTGCTCAGCGTTCTGGAAAAGAGTTTTGGGTTTTCAAAAAAAAAAATAACAAAAATAATAATTATAACAATTGTTTACAAATAACAGGTTGATTACAAGCGCGACATCGGAACGTTACTTAAAATAAATTAAAATTTAAAATTGTAAACAAACCAAATGAGGAGCAGCAAAAAGGTGAGTGAATTTTGGGTTGGGTGGGAAGCATGATGGAGTGGCGACTTTGATTCGGGTGGCTTGGAAGTTGTTGTTTGATGTTCAATGAAAATTACGATTTTGAGTGTGATCATCGAGTCAAACACTCAAAAAGCTCAAAATTTTGGTAATACCTCTTCTTCTACGCCCAAAAATGTAATAGCAAACAAGAAAATTTCAAATCGTTGTCCGACACAAAAATTTGAAAATGTCTCTTGGTTCTGAGCAAAGTTAATAGATAATGATAATAATAGATATTAATCAATTATTACCTACTCACCTTGGATTTTTAGATCATACCTCAAAAAAATAATCAAATAATCAAAAACAGCTTTAAATATTTAACCATTATTTTGGCCCACCATCCAGATTGTTTGGTTTTATGATAATTGATGATTGGATCACTCCTTCTACTCAACTCAAAAAATTATTCACAGAGAAAAAAAAATAGTAAAAACAATGCACTCAATATTATTTACACCATTGTAAAATTAAATTTTAAATTCATAGTCAAGGGAGTCTGAACTCGTCTATGGGCGTTCGACCACGATTTATTCAATCTGAATTATGTCAGTTTATCCACGGATATCATCCATAAATGAATTCTTGGTTTGTCCACATTTTAGAGTATGTGTGTAAGTAGCAAAATTTAAGATTAATAAAAAAAAAGACGACCACAAGTCCACTTACATTTTGCGGCTCATTTTTTTCTGTTGTATACTTGCGCGTATTTGGGTTGTGAATGATTGTCTTTGAGAAAACGTCCGTCTCCCCATCTTCCGGGTGAAAATACGTGCTGTGTTTGACAGAGGGCAAGAAACAAGCCCATATAGTAGCAAATGTTACTCCTAAAAAAACAGATAAAACATTGTAAATCTGAAGAAAAATTATTTATCGTCTCTTTAAGTATGATAACAGCATATGCTGAATTTGATTTATTGATGAGTTAGTACTAACAATTTCTGCCAACTCATCTCTGCCAGTAAGAGGAAACACCAACTAATTAAGAACTTAAGAAGCCAATTGTGATATTTGTAAGATAAAATCCAGCTTTGCCCATTGATCAATTTTTAGATTTTTAATAGGGTATAAACTATCATTGGTACATAATTATTAGATTTTATCCAAACAAATTTTCCTCGACGATGACCCGAAAAATTGGTCAAAATTAATTTTTATTTTCTTTCGGGAAACAAATTAATATTGTACGATAGTCCATAAAAACATATGATGTGTAAAACTTTCTAAATGTCAACATAATTAAATATGTTAAATCAATTAAAAAGTATACAAATTTAATTGGCAACTTTAACGAAAGTACATAAAACAAAAAGTACCTTATAGTTAATAGAACATTAATAGTGACATATTTATTAATAATTAATTTTTATCAACTTTAAAAATCACGGTATTGAAAATTGGCAAAAACAATACTCTCATTGCTAGTGTTATAGTTATGGTTAAAATAATCATTAAAAAAAAATTTTTTATACAGAACATGAGAAAATGGTACGGGACTTATAAATTGAAAGTTCAATGTAAAACCTTAAGTTAAAATTGATAAATATTTGAAAACTGTGGATGAAAACCATGGAATCATGCGGTTGCAACTTATAACAAAATGAGCAGAGACGTCATGTTTTAAAAAGAAAATAGTATTTATCACAACAATTGGATGACCAAAATAGTGTGTACGTTAGTGTGTAGGGAAATATATGAACGCTTTTTAATTTTACAAGTCTTTATTTAACTTGTAATGTTAGTTAAATGGTAAGTAATAATTAGTTAATTAGTTAGCATATTTTGTTCTTTCGTAGACCCTTGACCATGGAACTACTTTGAAAAAAAAATGTATCAACGACTTTTTTTTTTTAAGACCTTGCAGGTGATACAGACTAGTATTTTTTCTGAAACTGGGGGATCCTAAGGGGTCAATCTTCCTTTTCATACAATACACTTCCCGACGTCCAATCGAGCTGAAATGTTATGCGCATCATTGTTATTGATGACACACTGAAATGGAAAAAAGTCAGAGATGATGGGTGTTGAAATCGTGGGTAAACTCTGTTTTCATATTATAATAAAAAAATAAAATATTTTTTAAAAACAAGCTCTTAAGCTAGGTATTTACGTTGAACGTTTCATTTTTAAAACGTTTGTCACGTGAACTGTAAGAAAATACATACTTTGAAAGGTACCTTTGCTATAATTATGTAACTACAACCAATCCATTGCAGTCCAATGGAATGAATAATTGGTACTCACTTATATGAACGTATCGCCATAAGCTTTATGAAAACAAATAACTTGACATGAAAAGCTTAAAAGCTTAGTTTTTTAAAAGGTTTTATTACATTAATTATTTACTTAATTTACATGTACGTCGTACATATAGTACTTGTTTTTTTCTTTTTATAGAACTGACAAAATTAGTATCACCACTTAGCGTATACCTACCTGCCAGACTGAAATAAGGCAGTGTAGAGTAATCGCCACTAGTCCAGTAAACTGTCAGCTGTCCGAGGATTCCGGACAGACACGTGCCGCTCAACATCCCGGCCTTCACGTATCCTGTCGCTACCTGATAGTGTTCCTTGTCCCTGATCTTGGCATACAAATAACCGCAGTATGACAATTCTGCGCACGTGAACAACGCTAAGCCTAATTCGGCCAACTGCCGTACAATACGAATTTATATTAATTTTAAATGTACTAAAATGTTCTCCAGCATAAAATGGCTGAGCAAAAGATTTTCGAATGAGAAACAAAAGATAAAAAGACAAAACAATCGTCGGAAGACGAGTTTGACATACTTTTAAGCCATACTACCTTACTTACATACTAGTCAGACATACTTTTAAGATAAATATCTTCGGTGAACTGATCAGGCAGATGTACGCCAACATTCCTGTCAACCCGTTGAATATCATGACCGGCTTGTACCGTAGATAATCAGACAGTATAAACACTAGGAAACAACCAAACATTGCGCAAAATATTCTGAACGGCGTCAATACATCGGAAACCTGTGCATTAAACATCAACGCACAGTATAATATAGATTTATTCTACAGTTTATTGGTAAACAGCTGCGTGCCGTCAAAAAAATCGTTAAGCACAGTATAAAAATGTTGTCAACTTATAGACAAAACAAAATATTACTTGAATATGTCTGGATTAAGATGAGAACGTGTATGATTTTTATCGAAAAAATCGAGGCTAATGTCAACCAAGATATTTGCGTTCAGCTTGTGATACTTAAACAGCAGTAACGAAAAGGTTTGGCTTTTAGTCTATAGTTGAATATTTGACTAGGTTGTTAAAAACAACGGAATAATCAATTGAATCACTTAAATCAACCGATTGATATTATTCTTATGTAGACAAACAAATCTAGATGAGTGTTATTTTTGTATATTTCGGTACCTTACTAAAATATTTGTATACAGACCTATATAAAGGTAAGTAAATATTAGTCTAGATATAAATGCCATCACTGATCTTAAGTCGCGAGTAGCGCTTAATACTAACTGCTATAAATAGTGTCGAGCACACGTAACACAAATAATTAAATAATGAAAAATTGATAATGATAAAAATAAGTTCGATACAATTTTTTTTTGGATAAATAAAAGGATAACAATGTATTTTTTACCTAGATAAATAACCAGATCAAATATTATCCCTTAGCTTAATTGGGACTGAACATCTAAATTATAATACTTGTGATTTAGTGTTCCTATTTTCGTATTTCACTTAAATCGTAGGCAATAACGCAATTTATGGGCCATCTGATTATTGAACTAGTTAAGAATAGTGAAAAAGCCACTTTGAAAAATAATTAAAATTATCTAGAGTAATTTTTTAAATAGCTTGCTACAGTTAATTAAGATTCTAGATAAAGATTAAGTACGGATCCAGATAAAACTATATCAAGATAATTCCCAACACCACTGGCATTAAATCAATGACTATCAATGACCGGCAATAAATTATAAACTCATTATTTAGATCAATTACGATATTATAATGATTTTTCATACTATTGTTATGACATAAAGTTATAATCCAATATTCCTATGTATAGGCATTATTCGTGTTTTAAAATTGTATTTGTTATTTTTCATGGGTAAATTTGAGTATTGAAACAAAAAAATTGAATAATTTAATGTAAACGTTTAACATGTACCTAATAATATTTCAGTGTTGAAATGAATTTAATAAACAATAATTCAATAATAATTCAATGATAATTAATTAATAACATTCCCAATAAAGTGCGTGTTAATAATAAATTCTGGTCGTATTTTAAAACTAGTATCTTATTTATTTTTGATAAACCTAAACTGTAGTTAATAGATAGAAAAAATGTATTCATTGATAAAAAAAAGATTGAAAATTATCAAATACACACACATAGTATTACTTAACAAAAATAAATGGTATTGTATAACACAAACAATTTTACATGAAAAAAATGCGTAGCCTTATAGGTTTTATTTGATGAAACCGGTATTGTGCATCGTTTTTATCGCATAAAAACCATACCGATTAAAAACAAGGCCACGGCAGATGATATTAGACATTACAGTAAACTTACAGTTTATATTTGAAAAAATAAACACGATTAATGTAAAATATTTAATAAAGACTCTGTACAAAGAGAAAATAATAGTTATTTAATGAGGGAGGATATCCATTAATAGAAAATCTTTTAAAACATGATAATAAAAAATAAAATTATCTAATTTAAAACGTCTTTATGCAAAAAAATTTTATGCGTAAAATGTTGTTGTTTTTATCATTAAGTGCCAAGATTTTCACGCACTAAAACCTTACGAAATATGACGTTTACAAGTGTACAGTTTAAAATGCTAAAATACACACTAATATATTATGCACCTAAATATCCTACCACAAGTTTTTTAAACCTATTCGTTACTTTTAAAAAAAAAAAGTTTTATAAAAAATTCACTTTTATTCAAACAAACATTTAAAATTAACATTTCGCTTAAAAGTTTTTATAGTGCTCCTCTTACAAGATTAAAAACAATTATCGAGTGCGTATATACACGGAAAACTATTGCAATTTTCCTAATTATTATAATACAATTTAATGAATTTAAAATTAGCTAAAATATGTTTCCTTTTAAAAATAAAAAGAGGTGGGCTGACTGAATACATTTTGTAAATCATCAACAATTTGAAAGATTATCAAAAGTTGTAAAAATTTTCAAAAATCACAAAATTTACAAAATAACAACCCGCCGTTTATTAAAAAAAGCCGTGTTATAATACTTATATTGTATGATATGAGACATGGGTCATACAAGCAATAAAAACGTTTATACTATTCATTTTAAGTTATGTTGAATGTTAATAAGTGATAACCTACTCGATAACCTACGCCCTATGTTAAACACGATTTGTTTAAGGTAGTAAAAATTTAATTTTTTCTATTTTTACTACCTTCAATGTTACGCTCACCAGTTTGGCTTTGAATATTTTTACAGATTTAAAAAGCAGCATCTTGCTTGCATAACAAAACCATTTTGTTTCAATATTGACGGATCGACTATATTTTTTTTAATAACGAGTACTTTAGCTGTGATTTTACTTTATTAAAACAACATTTGAAAATAATACTCCTTAAAATGTTGAAGTTTTTCGTTTTCAAATATAAAACAGAAAACTATTTAGATTCGTAATACAAATAACAATGTAACGTTAGGGAAGTTAAGAATTGTATTTTTAAAATAAAACAAAAATATTCGTTCCATGACAAATCTATATTTTATTATTTGGTCAAACTGTTTCTCAAACAAAATTTTTTTCCAAAAATAGTTTAAACAACTAAACATAAAAACTGTGACTACGGATATTCGAAATATTTCAGGAACATATGTGTGTTTAAATCTTCGGAACCTCGTATTAAATTTTCAAAACTTTTCGTGAATTTTTTATCAAACAAAAATTACGAAAAAAATGAAAATTTTCGAAAAGTTCTAAAATTAGCTCAAAATTTTTCGAAATGTCTTCAACGTTTTAATTTCCGCTCAGTTTTTCGATAGTGACTTTCTAATTTTTTTGCGCCCGAATCTACGACTTCTCAAAGTCTGTATAGTAGGTAGGTATCATTAGAGTCATTACACGAGTTTAAAAATCGGAACATTGTCGAAGAAGTTATCGGCGGTTATAATGGTAAAAAACAAGAAAAAGTACACACGTCGCGTGTAATAAACCAATATGTTCTTCGTCAACACTCGGAATCTAAAAAAAAAAAAGCGCGCACCAACCGTAGATTATAAACCGTACCACTTTTAGCGACGCGTTGACGCTCGGACCTGTCAGGTACGCCGTCAAATACGAGTCCAGCGGACGTATCTCCAACGAGAACGCGAAAACTGCCACCATCGCGGTCACCAGTTTCCATTCGTCGTCGTCCACCATGGCCGCGAACTCGAGTTTCTACCACGTTTGGCGTGTGCAGTATAACACGGTATCTGCTTGTGTCATTGCATCGCTAATTGGCGGGCAGCACGTTTCGATGTTGAATAAAAGATTAAATAAAAAAATTCAAAGTTTGACGGCTTGGCCGATCGAATGGACTCCTCGAACGAACGCCGACGGTACGCCGTTTTGCGATTGTTAACACGTACACGACTGTGAAGTGATTGATAGCGCGACGGTACGATCGATGCACAGTGTGCGTCTGCGTTGTTGTGAGTTGGTTATATTAGTTTTCAACGTTTTTCAAATCGTTCATTAATCAGCTAATAATATTATTTGAGTTAAAAAAAAATAATAGTTGTTGCCGCGTTGGCACAGTATATAAATTTACGTGCGGTTAAAACGCGTGTTGAATTTATCGGGTATTCGCAACTATAAAAGTCGAGTGAGCTTTTCAACGGTTCGAATTACTTTTGATCAACGGTGCCATACGTACGAGCAGCCGTTGAAAGCGGCAAAATAAAAATTTAAGTATAATATTATTATAAAAGAAAGGTATTGATAGATTAAAAACTGTTACTACAAATGGCCGTTCGTTTATATCTACGAGGAGCGATTACGTCTTATCAATAAAATTTTTTGTGTTTATAAAAAAAAAAAAATCAAGGGTCAACCGCGTACCAATGTTCAAAACACCGTTGTTCACGGACTATAAGTTTTGTTTCAGCAAAAAACTCGCGTTCGTGTCGAAACGATTAAAGTAGTTATTGATTGTAATATAAAAACCTATTATTATTATTATCACTACTAGAAAACTACTACTTAGAATTTTTTTTTTTTTGGGAACGGAATCGAGTTTTAAGTTTTTCAACCTTATTTACGCAGTTGCGGTCGCGTTGATGAAAAGGGTCAGAAAAAGTCTCCATTCATATTCCATATTATATTGACTCCACTCTAAATTAGATTTTCGGTAGTGTTTAATGTTTTCTCTATAAAAAAAAAAAATGAACATTTTTTTCATAAAATATTTTATTTCTAAAAAATGCACTTATAATAATAATAAAAAATTATTATAACGAAAAAAATCGGAATAATGTCATTTTCAAGTAGACTTCGCGTACTATCAGTTTTTAATCAGCCGATGAAATTTTATAGTTAGCTGTTTATAAACGTTTAATTGATTCATAGTATCTACT
>CM029357.1:55570466-55582010 GCA_017140985.1 Hormaphis cornu
ATTTTAATTTTAACGAGTTAATACCCTGCTTTGCATACAATATAGGTAAAAAGAATTTGGTAACTAGTACATGTTTGTGTGGCGGAACTTGTACTAATTATATATTTTAATTTGAAAATAAAGAACCAATTATAATTTTGTACTTATGTTTAAATATTGCTTAATATGAATATTGAATAATCATGTTTTGATATTTATTAAGCAGCCAGTATTAATTTACTAATTTGTTGTACTTATAAAAGTAATAATAATTAATAGTATTAACCATTGATTTACTATTTTATTCTATTAATTTAGGTACTTTTCATAGAACTATTATAAAATTATTCGTTCACACAAATCAGTATTAAAATACCTATTTCTATTGGTAAGATGTACATTTTTAATAATTTTAGAGGAGAAACATGATTTTTTTTTAGCACTGCGAATTCATATACCCACCTACTCAGAAGTTTTCAGTCTTGTTAAGAATATTTTTCAAAGCGTATTTAGAATACATATATTTGAATACAACAGATGAATTGGGTAAACATGTTTGAATATAAATACTTTTTAAAGGTATTCCAAACACCTTCAGACCACTTTTTTTAGTTTTGCGTTTGTAACGGAATACACATAGTCTATTAACAGAAATACTTTTAGAACAATTATAGCAATGATTATAATCAAATGTCAAATTTTTAATCCTTTACTAAAATTTTTTGAGTTTGTAAATATATTAAAAAGATTTAGTATTTACCTATTAAGTGTTGGTAATCAATAAGCCGGATAGGTATTTGACAAGAAAAGTACATGATGTAGTTATGTCGTACAATATTTATACAAATAATTAATTTAAGGCCCGCACCTACACCAAATGTCATCAGGGTCAGACTTTTTGGGGAAAATTATTATAGGTTTTGCTCCCGAGCAATATAAAATATGATTGGAAAATTATTGTACAAGTGTTATTTTAGAAGCCAAAGTTCTACAGTAGTATAAAAAAATGAAAGAATAAACAAAAAAAAATATTAAAATAAGTTCTTACTCAATATTTCAAATACAAAAACATTTAAAAAGTATTACTTATTTAAAATTCACACTATTATATCTAAGTATTCAAAATTCGTAAAATGTGTTTAAATACTAATACAAGGTAAGGCTTTTTGGGCGTTTAGTTGTCTTGTAAAAAAATATATATATATTAATATTATTATTATTATTTTTACTAGTATTGGAATACTATAACCAGGACTGGAAGTTATCAAGAGCAGCAAGTATGCCTCATCGTACCTCATGTACGGCTCACACGAATAAGTCTCATATTCAAGTAACGCGATGATATTTTTACTAATTTTCAATAAATAAATAATTTGTTCATTGAACGCGCGCCAATTCCGCCGCTATTAGATTTCATTTAATCCTATTTGTTGTTACACGGTCAATAATTATTTTCCATTCATGCTTTGCTTAAAAACTCCCCACGACGTATAATGATTATTCTATACAAAACTTGTCTTGTTGCTGTCATCTCTATGATTCTGAAATTCTATTAGCCGTCTATTCATCCATTTTTACGGCAGCCCTCCTCGTGCAGCAACGTTCATCCCGGCAGCGATTTACTCCAGAATGTTTACAATAATGTATTTATCAGACACAACAAGTCGTACTGACTAAGACATGGCTGTTATTCTTTTGCCAAACTCATTACTTTTCTTTAGATTTTTGTTTGAAATACAATTCGCATTTTAATATTTTACTTGCGTGATAAATTATTATCGGAAATCATAAGCACCCGATCTATTGTAAAGTATACACTGCAAATAAAAGTACAACTAGTTGGAGTAGAACTTAAGATATCTAGTATTCTAGTGGTATAGCGTTATAGTTATTAAAATGTACGACTAGCGTTTTAGACGGTGAAATGGCTATGACGTAGAGAACAAGAAAATTATCTATAGATGAAACAGTGTATCTGACAAGTGTGATTTTTATCCAAGACGATTGGATACGTTTCTACAACAACGTCTGATCAAAAAAATATAATACAGAGATGAACAAATAGACCGTCGCGTAATGATGGATGTAGGTATTTCTTGTGACAAATCAAACTTAAAAAGAAAAAAAACTTGAAAAACACAAGCGTTTGGAACTGATGTGCGCGGGGGCATTTTTAACACTTTCAAAGTGACACATACAAATATATATACACAATATAAAACAAAAAAAATCATACTACATTATATTATTATGTACACGAGGTAATAAACAGAGCAGTAGTAATTTTTCTATTTCCAGTCTTTTTCTTCACAGCCCGGACCTGATATAATAATGCACGATCGAGGTTAAAAAAAAACTTCAGAATTTTGCAATATTCGCGAAAACATTTATCGGCAATTGCGTTTCGAAAAACGGTGCGTCTCGCTCAAGACGTCTCCATCAGCTCGACCGACGGTATCGGCGACGAGCACGCGTCCCGGTCGCCGCCGTTCTTCCGTGTACCGGGCGGCGGCGGCGGCGGCGGCGTCTCTATCCGCGTGTCCACCGTCAGCTTGCCCATCTGGCCCAGGAACAGCACCTCGTTGACCAGCCGCTTGGCGATGATCACCGACTGCCAGTCCATCTGCCGCAGCTCGTTGGCCGCGTACCGGCCGAAACCGTCGTAGTAGTCGGCCACCGGCGGCTCGGCCGGGTCCACGCCCACGCCGCCGACCACCTGCGGCTCGTAGTAGTCGACGGCGGCCGCGGCGTACGACACCTGCTGCGGCTCGTAGTGGCCGTCCGCGGCCGCGGCGCACGACGACGGGCCCGCCAGCACGTCCAGCACGCGGCGCCGTTTCTTGGGCGGCGGCCTGTTGTTACCCTGTTGCTGCAACCTGACGGGCGCCGCGGTCGCGTCCACCGTCGTGCCGCCGGCCATCGACTGCGGCCGTTCCGGTTCCGGCGAACACGGGTCGTCCGTGTCCTCGGCGTGGTCTTCGTACACCAACACCGGCGGGGTCTGCGCGCGAACAGAAGAACCATGTGTGTAAAACGTTTAGTCGGAAACAACGGGGGGAAAAAAGAAAAAAAAAATGTGTAACGAAAAAACAAAACGCTTTTTTTCCCACCGAAAACGTTATAGTTTGAAAAAAACATATACGAAAACGTTCCGACGGGATCGAAGCGAGCCGTCTTCGCGGCCATCTTTGGTTTTTACGCCGAGAAATTCGGGAGAACCGAGTCCGACAACCGTTTGGTCGTCGCAATTACAATTAAATTATTTCGATGCGATGTCGTGTGAACGTTTCTGAGTGTTTATTCGTTTTTACGGCATTGTTTCTTTCAGTTTTCCAAAAAGCAGTTCCCGGAAACGTTTCAACTCAATTTGAAATGTAATAAAACGTTGATTTTTTTTTTGAAAAACTAAATACTTTAAACACTAGAGTTCTGAGACGCGTACTATAATTATTATTAGGAGGTGCCTCCTGTGGAAACCACTTCCCCAAACTCCGATGTAAGAGAACCGCAGAGTTGAAAAAATAAAAATGTACAGCGATCCCGCTAATGGAGTAGGTAACTGTTTTGGGTAGGTCACTGATTTGGCGTTTCGTATTAAGTTAGCAATAAGCAATGATCAACAGTTGTACACGAACATTACGATTACGAGCGAACAGAGTGCGAGTTAAATGGTCACACACTTTTGGAATCCTGTATTTATCCGCTTAAAACTGGTGGAAATTTATTGAAATCGACGTTTAAACTTCTTTCGTATTGCCCAATAACATTTTAATTAATTCCATCCGCATTCATCATAATAATACTCACCTCATTCGACTCGTAATTGTCGTCACTGTTACAACTGCGCACTAACCACACCCCCCTGTCTTCGCCTTGATGCTGGTCATTTAGGAACTCCAGTGACCTAAAAAAAGAAAAGAAAAAATTTTTATTTCGCGTGTGACTTCTTCTAAATTTTTTTTTCTTTTAAATTGTGTTTAAAAACGTAAAATTTTTATTAAATACGAGACAGCCTTTTTTTGATTGGTCTCGTCAAATTCGGGCTAGTTGATGAAGCCAAAATAACAGATCGAGTTTAACATGATTTACAGTGTTTTCAGCTGTAAAAAATTAAAGGTAAACAAAATATTTTTTCTACACTTTTTAGGTTGAAAGTTTAGTTGCAGCTAATCAATCCAACTTGATTAAAAAGCTAATCTTTATATTTCTTTAAAAAATCAAGTACACCGACGTACTAGCTTTTGTCCCGTTTGAGTAATTTGATTTTAACTGACAATTTTTAAAAATAATTCCAACAGTTGCGACTGGAAGCGTTAATGTGGGGTCAGCGTTTCTAAAAAAATAATCACTCGAACACTTGAAAAAACTCGGTGATAAAACTGAAAAACGTTGATACAGGCCATGGGGTGATGAAAAACTAGTTTTTTACAAAGGGGCTTTGTCACTCTGAATTTTTTTTATAATAATACAGTTTTGTTTTTCCGTTTTTATCCTCAAAATGGTTTTAAACCCGTGATAATGTCAAGTAACTGCATGACGTATTAGAACTTTGAGGGCACATTTTTTTTTTTTTGCAAAGCGTACTTTGGGTCATGACAATGAATATGTACTAACATTTTTATTGAAATATCATTTTATGCTTCCGTGATTGCTATTTTTCGAGTATAGGTTTAGAGCCAACACCGACGAGTCAAATTAAAGGCAAGAACCTAAACTGCAGTGTTTCCACTATAGACGATTTTTCGAGGAAATAATTTCCGATGAGTTTATAATATTACGCGAACAGTCATTATTTCAATATTATTAATAAGTTCAACTATGAACTTCTGTAAGAATATAAATATTTTCAAAAAATTATCTCGTAAAAACACGAAAGACGCTATTTCGAATTCGGAAACATTCTTAAGAATGAAAATTACAAAATAATACATCCCTAGTAACTCGTCGAGTTGCCATATTCGCAACAGGAAATTCGACAAAACACCTTAAGTTACAAGGTATATAATATTTAAACTTAACTATTTAACTATAGTCGATGCCCGATTTTGGCGAATCTAACAAATATATTATATTAAAATTGCAACAACGTTATTAAATCAAACATAAAAGTAGTTGTATGAACATTTTAAGCCCATTGTGCCTCTTACTTGTAATACCATAAACTGGGCCCGTAAACTCCGCCGTATCTCTTAGCGTCCATAACTTTTTTGAACTCTCTCAAATAACACGTTCTCAGGTTGGCTATTTTTCGTTTTAAATCTTCCATCGTGAAATTTTCATTGTACCTGCAGTATACGCACACGTCGTGATTGTTATAAAATTATAAACAAAATGAAAACAATTAGTTACACTACAATAATAATTATGATACATCCATATGAAAGCAAAACGTGTGTGGGTAAACATTTTTCCACGACCGATCCACTCGGGGTTGTGGTGGTACTCGATCTTCCGTCTATAATAATAAGAACGTTTTAAATTGTCTAGAGATTTCCACAATGTTCTAGAATACGAGGAAGTGGATCGTGTTTGAATATTCTAGAAATAAAAATTTGGAAATTTTTAAATGCCGTGTTGAAGAAATTTTGATTCTCGAAAGTACCATGACGTACAAAAATTGTCGAATTCATTGTATGTGTATCGCGAACACAACTGTTTTTTTTTTTTGTAAAAAAAGTGTATTTATTCAAGTGAATTGCGTATAACATTCAATTCAAATAAGAATAAAATTAATTTTTTTAATCAAAATGTTTTGATCTGTGTGAGTGCACCTAACTTATATTGCGAATTAAAATAGAACGCGTCAGAACCAACCCCTACGCTGATTCGTTTTCCTAAATACGTAGTAGATCCTGTGTGAACTTCAACGTATAGAGCGACAGTTCTTTCACTGTTTTATATATTATAATTTGGACATAGAAATATTGTGTCATCACAGTCACCTTCGAAAAACTGTATTTTATGTTACTGGCAGCTGTAATGCGCGTAAAACCTAACCCGGTTACTCTAACAATTTCCAAAAAGCGGTTTAAAAACTAAAAACGCACATTACAACAACCATTCTTTCACTGCAGTTAGATTGAACACGACGATTAATATTACTAACTCCACATTAGAACCTACCGCCAACTTACTGAAAAAAAAATTCGGTAGAGATCATAATATTTTCATTCGAGGCTACAAATTATTTAGTAAAATGTTTACTGGAATACGACTCATTATTTAATATCTGAAAACTGGGTTTAACAGTTAACTATGTGTAAACCCTTGTTTGAGTTATAAACGTTTATACTAAAACAAAAAAAATGTTATATTCACACGTACAATTTGGATATAATATTAAGAAAATCGAGGCGCCCTTTTTCAAGTCGTCAATGCGAAATACGTATTCTGTATTCGTGATATTATACACACGCTCTGAATGAAACACGTCAAAATTGAAAACTGTGCTTGGGGCAAACATCATTTCGAAAACGATGCGAATCACTAATTTTTAAAAATATAGTCTCAAATTTGATGATCAATACGCAGATACGTGTTATTTACTAATATTGATTATATAATATTAGTTACTTTGTGTAAAAACTATACATTTATGTCAGACACATATGTATGCAATACATTGACTACGAAAAACTAGAATCACTGCAAAAACTACACAAATCACAATTACTTTAATAGAGAGATTATTTTGCGGTCAGTGTGAAATTTCATTTTACGACTAGTGTGGTTTTTTTGAAATCTCTGGTGTGCATTTTGAAGAAACATAATTTGTTAGTTTGAAAAAAGCCGCAATCAGTCTGGGTCGCGCGGGGGTAGTTTGACGGGGTAGCTTCGGGTGGGTCAATGGTTTCTCGATGTTGTGGTTCAAACGTACCGTTTAATGCACGAATCATCGGAAAAAAAAAACGATTCTGAGCGAGCTCGGTTATCCAGTAGGTTACGTTCTGGTCGAAATTAAATTTTACGATAAAACGGAGAAATAACTCTACTACACGCGATTTTAACGATACACGTGTCGTTAAAAATCTTGAAACCGAGACATCGGGAGATCGAAAATTGTGCGATTTACGGTACACAGAGTAACGTACGACTTGTTTTCAAAAAAAACGAAAATCGACGTAGATTAAATTTATATAAAACCTCAAAGTCTAAAAACAGCTATAAATGGCCTAAAACGAAACGAATTTTTTTCCAAAGTTGTATAATATCTAAAATTTCAAGACCCCTCGACGATTGTTTTCAAAAATCACGGAGGAATTCTCATTACACGCGTTACTGACACGAAATGTCGTTTTTCGCGGTGATTCTGCCGGTCGCGTTCAAAAACTATCGAGAAAAACGACCTCTGTCTCCTCCAAGGCACCATTTTGATCCGATCTTTCAAAAAAGAAAAAATGGTACCGTAGTGGAAATCGGTGTGCTCTTTCTGGTGGAAATTTCGTTAACGGTAGAGAAAAACGTCATTGTGAAACCGCTCGGAACCCGAAACAGCTTGACAGAGCAACCCCCGCGATGGCGCGGCAAACGTTTCGTCGTGGCGAGGCCGTGACGCGAGAAACCGAAACAACGGCCAAGCGGCGTCGACGGCGGAAAAAATCGTTAGCTCGGGCGGCGGCGGCGGCAAGTGGTGGCGGCACCGTCGAAACCACCCCCGTCATGTACGTTCTCGACGTTTTGTACCGTTTAGGCCGATTTCTTCGACAGGGACCACGGATACTGACGGCCCGAGTTTCCTGGGTGAATTTGAAATTCGTTCTGTATGGTTAGCTGCCGTGGTCAGTTACGCGGAAAAAAAAAAGCTGTCCGTTTTACGCTGCTCAACGTGGATAATTTTTAACCGTGGCACGTCGCGCGCACAGTTTTCTACAGCATTCGGTTTCTCGCCGGACTAATAAAAGATTAAGAAAAGCTTCGTGGTCTTCGTCGTGGTTGACGCAAAGAGCGACGCAAAGAGCGGGGCCGCGCGGAGGGAAGCGACCGCGGTGTGCGCGACGGCGTCGTATAGGTGTCGGTACACCTTTGATTTTAACAAACATACGGTGTATTTAATCAACGTCGGTACGCGCACAAATTATTAACTCGATGACACATTAAAATAGATGAACGCCCCCGAACCGACGATTATTGTAACCGGCGAAATTTTTGGGGAGCGCATTATTGGGGAGGACGGTTTACGTGAGAAGAAAAACACTTGTTTTCGGACCCAACGCGATATTCCATCGGTTATTATCGTACTTTTTGATCAACTGCAACAGCGACTCGTAGGCCTCGTTCTTCACGTCCTTGTTCTTGTAGTCCGGGTCCTTGGTCCTCCACAGACACGTGCACGACTTGTACCCGTCGATCAGCTCCGATATGAGTTTTTTCTCCATGGCCACGATCATCGTCGACAGAGCCCGCGACCTAATAACGTGTGCGACGAAACGTTATTGTCGCCGCTGTTATTGTTGTTGTACGCGACAAAAACCCCTCAGCGAACTATACGTGTAAAAATGGCAGAGTGTGAAAAAATGAAATAGCTGCACGACGGTGTGCGCGCGTAAATTGGCATTTTTCAATACGACGCCCGTGAAAACGGTAGTGACTTTACCCCTCGATTTGTTCAGAGGACTGTCGCGGGATATTTTTTTTGGGTGAACGCATTTCATAACGGTTTTGTTAACGTCGTCGTTTTTTTGCTTTGTGCCGAGCTCTTTTTTTTTTTTGCAACTTGGTTGGCGTATTTGTAATAAGCGCAATCGGTTGCACCGACGAGCGGCTGTTGAACAGTAAGATAACACGCTATACCATTGATCTGTATACTTTTAATCAATGAATACGAACGGGCAGACGACGAAAAGAGCGCGAGACCCGCCGATCGTCATGGCAAAACTTTCTCCCGCCTATAGAGCACACACGAAATCGAGTGGATGCGACGTAAATTTCGATTAAAAATGTCCCGCACTTTTTCGTTCAAAAACACTAAACGTACGATTTTTCACACACGTCGCAATATTTCCGATTTATCGTGTAGTTCGCTAAGAGTCGCTAGATCGACGCGTTAGAAAATCAGTGGGTTACGTCGGTACAACAAATTTACCTGTATTTCGCGCAAGTTTGAACTCCACGCCGTCGTGCAGCTAGCTATTTTACTTTGCTCGCTGGACAATAAAGCGGAACAATAACTTTTTAAATTGCGCGACAACGTCCACGGGGTATCGCACGAGTTGTACGGACGGCGCAGTGCGGACTGCGGACGGAGCTGCGGCTGTCGGCGGTCGGTCGTCGGTCGGTCGGTCGCGGCAGGCACGGTCGCACCACGCGAGTGCGCGCGCGCGTCGCACACTGGTACCACCGTTGGTGGCGGTCGGGCGCCGATTTTCGGTCGCGGTCGGCGGCACGCGGTTGGCCAACCTGGCGTCGTCGAGCCGACACGACGATCGTTTGTTTGTCGTGGGGGGCGATAATTTTGCAGACACCGTAACTCGATGTTGGTAATGTTATTACAATTATGGTAACAGACCCCGGGATTTGTATTTTAAAAGTGATGCGAACGTGCAGAGAAAAAGTGGCTAAAATATGTGCGTTACACTTTATAAAAATGTGTTTTACTTTTACACCAAAGAAAATTCAAAAATATTTAAAAAAAATGACAGTGTTATCTTCTGTACACACATTTCAAATCAATCGAAAACTTTTGGGAAACTTAAAAAAGAGATAATACCAATAAAGCCTCTATAAATATTTTACGTCGTTTGAATCATTACTCTCGAAAAACAGCTAATAGAAAACTTATAAAATATACGGATCTTTTGAAATAACATTTTTGGAAACTTTAAATATTTTAAACATTAGTATACAACATACGTTTTAAAACTCGACAGAACAACAGTTAAAATATTAAAATAGGTTCTTTTAATAATTTTCAAAACGGTGAACAGTAATATATTTTTCCATATTTTCTGATGTCGTTCTTTTTTTTTCAGTTAGAATTGACTTACCTACTAAAAGACTTTTCTACGTCAACCGAGGTCCAAACTTCTTACGTGAACACACAGCTGAAGGAGTTCGGTGGCTTATCGTTTTCTAAATAAAATACGCGAAATTTTTGTGGCCATTCGTCGTCATTTTCCATAACTATATCTGGCTTTAAAGAAGCGAGCGTTTTTATCGTCGTACAAGGGGTGCACGGAAATAAAAAACGAGCAATCGAGCGCCCAATTTTTACAACCACAAACCCCATTTCGATTTTAGTTATTTAATCAATTTATTAAGATAACTTCTAAACCGCTTCTGCTAGTTTTTAGCTTACCACGCATTCGTTTGTCTTTTGTTAGTAAACTAAACTTTTTTTATAAACAATCGTTCAATTAAAATGGGGTTTGTGGTTGTAAAAATTGGGTGATCGTTTTTTATTTCTGTGTACCCCCCTTCTACGACAGTAAAAATGCTCGCTTCTTTAAAACTATAGCTAGCGTCTAGCTTACCTAGTATCGTGAGTTAACCTTCTACGTATCGTAATATGAAATATTGTACAGTTAAAATTAAAAAATTATAAGCTAAGAGTCTATTAAATTTCCTCCCTTCCTCCCCCGAACTAAAATTGTTTATTCATAACAGATAATTTATTATCTATTTGAATTTTAAATCGCGCAATTAAATATGTACCAAACAAAAAAATAGTTCGACTTTTCGCCACTGAGAATGCGCAGTTGGTTTTTTGCGATTTTTTAAAAGGGTGTAGATCATTTTTTTTTCGAGACCAACTTTAAAGATGAAGTTGGAACAAATCTAAACTATGTTCAAAATGTCGTACGATTTGGCCCAGCAGTTTTTTCTCATCAGTTTGCACAAAATTAAATTAAAATTTTTTTTTAATTGGCTAATAATGTCGCTAATAATATCCTGTCGGTGGCGTGGCTAGGAATGTGTCAAGGTTTTGAATAAAATTTTAATTGTAACTAAACTAATCAAATATATGGGTTTGCGTATTCCCCTTTTGTCCCGTAAATTATTATTTTTCTTAACGAGTGTATATTTTTATGCTGCTTGTTATTATTAATTATTTATTATGTTAATATTTAATTTTTAATGCACTATAGAGTGATTCAATATAATTTGAACAGTTTTTAACTTAAAAAAAAAAATTTGATTATTCTTTAGATTCCAAATATTTATTGATAAAACTAACGCTGCTCATCTTTTTGATGTCTCAGTGACGTTTTATGAAGACTGGCAAAAAATGGAACGGTCGTGAAAAACCCTGGAAACAGCATATTCCTATAGATGTATCTAGTCATTTTAATCAGTGGCGCTTCGAGGACATTTTGGGGTGCGAGAGGCTTGTATTATAATAGTTTACAAGGTAATTTTCATACGACATCTTGTTTATAATTAGTAAATAAGTATAAATTAGTTAAACCGTTGAATTGCCAAAAATGTAACGCGATTTGACCAATACCAAAATTTTTGTTTGTAAAAGGCAAAAGCTGTTATGTATACAACTGCACGTCTGCATGTAACAAAGATACAATATATATATACTATATACTTGCAGCTATTTTTTCGAAAGTATGTCGCATT
>CM029357.1:55587010-55605901 GCA_017140985.1 Hormaphis cornu
GAGCGAGCGAGCGAGCGAGCGAGGCCGCGCGCCGACACAAAGAGCGGGGCTTTTGTTGCGTCGCCGGGTTCGACGACCCCGCGGCCGCGCGCGGTCGGCCGCCGCCGCCTTCGTCTCCGAAACGCTCTGCCGCCGGTACGTGTACACGCGCGCATTTCTCCGCGAGTTCGTTGACCTCGCGGCCGGCCGCACGCGCGCCCCTGCGCACGCACACCGCGTCGGTTCGCGCCGCACAGGTACCCCAAAAAACGGGCCCGTATCGATTTCGGTAGTCGTTTTCGGTACGGTTTTCGTTGTTCTTTTGTACTCTTTCCGCTGTCTTTTCCCCGACGTGGTTTTCGCAAAAAAATGTGCCGGGCGAAAGAAAAACTCGTAACGCATTGTAGAATTTTCGTAACTGTCGAGTTGTGATACCCGCGATACATCATCAGGGCGGAAAGATGGTTCACAAAATAACAGGGATCATTGTCGACCACCGGTTTGGAAATCATTTTTCCTTTGAAAAAACCGAGTGAGCGTCCCGGTGAAAACCGAACTAAAAATGGTGGTCCTAAAACTCCGAAAACCGTATCCACGAATAAAAAAATGACGTGTGAAAATATCGCGTAGGCCCACCGAGTACATCGGTTTACAATTCGATCGGACTCGCCGCTCAACTTTTTAGTGGAAATTTGCGTGTTATTACTCGCAAAATGTGTAGAATTCGAACATTTTTCCGGCTGTAACTTGAAGCCGACATCTCAAATTTTTGTGGTACCCGTTCAAACTTCAAAAAAGTTAAAGATCTACGCGAAAACGTCATCACAAACCTGAAAATTTCAAATTTTCGCAGTGGAATGCATAGTTTGTTTTTGGAGTGTTGTTACTCAAGAAGTAGGCGAAACTTTACTGAAAAGGATATAAGACTACGTGTTCTTACTGCAGTTTGCGTTTGATTTTTCAATAGGGTGATGACAATAGTTGGGCCAATTTTCGTAGGTTTTCAACTAATTTTTCGGGGAGATTTGAGCGATGAAATCAAAGGCGAACTCTAGGAAGCCTTCTTCTTTTCGTAAAAAAATCATTTAATTACGTTGATTTTTACAATAGGCGGGAGAATTTTAAATAAAACCGAATTTCGTCCGCTTGATAAACGCGCGTTGAAAGCGATAGAAATCGCCTACATTATGCCCCTTAAATATTTAACGTTTAACACATCGCAGAAACGATGTGTGCGTAAATACCATCTCTTCTTCAAACCGTTCGCGTACGATTCGCTACGTTTTAAGTGTTTACATTTTTTCCGTTCGTTTTTAAAACAATCGAAAATTTATAAAAAAATAATATAATTTTGTGCGCCTTTGTGTAAAAGATCACATAATTTTTGTATTATGAAAGCCTAATGATGTATACTGCGGTACGAAAATGATTAAATCGCGTCTAATAATCGCGTTTGAAACTTTTCACTTTGAAACCGCCACACTGAAATAGCTGATGTCTATAATTTGGACGATTTGCATCGTCCCGACGCACTAACCTGATTGTAATCGTATTAAAACTTAGTATGAGCTGTCTACAAGCCGAAGGAATTGTGTTCCAACGGATGTGCCCGTACAAATATCATTAAAATGTGCCGAAATCGTGTTTTCCCGGCTATCGAACCGCGCACCGACGTTATCGAAATCCGACGTCGAACTCACATTTGAACATAACAGGTTTAACTGCCGATGCTCGCCTGTGCCGGCTCCGAATCCAATTACACACATAATATATACGTGGTGGTTTCGGTCGCTTTAAAGTTGAAAATAATTACATTAGCCGGCGAGTGAGCGCTTTCGACGCGGTATTATCTCCGTGTGTACACTATATTTTTTACGGACGTCCGACGATGAAATGTTACACAAAGAGGTAACGGTTGTTATTAGAAGTACACGGCAGGATACGTTCGCTATAATCATGATACCAAAAAGAAACCTCGGGTGGCGCCGCTGACGGTTTCCTCCTGCCGGGATCATACATCAGCTAGGTGTATACAAACCGTGCTCGCTCAAAATCGTTTTTTCGAGTAAAATGGTCCGGTCGAGGTTTTTTTCATTGAAACACGACCTCCGAACCGGTGACCGCCGACCCATAAAGGAGACGCGTGCGGGCCCACTCCATTCATAAAAAAACTTTACCCCGTCTCGCTCCTCGTCCTCGCTCCGACGGAACCAGAAACCGCCACCGAGCGGCACGAACTTTGCGCAATGGTAAATACCTGCACACAGTATGATAACAATAATGACTTATTAATAATAATACCTTTTCCATTTCTGGTGTATAATATAATAGTGTGCGCACGCTTTTGCTATTGTAATATGGGGTTTCGACGCGGAAAACAATATAACATTTCTAAGTGCGTTTACCGTGTACGTATACCTACAGTAACGTACAATATTACCGTTGTAAACAATACCCCGGGTGAAGACGGTTCGCATCTCGTTTGAGTTGGCTTCCGTTCGTTTGGCGAATTTCCACCACGATTTTCCATCATTTTGTCGCCCCCCGAGGATGACAAGCGGTTTCAACGCGTGAGGTCGTTTTCGGTAAAAACGCTTTTTCGTTTATGTCGTGCGGCTGGAAAAATTGCCGACTAAAACCTTAGTTTCACAAAGAAAAAGTCCTCTGTTCTACGAACACAGTTACGACTGCGGACTACGGTTCCGTCGATCTACGTTCATCGAGATGGACAAAAAAGTGTAGCGATAATTCGAGTTAGGAATGTATTGTTCCGAGAAAAACTATCCGTCAATTATGTCGTCGTGGTACTGAAGATTTTATTGGTTACCGATAAAATACGGTACGACGTGTTAAGAGAAGTGTTAACTTTGAAATATCTCACGCGTTATGTTTTACCTACGGGTAATTAACAGTTACCATCATTGTTCGTGTGACAAAATCGTCCGAGACTGTTATAGCGACGTTTATATCCGTAAACGCGGTATTAGATTTACAAAGTTTAACAAACGATCGTAAAAAACAGACATTTTTCGTAATCCAGGCGATTCCTGAGTATTTTTCGCATACTTGTTGTGCAGATCATTTTTGTGACCCGGGTGTCAATACGATAAATACAGGAATGCTTGAAAATGTACGTCCAAGAAAAAGTAACGCGCTTTCAGATCGGAGCACAGTTGGGTGCGCCTTTTATGGGGTTGCGGTGCGGACATGTTCTTTTTTTTTTTTAAAACAATAGAGCCGTCAGAATTCGGACGGTATCGTGTTGGAAGAGGCTAAATAGACAAAGCGATGTAGGGTTTCGATTTTTTGTAAAATTTCTCAGGTCGAGTGCGGTCTCTTTGAGACGCCCTGTATACGGTAGTGTTGCAGCGTACGGTTTCCTCTGAGAGACGACATTTATTTACCTATTTTTTTTTTTTTTTCGACTTTATTACCGAAACAAACCGGAAACAATACAACCGCGTCGACGTTACGGCTATTGTGTCAATAAATATAGCGAGACGTAACTGGTAATGTTTTTCGCAGGTCCGGGTGGCCGAACCGTAAAAGTTTGGCGAGTCTGCGGAAACAAAAACTTTTGCGCGAGTTAAGCGGTGTTTGCCAAAAGCGTCTTCGGTTTAAACGCGGTCAAAGGTGCGGCGGCGATTAATCGCTGGAAAATCGCAGTAGCTATCGAATCGATTTTGAAGCGATTTGAAGCGATTTGAACACGCGGAAAACGCGAAATCGCCGGATCGCGTTCAGTTGGGTCGCCCGTTTTAAAACGCGTGCTCAACGGGTTCGTTTTGCCCGTCGAGTTTCGAAATCGACTCAATTGAAGAAAAAATATCTAAATTTTCGTGTACAGTAAAGAACAAACCGCCAAACTATACCGTCAGTTGAGTCCGTTCGCCAGTCCGCGGACTACAATAAACACTCGAACCCCGGTACTTGGGTACCCAAGTCGTTACGTTTTAACGGATCATTTTTTATGGGATCGATCTATAAGGGTATTGAACGTACAAAATATACTTTGGCAGAACAACACCAGAGCGTGTACGGGACGCGTAGTGATTTTACGGATAAACAGTGGTGATCGATAATAATCAATCGATACGAAATAATAATGTATATGTAACGTTTGGTACGAGATTGACCGCGAAGATATTTCCAGAACGAGCGCGCGCGCGCGCACACGCGTTTTCGGGAACGCATCTATGTTGGCGCAGGGGTCACTGAGCGGCGCAGGGGCGGGGTGAGGAGCAGAGAAGCAGAGTGCATTGCCTTCTGGAAATATTCGGAGGTCGACGACCCCGGCAACGGGATAAACGCGCGTTGTTGCCGCGGTGCTCCGAGCGCTGGCCTGGTGTACACTATACTATACGTTTCTCCGAGAAAGCGTAAACAAAACGCGTTCCTCGCTACGCTCCGAATCTGAAACGAACGAATAAGATCAGGCGGCCAGTTTGACGGAGTAACGACTGCGGGAACTTTGGGCTGGGAGATCGAACGTATATACCTACGATATCCGATAGCAATTGTCGTCGAAAAATAATAAAAAAAAACGATCGCGAGAGCGAGCTCGGTCGTCACCAAAATACGCGGTGGTAAATTTTTCGAGAATTTCTATTATTTGGCTTGAAAATTTTCGAAATCATCTTTCAACAAACCCGCATCGCGCCTATTATGGTTTAATGTCGTATACGTAAAAGTTTCGATTCGTTCCGGATGTTACGCGGCCAAAATACTGGAATCGATGCGTCAAAAACTGCGCGTTTGCCATCGATCAATGTTTTTCTCCGTACGATCGCAACTTTTTCAATTTTTTACTATCATACTCGAGACCACCAAAAAGGCCTTTCTGAAGAGGACTTTAAAAATCGGAGCCGTTACACGCCCTAAAAAAAAGGTGTTAACTGCAACAAAAAGACCATCGTTGTAAAAACAGTACATTTCTCGCTGCGCTCAGAATCTAAAACAACCAAAATAAGATGTCCGAACGTCTGCGAACTCCTCGGTGTGTTCCTCCTGTTCGCAGGACGGGGGTTGTCGTTATGCGTGTAAATTGCACGGTTCGAAGCGCAAAGCGAAGCAAAAATAACTTTTTATTTTATTGAAAACTAGTGTGGACACAGTATGTGTAGATTTTAGAATAATCTGGATGCTAACGTCAATAATATCTGATTGCGCGACATTTTCAATTCGATTCGAGTTTCATAGATTTCATCTGTTGGAAGAGTTTTCTGAGTAGTCCGGAAAAGTCAAGTTTGGGCTGTGCCCAACACGGTGCGATTGCACAACTATAAAGAAAGAACAAAAAAAAACCAACTACACAACCGTTTAAATAATAGTTCTAAATGTTGGAAACTGATATTGACGCGTGAAAAATACAAGTTATAAATTTACCCGACAGTCCGAGTTTGTTTGTATTTTTGAAAACACGAAACGTCCAGAAAATACAATCAGTTCTGTACTGCGGACGTACCCGACGTCAAGTACGAATAATAAAATCATCAAAATCGAGAAAATTGTTCTTTTATCATTGCGATCTTTCATTTTTTTTTACTAGATTTTATCTGGACGATTTCCAAGTCTTACCTAACACTGCGAGTGTTTATTTTTTTTTTTTTTCACGCCTTATAACAATTTAGTCGTTATAACATAACGTTTTATTTATTGCGCCGAAACAACAATTAGTATTCATAGTAGTAGTCGGTATCAAAAAAATTATCTTGTACGCGTCATGAACGCAGCAAAACTTCAGTGTTTTTTTAGAATTAGAAAAAAAAATCCTTATGAACTGTACCATGCCAGTAGGCGTACCAATATATTATATATTGTGAGGTTTACCCGCAACACCTGGAACGTGTAATTTATTCCACTCTCTTTGTTATGAAAATCATTATAGAAAAAAAAAAATAAATAAAACGCTCTTATTGTTTTATTGGTTCAAATAATCGAATAATAATCTTTGTTTGAGAACACGAGAGTGTAAATAATCCATAATGTATTGTACTACAGTTTGACTGAAATCATCCAGTGATTTGTTTTTTTGTAACAACGCGTTCGTGGTCTGTTGCACCAGTTGAAAAATAACTGTGCTTACGGTTTTGTACACTCGTGTATACTTCAAAAAGACTTTTTATGTATACATTCGGGAACACGAGGCTAGAAAATATAACGGACGAAACGATGGAACAAGAATTATATTTTATACTCGATAGATACGTGTTAAGTAAATCAATAACTATTATAATAACGTCTGTATGGTATATAATATGCAGACGCGCCGTTTTGGATTTTAAATAGAGGTGCAGGAACGTTCGATGCAGGCCAGTCGATAAAAAAAAATAACTAAAAATGCGTAAACTTGCGCAGTTAGGGGAGCTCAACTCCGTATCAATTCGTATCGTTCCATTTTTAGATTCTGAGCGTCTGTGAGGAATCATATCGCATTTACATCGATGTTTTTTTCTCTTCTGTCAACAACTTTTCGGGTAGAACGAACGCTCAGGTTTTTAAAGTCAGTACCTACCTCTAATTTAAGGTCTATGAACTCCGGTGGTACTTTGAACGAAGCTTTTTTTGACATTTTGCTTTTTTTTTTTAGTTTTACCCCGAAAACCCACAAAAAAAATCGTGAATTTTACGACGAAAAATTTGAAACTTTCGTAACATCGTTACGTTGAATACCAAATAAAAGTTGCGATTTTAAATTTTATTTTAATTGAAGAATTTTTTGAATTTTGATTATTTTCTGAGTTATAAGCCGAAAATGGCGATGTCGTCAAATCCGGTACATCAGAACCGCCATATTTAAACTAACGTTGTAAAAAGTTATTCCATCTCATTTTCAAACTTTTATGTAATAAACTAATTTATTGCGTTATAAAAGATTGAAAAAAGTTTTCGCTAGGTATTTTAAAACTGTCAAATAATTTTCCAAGTATATTTTTTGTTAGATACATGGTTTTTAACCTATTCTGGATAAATGAGCTCGCTCAGAATCGTTTTTCGGAGGCGATGATTTATCATTGCTTTCGGATATTTAATATAATACGTTTGAACCACAACTTCCAAACCAGTGACCCACCCAAAGCGTAGTCCGTCAAACTACCCACGCGATCTGCAGTTGTCACTGCAGTTGGGTAATGAAAATACACACCGTTTTGGATAAAAAAAAAAACACAAAATGCGAGTAATATCCTTTGTCGGGACTGATATTTTCTCAAGTTTGTTATTTCAGCGCCTGTCATTCGATATAGCAATAATTTTATATATATATATATTTTTAATTTTTTTACCGTACAACAGCAATGTACATTTGGAATGGCTGTTGAACAAAATAACGCTATTAAAAAGTACCGTCATTTTCGCGAATGTAACTCGTTCGGAACACGACTGGTTTTATACTATTTTTTTTTAACAGTGCGTTATAAACGAGCGCCATCAGTCATCGCAGAAATGTTCACTCGAGTGCGTAAACCCTTTGAAAAAAAATGTAAATAACTGTGGAGATTATAAAAATAATAATGATCATTTGTTACGATCGTTAAAAACGTATTTATAATATTTAAATTTATTTGCCCGCGTAAAATGATTGTATTTTGTCCGCAAATCGACTGCTTGGCTCAAGTTTACGAATTGTTCGTTGTCATGACACATAAATGTCGATTAAACAATACATACATTATACCCATTAACTATATATATATATGTATTTTATAACTATTTTAGATTATAAGCGTAGCGAGGAATGTATTGTTTTTACAGTGATGTTTGCGTGTTTTGATTTGCTCCGATTTTTAAAGTCAGTACCTCTACTGAAAAGTCTATGGACTCCGGTGGTTGAAGATTTCTTTGAAATGTCGCTCACTTTTGGAGTTTTACTCAAAAAACAAAGAGTCGAGAATTTCACGGCGAAAAATTTGAAACCTTCATGTTTGTAATGACGTTTTCGGGTGGAAGGAGTGTGCTCCAATCGTTACGTCGAATAGCACATAAAATTTGGGGTTTCGGCTTTAAATTTGATTTTGTTTGTAACATTTTTCGATATTTTGATTATTTTCCGAGTTAGATGTGTGCCGAAAACGACGAAAATGGCGAAATCACCAAATCCGGCATCAGACCTATCGATTTAATATTTGGCCATAACATCCGAAATAACGATCACGCTGAAACTTTTAAATAATGTTCGAATAATTAAAATACAGGTTCGATAAAAGTTACAAGTGATTTTGAAAATTTTCGAGCTGAGCGTAGAACTTTGAAATTCTCGACAAATTTACCAGGACGTTTACACGTTAACTGACAACCGAGTTCGCTCAGTTTTTTCGAAGGCCATCATCGCTTTCAGGTATAAAAAAATACGTTTGAACCACTACTTTCAAACCAGTGACCGACCCAAAACGTAGTCGCCACTCCGTCAAACTACGCGAGTTTGTTTTTATCATTTATGATTTACACCAACACTTTTGTACTTTTGATTACTGCAGAACCGTTTACAGTTGAAAATTTTAACAATTTTACCGTTTGGCGCGTGAGAACGACGTGCGAGGCCTGTAAAGGATGTTCGGGAAACAAAGTGGACTTTCAAAAAATATACGTATCTATACTCCGATCGTTCGTTTTACTCGGTACACGGGCAAATTATTTAACCATAGCGTACGGAATTCCGATTGTATTGAGTGTCGAGCTATTTTCACAAACGAATAATATTATTTTAGTTACGATCAGTATAAAAAAATCCGCAAAAAAGATCGGTCCTGTATAGGCCGTGTTCTACAATCTTCCAGGTGGGTTTCGACGTTTTTCAACGCAAACCCATGTCGCCATTTTAGAGCCTCGTCGCTCGCACGGAAAGTTTCATTTTTTTATTTTTTCGTACGCGAAATACGCGTTTACTTTGTGAAAAGTGAGACGGACCGTAGGGTGCGGCTCTTCAAAAACTTTTTAGCCGAAGGCGAAGCGTTGGAAAAGATACGTCGTTTTTGTAGTTTGACGAGCCGCATACTCAAGTGTTTTGTTTTTTTCTGTTTTTACAGGAAAATCAACGCGTGTACGTTTCGTCTTTTTCTCGATACGTGATTTCATCGGTGTTTCACACGTTGGTCGCAGGAACCGTAAAGTGTAACAAACCAGTGGAGAAACGTTACTACTATTATTATTATAATATTCGTCCAGTCTCACACGCGGTTCCGATTATTATTCAAATACAGAATAGATCCATATCTCGTCTTTTCGGCGAGACTAACTACGGTGTACGCGTTGCTCAAAACATTATTTGTTTTTCCCGTCGGTAGGCACTTATGTACACAACACAATGATAATAATGTTCTTTGTAAAAACGATCGCAGTACACACACGTCGCCCGGAAACGTAGAAAAAAATAAACGTGTAATCGTGTTTTAATTGTAAACACGTTTCAAACTATAATGCGTTTCCGGTGCCGCCACGCCGCCGTTCCGTTGAACCGCGGGGTCAAGCGAAAAAGCCGAGATGAAACTCGTCATCTGAGTTTCGCCGTCCATTCTGTGGTAAAAAAAAAAAAGGTACAGGCAGGTGTAGAGGGCAGTTGTTACAATTTGTATTTGATTGTTACACACGGAATATGGAACATTCAAAGTGACTGTTACGTGCAGATCTTAGTTTTCTTGTAACACACCGTGGTATCGTTCGGAACTTCTCAACAGCCGTTCTGCGACGGTCATTTCGACCGTTTCCGATCGGCGAGATAGAACACGCAGCCTCAGTATCGTAGGTACCGAAAACGTACGGTCTGAGTTGGCTTCTCGAACGAAAATACGGACATCGAAAACCAAACACGTTCCGAGTTTTCGTCTAGGACGCGAAATAACGGGTCGAAATACTATTTTCAGTCGGGGCGGATTCGGCACGACGGCCGTTATTCGTAATTTACGAAATATTTTCACCCATTCTGCGGAATAATTCACTCTCTTAGACTGTTTGAGTAATTTTTTTTTTCTCTACAAGTTATCGCTTTTAGTTCGAGATTCGGACCGGGAGCGCACGGCCGGAATCTCCGACCACGCGTATTCGGGCCGATTCTTTTTTTATCACCTCTCGTTCGGCGACTTGGGTCGTTTAGAATGAAACGGGGGAAACAAAAAAATAGCGATTACACCCCATAGGATTGAACGCAAACGTTTTCCGAAAAATCCTCCGAGCACGTTTCCGTATTACGTGCGAAACGAGTCGGCCGGATTTTCTCGGGTCCGACCGGCAGACTACCACCGCCAATCTGCGGTGAAATATATATTTTTTTTTCCTTTTTTTAAAATCTCTCGGTAAAATCTACCCACCCTTTTGACGCCACTCTCGTCCCGCGTCGTCTCATCATGCGCCCGTGTACATTATTATTATTTACCTACGGTTCGTGCGTTTTTTCTTTCCTCTCTTTTTTATTCTTTCTTGTACTATATAATAATAGGTACGTTATAATCGTCGTCGTCGTCGTCGGTATTCGGTTTTCCACGCGCGCGCGCGCCGTGACCGCGTCTTTCCCAAAGTTCGGTCTGGTCATCGGTGCCGGTCTCACGCACCGCGTCCGCGGCGGAGGCCGTTGCCACGCATCGGCCGTGCGCGGGCGGAAGAAAGAAGAGAAATGCTGCGGTACACCCATATAATAATAATGATGATATTATTATTATCGTACGGAGAAGAAAAAATATTTAACACAAACCGTACCAGCTACGACGATGATATTATTATAATAATAAAGTCGCTCGGTGAACGGACGGACATCGGTGCGTGCGTGCGTGCGTGGTCGGGGAGGCGAAGTGAAAGGACGTCGTCCGGTCAAAGACCCGTCTCGTGAGCACGGTGTCGGTGTTGGTACGCTCACTGTTGTTGCGAGCACGCGGTGTTTTTTTTTTTTCCCGTAATCGGTGCGCGCGCGAGTGTGTGTGTGTGTTCGGGATGCGTGCGTGCGTGCGTGCGTGCGTGCGTGAGTACAACACGCGCCTGGAGGAGCGTCGGCGGGAGAGAGCCGGGAGCGGCGGGACGGACGGACGGACGAGTTGGCGGAACAGCGCGAGTAATGGTGGGATAGTGGCGGCGCGGAAAGGGGGGGGGTGTTACTCTCGCGTCCGGTTCGGTTTTCGTCCTGTTCGTAACGGGCGCGTTGTTGTTACGACGACGACGATGATAATAATATACAGCAGCCACGTAGAATAATTATCAATGGTGGAAATAACAACATTTTAACCCGTCGATCGAAAAATCGTTAAAATCGAATCTATTGAGAGATAAACGGTTTAACGGTTTTGCACGGTATGACGTTGGTTCCCTCTTTAAAATTCGTTTCTGTCGAGATTTTCATCGAATACGCGTTTCGAGAGTTTAAAACAGAAAAATGTTGTTAGTTATAACATATATATGTAGACACTCCTATAGGTAGGTCGACGTATTTCATAAGATTCCGTGTTCAGAGCGTTTACCACCGGTTGAGTATGGCGAAACAAAATTTAGATCGACGTGTAAATCATCAGGAAATCGTTGCGAAAATCGTATTCAGCAAACGCGTTATTACAATTTCTCGTGGGCACGGTGAAAAACCGCAAAAGTATCTGGGGGGCTATTTTCGTATTACGGGGATAAAAAAAATCGTCGGGCGAGCCATTTATAAATGCAGACGGCGCGATTTAGGTAGGTAAAGAAGATATTTGGCGAAAATCAAAAACAGATTTTTCTTCCCCGGGAAGAAAATGATCGAAACCGCTGCGGACTCTAAAAACGGAGTGTGCGCGCTGTTTCCGTTTTATTCGGAATCGACGACGATAAATATAACGATCCTCGGCGATCTCTGCTGCGGCAAAAAAATAATAAAAACCGTTTGATAATTTGCAAAAAATTTTTAAACATTACGGCTTTTTCCGGTCGTTCAATCGAACGAGCGAGATCTGAATAAATACATCAAATCGCCTGAACGTAACCGTTGAAGAAATTCTACTTTACAAAAAAACAACGCTGTTAAATCGATACGTTCAAAATATATATAGGTACATCGTATTATTATAACTATGACGCAAAAGTTCTGCGAACGGACGACGTGCGAACCGTTTTTAATTCGGTAACACGTTCGGTAGAAAATTTGAATGACAAAATGATTAGTTACTGTCTACTTTGTGTGAATTTTAAACTACACTTTTGACAGTCGGTATACAACAATCACGAATATATACAGCCTTGAAAATATTAAGTTCGTTTAAAATTCTGCGATTAATAATTGCTATGCGCATACAGCGATAGAAATGCGTGTATCGTAGTAGCGTTAATTAATAATGTATAGAAATAATTTTGAAAATTTCATTAACATAAGTACTATATAATAGTCGCTTTTCAAACGACCACTGTTGCATACACAGGCTATATTATTAACTGTACGCAGCAGCTACTACTATTGCCGTTTTGGTTCTGTCCGATCGTGCCGAACGATTTATTTTATCGTTTGACATAACATTATTTGGAAAACCGACATTTTAATTTTTATGAAAAAATCACAGAGTTCGTTGTAACATAATAATATAATCTCACACCGTCAACACTTCTCGGCCGAAATCTCGCGTCGAAACTAATATTTTGCTCACTTGTGACGTATAATAAAAATCTATATAAAAAAAAATTTTATCGGTTACGCTTGTACTACTAAACGTCAGTTTGAAACGCTGTTTGTCTGACAAGACGTGATCACGGGGTATCAGTGGAAAAAAATTGTTTTTCCATAGTATTGAAATATTTCACTCGGGATAGGGATTTTATCGGCTTTTGTGACTACACACGCTGCAACAGCCTAAGGTTTAGGTCTTTTTCTTTCAAAACAAACTGAATCTATTTTTTTCGACAGAAACGTTATAGAACCGTTTCGAACGACGTATTTTAATGTTTATTGTCTCGCGGGCTCGAAACCCGCAGCAGTTCGATACAGCGGAAACGAGATTTATAGGTCGCTCGGCTCGTGATGTTATTATTGTTGTTATGTAACACGCGAGCATTTACGTACTTACGTGTAACACTGTTAATTGCACACAAACATTTATAATATCTCTGTACGGATGACCTATAGACCGCAGATGCTGCTGCTATAGTTTTCAATCGTTTTTTTTTATTAAATCTGTTTGGTCGTAAACACACCAACCGTTTATTTTTCGTGGCACCGTGTTTATCGTCATAATAATATAACACGGTTGTAAAATATATGTGCGCTACGTCGAACGCCGGACAACACTACTGATAATCTTTTTATTTATCATTTAACGAAATTTAAAGCGAGTTCGTTTTGTCGTTGTTTCGATTATTGTCGCTGTAGTTCTAAAAGGAACGTAATACATAAAAACACTATTATCCTCGGGTCGCCAGAGAGGGTCGCGCGTTGTATACTTTTCAAGTACAAAAATACAAAAATATTTCTCGCCGTATCGACCGTGCCGCGGACGACGTGATATCGAAGACCGTCGCGAAAGAGCGAGACGAACAAAGACCGTTTATACGTACGAATTTGATTTCGCTATACGTATTGTAAATACTTCTTTTGAACAAAACGGTTTTTTCAATACACACGCGCGCTTATAGTAAAATATTTCAAACAAAACTACCGTATAATTTTTGTCTCCACACTTTGTTCGTCAAATTCTTTCAACACAAATGATTTATCGAAACTCTTTTGAACGTTTGCGTTTTAAACTATCGGTTAGGTGACAAAAACCGTTTCGCACGACACGCTTCGTTTTAATTGAATTGTACGTTTTATATGTGAAATATACTTTTCGGTACCTATCTCTGCGCGCGTTCCATTCTGTAGTTATGTGTGAAACGCCGCAAACACTGTTTGAAAAGCACATTTTACACAAACACCACGAAGTACTTTATATTATTTTTAAAAATATGATCACAACACATCTTATACGCATACGCCGTAGTGCAGAGTAATTTTTGAAAATCTGTTCAAAAAACGGCTTGTACAATAGTCGTTTATTTTAAGAAAAATTTTTAATAAACCGATTCTGATTTTAACGTGACCACTCGCTTTAGTATATTTTCAAAAATAAAACGACTGTTATACATATTATTGTGTATGGCCCGCACGAACCGTTTTAGAGCCGTTTACGCGATCTAAACATTGTGTAGAGCAGGTGTTACACGTAACCTCGGGGGAAAAATAAATTGTAACGAAACTGTATCAACAACGTTGTAAGATGTATAAGACACGATTATAATATGCGATCGTATTTGTGTTTATAGTTTTAAAAGTACAAAACACGATACCTGCACTAAAATCACTGCATAATGTTATTATGTACGCTATTGTTTGCTATTCCACACCGAACGAACGTGTTAATCTATAAACACGTCGTCGTTTCGTTCTTGACGCAATTTCAACCGCGTACTTGGGGAATTGTTTTCACCTTGAACAATTATCGCCGACCGAAACACCGCGATAAACTGTGCCACAAAACGAAACGGATCGGCGAAACGGATTCTGCGCATCAACAGTTCGTTCAGAAGTATAAAACAATCGTTTTACCACTGCAGGAATGTGGATGCTGCGGTGTGTAATGAATCAACAGCCAAAGTGCTGCTGTGTTAATTATACTGATGAAATCGACAGTTTTGTTCGTCAACAATGTTGTCTCGTATAACGTTGTACAGCGATGCGCGGTTTAAATTAAAGACTTGGCAACTTAAACTCACCCCCAAATATTCGCGATCGCTCTTTAAACTGTAATAACCCTGATTAAAAAAAAAAATAGCCCCCACAAAAAAAAACATTTAATCGAACCTATTGGCGAAGCTCTAATCATTGACACGCTCGATTGGCCGCCATGATCATCGGGTGACAACTCGACTTGTTCAAACTTTGGCTATATTAAACGCACTGGCCATAACGTTCCGGGTCATCGTGTGACGCGTCGTTTACGTTAGTACGCTACGATATTTTGTGTGTTTGACGCACGTTGTCCGGCATTTGTCAATTTTACAATTTTTGTGAAACTCTACGATAAAATTTCGCTGTTGTACGTTTTTCTTTTTTCTCTCCCGATAAAACGCATTGCAGTGCAAACCTTGTCGACCCGCGCTGCGTCATCCGAAACCGTTATTCGCGCCGTTCGCCTCCTCTACACGTCAAGTACCTACGATAACGTGTACGTTAAAAAAATTAAATGGGTTAATGAGTGAAAAAAAATTCGATTTATGTGAGTTTTAATTCTAAAAACAACGAAACGCGCGTGCTGCGAGTCATTTTTTTTGTCAAATAACACTATCGTGGAACTTATCCAGTGACGGAGCAGTCCAAGGGAACGTTTTTTTTATGTCTTAATTGAGGTTCGAACTCGGCCGATTCGGCAATCCAACGATCTAATAAAGCACGTCCGCCTTAATTTTGTGTAAGTTTCTCGTTTCGTTCGCGATAAAATTTGCTCTTAAACCGCGTAACGTTTGCGTACGTTCAACCGCTGTTAACACATGACGGGTGGCCATTACTTGCCGTTAAACCCAGCGGAAAAACTGAGAAAAAACAACTGATTTATATAATCTATAAATACCGCCAACGGTGTTGACGTCTTATTCGCAAATTTTAGATGTTGAATCGCAAAGTCGCTATGATCGAAATCGGCGGACCGGAAAATTGTTGATCGAAAACATTTTCTGAAGGGACCGAAATCGTAACGAAAAGGAACGGTTCTGAAACAGGAGAGTCTTTTTGAAACAAAATTAAAACTGGAATCTCGTCGAAACCTCTAGAATAATCAATTTTTATGGGCGATTTCTCGCGGTAAAAACCTAAAAGAACCAAAACGATTTTCCCCCTTGATTTGATGAAAAAGAACCGAAATACGAGAATCTCTAAAATCAAAAAGGTTCCTGGACCCGATGTACGTTGACAACTGTATTGAAATAATAATCGTGCTGTCGAACGTGCGGGACGTAATGGAGCGTGACGCGGGCATATCGAAGAATGTTTGGTTTGTACTTAACGTACGATATATGATAACAAATGAAAAAAAAAAGAAACGATAAAACCATAAAATGTGTACAATCTGTCACGATTACGCGATGGATACGCGCATAACCAGACCGTCGTAAAACCAGAAGTAGACCGAATGGGTTGTCGAGGCGAAAAGAAAAAAAATCTGCAAACACTCGTGTTATGTTATCGTCATCGTAAAACGTAATATCGCAAGCTTGTGCGGTGGAAAAAAAATAACGAAATCCAAGTACCTTGACTCATATTCGCGCGTTTTCGAACGATATGGTTTACAAACAGAACAGTAAGTTAACAAATTTTCGTTTTGAAAAACGATTGCGATTCAGAGTATCTGTCTGACGTGATGACGTTGAGTTTTTTGTTTTTGGAATTTTGACTATTCAAAAAAATATTCATGAAATTTAATTTTATACAACGAGGTAAATTTTAAGCCATAAAAACTTTAAAAAAATTGATTTTTAAAAATTGGCCAACGACAGTATATCAATCAATATGACGATTGTACATTTAAAAGTTTCACTGACTTCTAACTACGAAACTTAAACTCGTGAAAAAGAACTTAAAGTGCAAAATTTCGATTTTTAAACAGTTGACTAAAAATTAAATGAAAATTTATTTCAATATCTCGTAGCGTCATCGTAAGCCTAGTATTGACCATTACAGGTGTAACCAAAACATTTAAGCAAAAAAAAAAAATAATGATGGGATACTCCCCCTGAGACGGAAAAACATCTAGTTTCAATAGGCGTCCCCGGGGGAGAACCGTACGGGGAGTATAAAATTGCTCTTAAATCGTATAAAACCGCCTTAGAACAAGATCAGATATGTACTAAAAACTAAAAAAAGTTCGAAAACCGCACAAAATAAAAATTGCAATTTTCAACTATTGGAAAAACCGGTTCCAAATTTTGTACTTGGAGATACTGTGTACGTTTTTAGGACAAATTGAATAAATATTGCCAAATTCCGCGAAATTCTTGGCCTAGATTCGATGATTTACTAACAGTTTGTTTAGTACATAATACCTATACTGAGTATGGCAAGCATAACGGCTATCAAACGTAATCTACCTAATAACCATAGTGACGATTGGCACATTCTAGTAATTTTTATGCGTGTCAGCATACCTACATTAATTAATATACTGCCAGTCCTAAGTCTGTCCACTTTGAGTTCTTATCGACGTATAGTATTATTATTATTATTACGGTTTATGGTAAAAATTTAAAACGCGCACTGTGAACGTGGAATGCCAGTTATACAAATATTGTGCGATCTTATAGTATGGGTACGCATTGCAGGTATAATAATGATCATCTACCGGGTGTGATCAAACGTTTAAACACAACAAAATTAACAATAAATACGGAAAAAACGTCATAAAGCCCCTAAAAACGGGAAATTTCCCTATACTTGGCGACACTAGATTACTGGTTTTAGGTACGAGAGAAAACGTTTGAAAACTTCGGTGCCAAAATATGGGCATAAAACAATTAAAATTATCTTGGGCGCGATGAGTACAAATTATGGAAATTTCGTGTCAGGCGGTACCTAGACTAAAGTAATTAGACATAAACTGTATATATATTATATTATCTGACTAAACAATATTACATTGTGCCAATGACTGGTACAATATAATTTGAAACATTGCAAAAAATATTGGTGTATTTTCAAGAAAGACGAAAAAATTACAATATACAGGAGGCATCAAACGGCTTTTTTCCTTTTTTATTTGCGTCATACGCGAGATTGACGTAACGCGAAATGACAATCTGCACCGATGAGACGGTGCGTTATGATAATATCATACTAAAAGCTATTATTATTCTGTGTGCACGGTCGTCGCAATGAAGTTCCCAGCTATCAGCCGAAAACGCCCGAAAATTTGACTGAAAACAAACCACAATCGAGTAATTTTTTTATTTTTACCGAATTTTTTAGTAAAATTTTAGCATAAACTGCGACTCAAACGACATACAGAATTAAATTTACGCGTGTTTTAATTATTTTTGAATGTAGAACGGTTTGCATTCGTTTTGACACAAATGAAGAACACCTAATTTATGTTTGAACGTTTTGAAGTATCAACCGATTGCTTTTTGCGTTTCACAAACACGTATCATGGTCATTTTCTAAACTCGAACCTAAAAAAAAGGCTGATTTTATGTCGTTTATATCTAAGTACATTACTATTGCTGATATTTTTTGACCATTCCAAAGCGCAGTCGCTACTCCTACCGAGCCATTTAGAGCCTCAAAAAATTTAAAATTTTGAACTCGGCTCGAATTTGTTCGAAACATTTATGACGTTTTCATTTTCTATCCATTCAAATAATGTGTGAAAACTTCAGTTAATAATTAATTTGGTTTTCGTTTGCATCGTATAGTATTACACATCCTATAACGACGTGCGCAAATAATTCAAGTGTTTTTAAAATGTATTTTTTTTTTTTTTTTTTGGATTTTTAAATGAAGTCTGCGGCGATTCCGGCGATAAATTATCTAAATATTCTTCTTCAATTCTTTTTCCACCCGAAATGTGGACAAAGAAAAAAAAATTGTAAAATTATCATATTCCACACTGCGCTCAGACGACTCACATTATCAAAACTGACAATGTTCATGTATGAAAAAGAAAAAAAAAGAAAAATAAATTTAAACTTAGTGATAATATATTATCAAATTTTTAAAGATTTTAATATTTTTTTTTTTTTCAATGAGTAAAATCATTTTTCAAAAATGTCATCGTTTTCTTCGGATGTTATCTAAATATAAAAACCTATACTTTTACGATATATTATAATATACAGTACTAAATACTTAAACGTGTACTACAATGAATGTTTCATCTCAACCTTTGTGGATAAATCAAACCGTATGTAATAAAAAAACAAAAACATATTCTTCGTATATTGTACGGCAAC
>CM029357.1:55625090-55644003 GCA_017140985.1 Hormaphis cornu
TCAAAAACTCGTAGTAATGAAAAACGTTTTTAAAAAAAAACTATTTCGAATCAGTGTTTTTAATTCGGAACGGGGTTTGTTAACAATTTTATACACTGGGTGTACAATTTTTAAATTGCTTATTCCAAATCAATCGTCGTCGTATCGTTGTAACGTTGATCGATTAAAAAAAAAAAAAACCTGGGAATTTCTAGCTCACGTTGGAGGAGAATCGACTGCGACTTTGCAGTCGGTCACTGTTCTGTAAAGATTGGCTAAAAGTTGAAACCCGTGATTTTTTCCCCCCGTCTACACTACTCTAAGGTTCACGATGACTAAAAACGAATTTGTTTCCAAAACGAACATTCCAAAAAGGATCGAGTGGAATATTTTAAACGTAAATTTTTTTTTAAATAAATCAGAAAAAAAAAATGGTGTAAATAATAAAGTATGACTTTAGTAGATGTACGGGTATATCTTTTTACACTGACGATCGTGTTATTATTGAGTCCGGACTTTACAAGATGCTATAACTATTGTACAACACGGACACTGAAACTACAATATTATTGACCCACCCGCGAATATGATATTTTAGCATTGGTCGTCATGGGGGATTTCATACCATGCGGAAAACAAAACAATCTTGGCCGAGAGAGAATTTCGTTCTACAGTACAGTCCCAGGAAACCTGTATCGTCTGTTACTAATAAACTTTTATTGCGGGGGATTCGTTGGATTTTTGTTTCGTTAAATTGATTCCATACGTCTTATATAGCCTAGTTGGAAAAAATTGAATTTTTTCACTCGACACTCGTTTCTCTCTCGGTTAGGACGTGTCGCCAAAACACGTTTCCGCCGCCAAAACCGACAGATAGACCGACGAGAGGCTGTCCGGCCGCGTTCCGTCCGCAGCAGGCCCGAGAGCTGTTTATTTATAAAACTAATTTATTGCCGTTATGACGCGTCCACCGATTTTCCGTTCTTTGCAAACGGTCCAACGAATTCGCAAGTTCACTTTTAAACCGTCCACAGCGGAATCGGAACGGCACGGGACCTCGGCTGTGCGCGGCTACTTTTTATCAAAGTTTGCGATAATTTCCACGCTCGGTGGTTTCGCCGACAGATGGCGCTGCCGTCGATCCGACTTTTTCCGAAATATCGCGTTTAAACGTTCATCGCGCGGTCGCAAGGGCTTACAACGATGGCGCGTCGCAGAAGAGATATTAATTTTATTTTCTGGTCAAAACCGATAAAATGTAATAATTCAGTAGGATTCATCTCCCGCGACCACTGAGAACGTATTTTTTTATAATTTGCTGCTAGACGGACAAGAATATCTTGAATGGCGCTCGTTTTGCCGATTTTCAAAATGGTGTCCTGGCGTTCCGTACAACTTCGTCTGAAAGTATCGTAATTTTTAAATTACTTTCAATACTTCAAATTGTAAACGTAAAATCGGAAAAACGAGGTTTTACAAAGAAAAAATGTTTTTTTCGACCGGCCCATAACATACTTTGAATAGTGAGTTTGCGACTTGATATTTTTTCTTAGAAATTTTAGCCCTTAACGAATGAAAACGTGGTTGTAATATCGACGATGTTTTTAACCGTGTATAGATGAGTTCCGAGGTGACTTGTTTAATGAGGATTATGAATTCATCGATTTTTCTGTTGTGCTTTTCCCTCTGAACACTATTTTCAGGGTATAACAGGACAAATACCAGTAACCTAACCCACCCGGGAAGTGCAATAAGTGAAGGTGGCGAAAACAAAATACAAAACATCAAAGAGAATGTGCGCCAAGCTCTGATATTTGATACCACAAACATCTTAAGCATTTTACAATCTTCTGTCGTTTCTGGAATAATACGATTCGAAAACGATTTCGAAAATGCTCAGAACGATTTGAAATTTTCAAACGTCATTAGAATGACGTAATACAAACGTTATTGGAATCGCCATTTTTACACGTATAGTTATAAAATGAACGAAACGGCGAATAAAAGTTTGGAAAAAAAATCGAGGAAAAGATAGAACTTGTTAAGCGTTTGACCCACTTTAGTCACGTTGCAACTTTCGTATAAGCATAAAGTGTCTTGGTCGTTCATGGATTTTCTGATACGACTAAGTTCGTATTTTTCCAATTATTTTCGTTCTTAAAATAGTTCTAAACTTGTCAAGAAACGTCACGTATTAGACTAGTTTGGGAGCGCTTAATCATTATTTCAATAGTATTATTAAAAACATCGTTTTTGTATTTCGATGATTGTCATTTTTTTTGGTAGACTCAGAGCCAACACTGATAATTAAAGACAAGAACACTGATTTTACAAGACTATTTTGCAAATAAAAAAGTTCTCATAACGAAAATCGGATAATTGTGACACTATTAATTTATGGAACTGCTGAGACCATATTCGAGTGCAGCGCAACGAAAACCCTTTTCCGTCGCTAACATATTTAGGTGTTACAAAAATTTAAAAATTCGAACCAGTGTGATCTACCGAAAGCGACGTTCGCCGAGCCAACCGCCCGACCTCGAATTATTACTTTTATTTATTAATTTTTTTTTTTTTTTTGTGTAACTCGTCTTTGAGAAATCCGAAAAACGATTTTCGCGTTAGTTTTCAGCACAAAATACCGCGGAATTCGTTATTGTAACAACCAACGTACTGCGCAGTTTGTTTGGATTTATCTGACCACCGTTTATGTGCGAGCGAGCGCCTTTATCGGACGACCTCTGGTTGGTATACGGATCACGAGGTCAACAGAGTCACGTGAATACAACGAGTGTGTACAAAATGTAAAATTACGCTTCTGTAAGTGGATGATGAGGAACACCATAGAAATTTATAAATATATAGCAAACGTGTTATGATGAGTCGAAAAATAAACATCGAAAAGCATAAAGGCTAACGAGTAAAACAAAAAAAGTCGATTTTAACTTAACAGACTTATTAAAGTTGTGTAAACTAACCCGTAATATTATTCACTAGTTGAACAACGGTAAGGAATTTATTTTTACTACATCGTCACGGTTGATTTGGTTCAGATTCGTTTTCAAAGTCGGGACCTACAAACGAAATAATGTATTGTAAACGAAAAAAAAAAAAAAACTGATTTTTCGTTCGACAAAATTAAATTTACTGCTAGACGACCAAATCAACTAAACATTCGCATCGACTTTGTAAAAATTTCGTCAACTCGAACGTAGAAAATAACCCGCTAAGCCCAGCCGAGTGTATTGATGTTTTTAAGTTTTGTGTATGACGTGTTTGACTTTCATTAGCATATATTTTAAAACTGCAGTATATCTACCGTATAAAATTAGCCTCAAAATTGTACGTTCTTTACTTTGCATCGTTGAAAATCGTACCATCATCATGTTATGTTACATGGAACGCGTCCGAAACCGTAAAACGTTCGCCAATTTTATGCGCGCTGCAATGTTCACGCCGAAAATGTCGAAGATTATAATATTTATAATCGGTGTTATATCAGAATCGTGTTCGTAACACCATTGATTACGCTAGTTTAATATCGAACGTTGAATTTATACGGATTTTAATGTACAGTAAATAATTAGACGTTGGAATTTTAAAAACAATCTTGTACAACATTGAGAATTCAAATTTTAATTTCAGTTCCAGTTTATTCTGCAAACGTACACCGATTTACACAATGGCGTCTGTTCGTTTCACAGTTTGATCAGACCTTTTAAAAACGGTTACTTAGACAAAAAATACCGTCAAAACGGTATTTTTTATTTAAATAACTCGCTTCAATTTACATTACTATAAAGTATACTCGCAGCACTCGGTGGGTTCGCTAATGGTTCGTGTAACAACGTCGTGTTGTTGTTTTGGCATTCGTGGGCTTATCGCTCGTATATAATTATTGGCGAGATGTGCGAGAGATACGACGCACACAGCTGCTGTCCTTGGCGCGCTGTTGCGATTGCGCACGAGCGTAAACGAACGCGCAAATAAGAGACGGAGTAAAAAATGATTATTATTTTTTATTTATTTAACGTATGCGGTTATTACGACGGCAATAACGATATTATTATTATTGCCGGATACAGCGTCATTTTTCCGAGAATTAAGTTCAAAATATATTTTCAAAATGTCTGCGACGGGTTCTCTTTCGCGTTAAGTTTGAGCGATCGGTTTGAATTTAACAGTGATTTTGAAAACGTTTCGGACCACAGTCGAAAAGGCTTTAAACAAAGTACACACCTACACCGTCTGCGTCCATTTTTTAAACGACACTTTCTTCCGTAAAAAAAAAGTGTTCAAATCATTAGTGGTCGTTGTAAAAACAATCGTTATGCGCGCGCTCAAAATCTAAGATTGAAGAATACTTCATTTTGGAAGTTGTGATAGCTCTTAGCGTTGGCGTAAACATGTTTAGAACCGCCTACGTCTGGTGATTTAATCTAATTTATTGTACTTTGCGGTTCTTTGTTATTATAATAACCGGCCCGACAGAACGAGTCTGCAACAACGAAATTCGCGCAGCAAAATTGTCTAACATTTAAAAAAAAAAAACATTTTTCTTGTATTTCAGTTGAACATTGTCATTTTTGAAGTAACTAAATACTGGCGGACTGTAAGATGTTTTTCGTTCCAACTGGTCGCGCCATCCGGATTTTCAAAGGATGCCCGGATTTTACAAAAATCCTTTTTTTTTTTTCCTTGGTTTTTCGACCTTTCCTAACCACCCACCACTCGACGGCACTGAGTGCGTCAAACTTTCGAGATTATTTTCGTTACACTACTAATACACTAATATTGTCAATAATTATCGGCATTTTGGGTTACGATCCCGAACAGTTACAGTTGCCGCGATCGTTTTCGACGTAAATTTAACGTACGTGTGCGTAAAAACACAAGGGAAACATCGAGTCGTCTGCTCGGGCGTACTAGACGCGAAACGAAAGATTCGACCGACAGGAATATCACCGGGGAAAGAACTGCAATCGCACTGATCGAGACGAGAAGAAGCGAAGACACATCCGCTTTTTTGTACACTTGCCTTCATATTCTCGATTTCGTAACACTGCGGTAAGTTTACAACGTCATGCAGGTTCGCGATGTATCCAACCCGTAACCGTGTAACGTTAATTAAATTAATAATTCGGTTATACTTGAATAATACGCGATTTCCGAATAGCGCGTGTTTCGATTCGCATAGTCGCAATAATATCGCGGGGGGATACCGAAAACTAATTAATACGAGAGAAGCTCAATCGACGACGTGGCGGCGACCCGTTTTTCATTTTTTCTGTTATCAATACACGTCGCGAGAAAGCACTCTGTACACCTCAATAGCACCCAATTTGTTTGGCGAATCTCACGTTGTAATACACCGTTTGCTGAACAATTCGTGCACGTAGAACGTGAACGTTCGCGAATGTTTGACGTTCGATCAAAAGACCCACAGAACCTCGGTGCCCACGAACGCAATAACCGTCGTACACGTTTTATGTATAATATTCTGTTCGGCTCAATTGGCGTCGTTAGAATCCGTGTTATAGGCCGTTTTACATGATCGAAACGAGTTTTGACCGTCGGACGATAAATTTATTGCTTTTCAAACGTTATTAGGTATTTATACCTGCCACGCCGACTTTGTCGGAGTGATTTCTGCGGGTTCGACAAGAACCTTGAGAAATCACCAGCCATAGTCGTGTATAATACATGTATGTACATACTGTGTGTCAAACTCGATTCGGTCACGGGTTAAACGCATTGACGTGGCGAAAATGCGTACCGGGTGTGTTCGTTAAAAAATAGAAGAAAAAAAAATTACTCGCGTTTTTCAAACGAGAATTATTCGTCGAGATGACCGTTTTTTCCGACGTCGCGTTTTTGTCGCGTTATTGCGGTCCGAAACAATTCTCTCGTCGCGTTTATTACGGTTTAAACGTTTCCAAAAATATCAACCGTACATACTTATCTGCAAGTTCTCGTATAATAATACTTAGCGTATTGCACATAGTTTTTCTATTTTTAAAACAAAATATCATCGCACGGACCCATTTTGGATCGACTAAACTAAGCTCGCTCAGAACTGTTGTTAGTTTTGCGAATAGCGATTTCGTATTAAAAATTCAATGAGAAAATCACTTACAAAACATTGCAAACTATACGTTATAGTGACGCACCTAGAACAGTGACCGCGACTATACCAAGTCAAAGTTGCCATACTCCGTCGAGCTATATACGTATAGGTCAGGTACCACCCGAATTAATTCTTTTTCACTCGACTAAATTTAGTGTTACCTATAGTATAAATTCTAACGCATTACCCACAAAAACCAACGGAATAGTCGAACATTAGTATTTTTCATAGTAATTACACTTTACGTATTTAGTGTACCTCTCGAATTCGTTATAATTCGCTTTTGATCTCGATATTTTGTTTGGACAAGTCAACAATACATTGCCACCGGTATTGTCTGTAACAAGCTGTTTATTGATGCTGGACGACTCTCGGCCGGACACCCTATACCTACGAAAACATACAGGTACCCTACATCTTAAAAATAAGTATTTATTACGCAGTTCGTAATTTATTTTTTTTGTTTTTTATTCTAATAATATGTTTTACAATGACTGTGTGGTGTATACCGCGTGATACCTATCTGACACGTTTCGATTGCGTATACCTGAAAAATTAGTCAAGGGTGAATTACCAGATTTGCGTTGCCATGCGCTTTGTTCCACAATTTCCACCAGTAAAATAGGATAAATATATATATGTAGGTATACCCGTATAAAACACAATGTGTCTATTTTTGGAACCTGCAACCTTGAATCGGGTTGTTTCACCACTGCGAAATAGACGAAGAAATCGATTTCATCTGTTCTGCGGTCATTTTACCAAGTGAACGCGCGCGCATCGACGTTCAAGACCGTGTTCGTACACGAACGTCTTTGTGTCTCGTTCGTGGATTTTCGATAGAACTATTGGTTTGTATTTTTTCGACGTTCGTTCGATTCTAAACTTGTCAAGAGACGTCGTCACGTATTAGAAATTTGATTTTAATAGTATAAACGGATGTTTTTAGTCGTGCCAATACGTTTTGTTTTTAAAAACATCGTTTTGTATTTCGATGATTGCAGGGATTTTTTTTTTGGTAGGCTTCGTTTAATCGAGTTAGAAAGTCAAGAGAAACCGTTTCTTCTTGAGAGTACTTAAGATTATGGCAATGAACTTTTTGCAATGGTTTCAATGGACGTTTCGCACACAGTCGGGACGCACGATCTCGGCACGAAAAGAAAACCATAATAATAATAATAATATACAAGTAAACGATTGATTTTCCCGTTTCGTCCGACAAAATGAAATGAGTTCGTTACGTGCATATCGTTCGTTTTTGTTTTCTCTCAACTGCTTGATTCGAAATTAGGATTGACTCGGTTCGGGAAAAACATTCGGTTTCCCCGCGGTCTTGTATGTGAAAACCTATTCGCGACACAGAACACGATTCCTGTCTAGGGCTTTTACCGATTTCCCCGTTGGAACAAAGGCGCAGCAGAATGTTATTGTGTAATGTACAAACGACTGCGACAATATTCAAAAAAATACGCGTAATATTCGGCCCAAGGACTAAACAATTTGCCGTACCCACGGTCCAATTGAGTGTTAAATGAAAAAGATCCGATTTGGTCGTGTGCAGAGTAGCCGCAGTCAAATAAGACACTGAGCAGCGTTTCTGAAGCGTGTTTTGCGCGCGAGTTTTATTTTTTATGATATATTTGATTATTTTTTACATTAAAACGTGGGAAATGCCTTAAGTAAAGTGTCGGTGTTCAAACGGACCTTCAGTTCAATCGGCTGGACGGTCAGTAGTGTAAAATTATTCACTTGTTTCGTGTCCACTAAATAAAACGTTAAACCGTAGAGATATTTACAAAAAAAAAAACGGTACTAAAATCGGTCGCTAATGATAGCAGCAAAGGATAAAAATAAAATATCTATACGCTATAACGGTTTCTTTTATGGTTTGTCGATTAAAATTACGATTTCACGTTCGATTTTTAATGATACCCTTAAATGTTTTGCGTTAAACAATAGTGGTTTGCACACTTGATGTCATTTTTTTCTAAACGCATTGATAAACTTAAAACTACGTTGAGAGAGTAAAAGAATGCATACCTGTATAATTAGAGAGATATGTAGGTGTGCATTTGTGACAAACGTATTTTTGTGTCAACAAGCCGTTTGTTGTTCGTAGGAACGATAACTTGTTAGGATCGAGTTAATGGACATTATTAGACCGTGGTCCACCGAATCTGGATTTCTCCGTTGAATCGTGTACAACTGTAGTACGAAGACCCCCAAAATTATTGGCGCACAGTCTCAATTTTCCACCGAGCCGGATACTGCCTAGGACATTTAAAAAAAAAAATGGTCTTTAAAAATGAACAGAATTTGTTTAATAGTTTGCGTCTAGCTATACCGAGTGAAAACCCCGACGAGTTTACCTGCGCTTTATACGTAAAACCGATTTTGTATCTAAGAAATATGTTGTATCCGCGTGAGAAAATTCGCAACTCGTAATAATTTTAACTTGTGTACATACGTATATGTGCTTATTATATTGAATGAAACACGTACAATATTGTTATGTTTAATGGATGAACGAATTTGACGATTAAATATTGTAAACTCAAAAACGATACTCATAGTATGAGTTACGATTGAGTAAGAAAATTATAAATTCCTCACATTCGTAGGAACACTATTCAATGTTGTACAACACGCGGAGGACCCGCTGTTTAATCTCGAGAAAACAATTTTTTTGAACGTTCTTCGGCGGTGACCGACGCCACGCTAATTTTGGTGGTTCTCTTATCGATCATACACCACACGTATAATACGACTCGCACTTGAACGATTTTCAGACATTTTTAAAATATCCGTCTTTCACGGGCCGTATAGTCACTGTGAAATTCAAATCAACGCAGTTTGTCGTTTACCGATTAATTTCTGGCGCGTAAATTCGTGCGAGTCGAACTGTTCTCTTGTGTGCGTGACCTTATACGGACTGCGCGTGAGCACGTGCAGTTTGAGTGATAAGTTTTTTTTCCCCTACGCGTGAATAAAATTAAAAACAAAACAGTTATTTCTCACAGTTGTAATTAAACGAACGAAAATTGTTAAAAAAAAACGCGAGTAATACTGCACGACGTTTTCACATTTCAAATCGCATTTCGCCTCCAATCTTCTTATGACTTTAATACTTTTCCGATGCACGAATGCATCGTTTATAATCCTATTGATACTATACATAGTCGAGTGTATTGGATAACCACGATAAATGAATCCGTGAATATCAAAACTATACGTAACAAAAAAAAAAAATGATCATAAAATTATCTACCTCCACAAACATATGTTTTGTTTAAAATTTCACAACGACAACGAACATAAAAAATATTTCTGCAGAGGCAATAATTTATATGAATTTATCATGGTTATGTCTGGCATATCAAAGTACAAAAGTCCGTAAACGAATGTGTCCGTGTAATAAAAAATCATATAATTTATAAAAATAATAATTTTTTTACATCATTTATGTTGCGCGAATTACTTCAGAATTTTCCTTCTATCAAAAATCATTGTTTTTTTTTTAAGTTAAGTTTTAAAAAAAAACAACTTGATTCTGAACTACTGCGAATCACCCTAGTTACGATTAAACATTTAAATTTTTTTTTTATTAAAAACTAACAAACTCGACGTGTTAACTAATAACTATTAATTTTCGGTTTTAACGATCGAACGATCGTACTCTATATGTACGTTAGAATGAATAACTCATGCTGACTTCTTTCTGTGTAGGTAAATATTACTTACTATTCAATTTGATCATCTTCAATTAGATAAATATTTTAGTAATCTAAACAAGTTTATATTAATTAATACCTGTGGTCAGAACTATGGTAATAACTATGATCATTGAAAGATATATTCGTTGTAAAAAGGGGGTTTTAATAATACAAATAACCGAAACAAATTTGGTTGAAAAATCTATACACGGTTTGATAAAATAATATTACGAATGTTTGAAATTTAAATTAAAAACGTGTAATTTAAGATTAATAAAGAATATTTTGTTTAACACATTTTTTTTTTGCCTAATTTGATATATTATAGAATACCCTGAAATTATTTGTATATTTTTTAAACGAAACATTTATGAAACAGTGCCATTCGTATGGTATGATTTACACTAAAAAGTCTTGGTTCGCAGGACTGCACCTACCGTAGGAAACATTTTGTAAAGGGGAAAGTCGAGTTCAAAACATAAAATTATCTCGACCGTATCCAAACAAAAGTTCTATTAACATTTATTTTAGATGATATACCTAATATATATACATTTTTTTTGTCATTTTTATCAAGACGATTTTCAACAATCGTCCACAATATTACGATGTCCTGAGTCTCCAGATGTAATAACAACATCGGTTGCTTCCCGAATACGAACCATTAAACACGTCAAGATACACTATCGACACAGAGTGTTCGATAAGTTTGAAACTGTAAATTTGCAGAAGAATCAAAATAGTACAGATAATGAGAGATGATTTTGAAATCTTATATTATGTTTTACTTGTTACTTCTTATTACTGCAGCATAATATGATCAAAAATCGTTCGGAAATTCGCTTGCTTACCACTTTGCAGGCGTTTTCCCCGTGCGGATATTTTTTCAGGGCACTTTTTTTACAGAGTATACGTGTTATTCTGCTGATATTTTTATACCTAGATTCTTCTTATTAAACAGAATTTTTTTTCTTGTACAGTAATCGTTATTTCATCGATCGCGAGAAACGACACGGCAGCGATCCAGTCGGTTCCGTTCCAGCAAATCTGCGGATCAACAGATCCGTGACGGGCCAGCGACTGCGGACTGAGCTCAGGTGGAAAGAATGGCGTTTTTTTTTTGAATTTTTTTTTATTTTTCGTACATCGCGTACAATGTATTTATAAAATATTTTAAACGCTAAATTCGCATTCAACTGCTGATACGAAAATCCGATTCGATTAAACCGCGCGCCGCAGTATCGCCACAGCTTTATCGAGTATTTATTAACGAAGCGTTTGCGAAACCGCGAAAACGATGCCGAATTCGGAAAACTAAACGTCCTCCGTTTCTGTTGTTATTTCGTTGATTTTTCCATAAAATTCTCCGAGAGAAATTCCAACATCTTTTTGATCGGACGGTTATTTATTTTTACCGTTTTTCGAATTTCTCTCGGTCGCGTAACGGGAATTGAAAGTCCGACCACGATTTCGATACGTTCGGAAAAATTAATAACGCCAAATACAAAACAGTTACGTAAAAAATTTAGTAAAAAAAAAATTGTGAAAAAAAACACGCGCACATTTAAATGATTATTTCTGAACGCGTTTAATCTCAGAGTTAGTTGGTTCGCGTTATTCGCACAGTCGAATAATACTCCGAATTTAACCGATAACGTGACCCCCGAGTGAACACGACGTTCCACCGATATTGTTGTAATATACCGCGGGCGCGATTATCGTTCGAAATATTTTATTTATTTTGTGAAACAACGCTTTTCTTCGATTCTGTTTTATCGTTCGTGTTCTCTGACACGTCGGTTTAAGTAGTAAAGGTTTGAAGAGTTACGCCGCGGAGAACTTTGAACGGTTAATGTAACGATTGAACTCGGTTCGCGTTGATGATTTTTAATATTTATTTTTTAGTTTGATCGATATAACGGATTATTCTTCGGTAGACGACGCACGTGCTCGCTTTATTCTAAACGATTTAATGTAACGTACCCACTGTGGCGTATTGATAAAACAAAAAGATTATTATTAGTGGTTAACCCGTCTATAATACAGTAGCTGGTAAATATGCTCGTAAGTTAACGTAATATTGTGTAAATTATGTAAACAACACGTGAATCGTTCTATCGCGATACGGATAGACGTATTGTAAAAACGCGAAATTCGAGCGAAAACGATTAAAACGCACATGGTTTAGAGAATATTTGAGGAAACGGCGCTGAATTTTTTTTTAACCGTTTTCAATTATGGTGCCTTGTTTTAAACCGATTCTGTTGTTACGATCGAATTTTTATGCGTAAAACGAGCCCCACTCGGAACCGTGATTTTCGCGAGCGATCACTTAAGATGACAATACGACTCGACCTTGCGGAATAGCGACCGACTCCAAAGCGAAGTCGCTACTTCATCGGGTTTTCTTTCACTTGACCTGTAGACATTTTCGGCTTTTTTTTATTTACTACAGAATATAAACAGAATATTTTGCACGGACACAACGTATCGTAATTCTGGTAATATTCAAGGAGTATTTAGAGAATTTCAATGCGTCATGTTTTAACGATTTTAAAAGAGACCTCGTGACTATTGGTGTTGCCCATGTTTTACTTTCGGTCCACACGCATATAAAACAAAACCGAAACTCGGAACCGAAACAAAATAAATAGATCACTCTGTATAGGGTTCGTATAATTTTTTTTTTTGTTACAGATTGTGTGCGCCACATTACACACTGCACCGCGTGCGGGCATTCCGTATCGAACGTGCCCAGAAAACGCCATTGGAGAGTCGTTTTGATCGTCAAATCATAAAAAATAAAATAAAAAAACTGTACACAACGGTACAATAATTTTGTAACGACCGAAAAATAACAATACCCGACGTTATGTGTGAACACGGTCGAAAACCATTTCTATAGCCGTGCACGTTTTCTTTTTTCTCTATATACGTTATTAAATTTGAAACTTGTGAGCATACCTACGTGTATAAACGTCTTCTCGTGTCCCGGGGCACAGGGTTTGTACAGGGAAAGAGATCGTTTCAGAAGAAACGATAAAAATTCCTTAAACGGGTCCGTACTGTGTAAAAATCGGTATGAGCAAAAAAAACCCATTGAAAGAAGAACCATTTATAAAGAAAGTATTATTTTCGGTTCGTTTTTAGAAAGAAGTAATTTGTTTTGTACACAACTTTGCCGATGAAAATATATAGAATCGCAATGAAATAACTCGTGTCTGTCTGCAAGTTCTCGAATGTTCTGACCCGTTCGTGCGAATAATAAGTATTGGCGCGCGTGTTAAAACGTCAAATATAAAGTTTTATGAGACGAAAATAATTGTGAAAATTAACGTTTTCGAAAATCACAGCGTCATCTGTACATATACCTCAGCTGCACAAAACTGGACGGATTTCAATCAGTTTAACATTACTCATATTTAGTGTACGCTTTACGTAATTTTACACTTATTTAGTTAAAGCGTAGGTATATAATTCGTAACACAAGCCGTTTAATTTGTTTGTTTAAATCTGTTAAACAAAAAACTAATATACTACACGTAGGTAAAGTAGTTCTTTGACTAACAATTCACGGAATCGTCGACACGCGTGTTTATTTTTAACAGCTAAACTGGAACGAAAAGTAAAGTATAGTTTACAACGCAAAGGAGTTTTTCAGTCCTAAAAAAATTAACTTGAAAAAAAAAAGCAAAGAACGGAACTAATTATTCTTTTTACGCCGTCCAAGTTTGCGTCTACTTATTTGTTGATTCCATAACGTCATGTAAACATATTTAGGCGATGAACAAACCGTTGAAAATTCTAGAAGCTGTTCAAATTGCGTACTACACGACTATTTCTAAGTAGAAGAACATTTTAACAAAAAGTGGAAAATTTTGGGCACCTACTCGGTTGAAATTGTTTAAGTGTTCTTTTGAAGAATATCGTATGCACGTTTTAAATTTATGAGCATCGAAATTAGTAGGTACTTGGAAGCTATCTCGGTCTAGCTGGAAGTTGTCTGACTGTACCGTGGCAAATTGGAAAATTTTACACAATACACGTTCGTACGAATCGAAAACGTAATTTACTCGTATTTAGACGGTTTGTACAGTCAATAATTAAATTCCATTAAAAAATTTCACGAAAAAAAAAAAAAATTCACATCCCAAAGAAAACTTATCTTCATCAAATACGTAGGTAGGTGTTACAAAACCCGCAGTAAACGAAGGGTTCGATACGATTATTTGCGTGTATACGAATATCTGAAAATAGTAATCATTATACGTACGAGTATGTACGGTTTGCTGTCCGACCTATTATTATTAACATCAATATTGAACGACCTTCCTCGCTCATTTGTGCTGCTAAACATCGTCAATTTACAAACAAAAAACTAGAGTGGCCAAGGTTAAACGAGAACAATCGTCTGATTAGTTTTTACTAATAATCGTTGCAAACGCTAAACTACTACATATATTCATTTCAGCGAATTCAGCATATTCAGCAAATATAACCGTTGTATTTACAAAGTTCTTACCAAACGTTACTCTACAAATACGCAATAATACGATCATACGTCTCTTTTTGAATTACAACGCGCTTAATCCATAAAGTAAAACACGAATAAATAAACGCAAACAGTTTTCATAAAAAAAAAAAAAAAAAGCCGCAATAACGAATGTTGTAATCGTCGAGGTTTTAATAATAAAAGTAATAACAATCACAGTAAAAATATGTTGCGTACATTACTATGTTTTGAAACACATCTAGACAACCTGACTTGCTAACAATATATTATAGTATTGGGTATAGTTTCAAACCAGTGTCGAGGAAACTTTAAGCAAAGCTACATAGCACATCGTTGCGTCCAATTATGTAACGTATACCGAGCAGAAACGTGGCCACCACTATACGAAAGGAAGACGAGAGAAAGCTGATGGTCGGGGAAAGAAAAGTTTCAAGAAAGATTTATGATCCAATGAAGGATGGCGATAGCGATGAGTGGAGAATAAGAACGAATAATGAGCTATTGATGAAATACTCTTCCATCAGCCGAACATATTGGAGACAATAAGAAGTAAAAGAATAAAGTGGGCTGGACATGCGTCGTATATTTTTGCTAAGAATATTATTAGAAAAGGATCCGACACAGAAAAGACCACTGGAAAGACCTCGTATGAAACGGGAAGATCTGTCGAAAAGCGATGTGGATAATTGACTTTTTAACTTTCGATTATTTTTTGAGTTAAAATATCAAAAATTTGCTCAGTAAATTCTTCTCCGTCATCAATGTTTCGGATAGTAGGGAACGCTCCGATCTTTACGTTACCTCACAACACAAAATAGATACATGTTTGACGGTACATTAATTGAATATCTATTATTTTTCGCTAGTTTAAATCCAGAAATAATTGAAATTTCAAAAATTCAAATACGCTTCGAATGACGTATGATTTTCCGCGTGTCGTTTAGACGGGTACAACTAACATACAGACGTCATTAGAATTAATTATTTAACCTATTCACACATCATTAATTATTCTACTGGAAGAATGGATACAATATTTTTTTTTTATTATTATTTCAAAATTATTTGGATTACTTGTATAGTACACTGTTCTTCAATGTCATTATTATTTTTTTTTTTTAATGTAACTATTGGAATACGCTAATTCAAATCATGATGGTTTTAGGGAGTGTTCCAAACACTTTTAAAAAGTATTTTACCCAAGCCGGTTGATAGTGAAATGGATCAAATCTCGGTATTTTCGTCGTTTCAAAAGTTCAAATAACTCGGTTTCGATTGTTTGACTGCATTATAGCCGACAGCTACATAATCCGTCGTATTAATATGTTTATCTTAAAGCACATACTGTTCTCGCATACCTAGTATGTTATGCCGAAAAACTGTAATAATGTTTTACCATTCGGTTCCTCGTAATAATATGTTTTTATATAATCTTACGAATCGTAGCTATCGAATTTTTGAACCGAGGAGTCCGAAAAAACACCGAAAACAAGGCATATTTTAGTCGAAAACGAAAACATAAAATATAACGTTCGATGTTGTACATGAATTAAATTATGAACGAGCAGATCGACGTGGTGCCGACGGAAGTTTTCTTTTGCTTCGAGAAATCAGAAAAAGAAAATCGCCTATAGGTTGCGACGAAAAGTATACACGTTTATACTGGAACTCTATTTAATTTATGTGTTTTTTTTTTTTTTTGTAATCATATTCTTGGCGCATTTCTTGCGTGATCCCAGACGCATTAACCTTATTACCTAGTTGTCTCCGAACGAGGCTGCTCCAATTGCTAATCCCGTACAAGATCTCGTGAATTCCAAATTATCCAAACTGCAGTACACGAGTAGCGCTAAAAACTACGTACTTATAAACCGCATAACGTTAACCTCTGTACTTTTTTTTTGTTTTTCTCATAAGTTTAGACACCTAAATAATTATGTTATATTCGTTTTTTCTGCCTATTGTCATTGTCAAATATCATGCTATACCTATAGTTCAAATCGTTTCGTTCGAGAAGAAGTTTTGAACGTCCTGCGTCCTAATTTTGAGCGAACCGATTGACGTTTTATAATTGTTTTTTCTGCAGTTACACACGGACGTTCGGCACACTTTTTGGTTTAGGTCCGACTGCGTCTATGACGATCCGTAATTCGACGACGTTTTCCTTTGTCCTTCTCCCCTAAACATCGATTACGCCGGTTACGCCACTGAAGTGCGTCGCGCGTTCGTGGCTTACGCAACATTTAGGAAGCGTCCGTCTGATTAACAGCCGGGATCACACACACACACACACCTATCTACGTATTATTCTGTTTTTTCTTCGAACGCGAGACAAAAAGCCGAGAAATATTGCTCAACGTTTTTATGTTTTGTTTTGTCTCGTCACTATATAAGCAGAAACCGCGCGCGTAGGAGACGAGCGAGTGACGCAACTGCGGGGACGAACCCTATAAATAAACTTCGATTGACCCTCACACTATACCAGCGACGCTGGTGCTGCGAACGCGCAGATCAGTTGGAAATCGTGAATAAAGTGACGGTAAAAAAGAATATTCCGTTTTCGAATGGGGGTGCTGTTCCGGCGGTGTCCGGTGGTGCGCCTAAAAAATGCGCAGGGTTGAAAAAAAAACCACCCTGTAAATTAAAAAAGGCGAGAGGAGCTAACTATACCCGCGACCCGCTTCGACCGATGTTGGCGACGGGGGAACCGTCGTAACAGATCGACTGTTTTGAAAGTTCCCCCCGAATACACCGGAGGTGAAAGAAAAATCGTTTTGATTATTTTAGATTCCAAGAGCAGCGTGGAACGTACAATTGATTTCACAACGACGGTTTTTCAAACGTACGATACGTGTATAGTGTAAAAATGTTCCAACGTTCCTCGTACATATTATAGATTTTTCGCCCGATATCAGGGGGGGACTTTCGATGACGATTTTTTTAACTATCGTGGTGAAAAAACGAGACGGCCAAAATGTCCAGCTTCGATCGAAATTTTCATTTAGAACGAGTTGAACGCATCCGTGTGCGATACTGTGAACCAATTCCAATAGTTCTTTTTGAACCGTTCATACTGCGCAGAGCTTTGGAATTCATTACGAACACGATATGTTTGCAGCTGTTTTTCCATAAAACCGTTTCAAACTTAGAGTCTTGAAACTTTATAACGATCTAGACGAACTTTACCTGTATTATAAATTTTAAAAATCATTTCGAATTATTTCAGCTTAATTGAAACTGTTGGTCTTACATTTTCTTTACTATACAATCGCTTTGAAAAAATGTTTGACTTATTGAAACTCTCGCGCACCATTAGAACGGATAAAGTTAATTATCATGTGAAAATGACGCTCGTATTATTTAAGTATAATAAATAATAATTACAAAAATTACTGTACGTTATTAAATCTGTATGAAAAAATAAAAATTCGTTTTTCGTATACTAGAGATAAAAATTGTTTTACACAACTAACTAACATAGTCTCTCCCGTTGACGACTATATAGAAAAACGATTTTTGATAATCTGCAGGTGATTTGTGCGATTCCCCGACTTTTCCATAATTTTCAGACGATTTTCCAATTCACTGATATTTTCGAACCTAATTAACGTTTTTGATGCGATATAGTTTAATTTTTTTTTTTGTTTTTTTTGACAAAATCACTGGAAGAAACCCGTCGCTGCACACGACTCTATGCGATTTAAACCGACGAATTTTTTATTTTATTAAACACATGAAATCAACAAATAATCGTATAGTAAAACGTGTATCGCGACGTGGTTAATTCACACACGTTGTGCCAAAACCGACATTAAAAAAAAAATCGACAGTAATTCGCGTTGACTGTATCGCTGTCGTCCATTCTTCAGTTTAATAATTATTCGATGCGTCGTAATATCATACGCATTTTTAACTGAACGCCCACCCGAAACCTGCACCTTCGCGCTTGCGTTCGCGAACACAGTGTGATATTCGAGTATAATAATAATAACGCAATAATAATCATTACTAAAATAACGATGACGGTAACGACAAGAAGGATGGGCACTTTAATGGTTTTTTTTTTAACCTAAGTTTTAACCAAGCCGATTAAGTCGACGTAGAATTTGTATAAAAGTTAACGAAAATTTTGGTGGTGCGTTAAAGTTTTCAAAATAGTATCGATGAATCGAATGTGAAAAACCGGCTCACAAATACTCACCTAAAATTGAATTTCAATAAAAAAAGAACAATTACACAAATTTATGTTTAACGATTTGTAGTGCTACGCGACTGTTCGAAACGGTATGCATTGTGCGAGATAACGGTTTTATGTTTTCAACTTGCGAGCAACCAGGTGAGCATAGTTAAATGTTAATGCAGTTTTTCAGTCGTTTATAAGTTCATAAAAGAAATCAACTCGGGTTAATTTAAGTTTATCGAACAGAAAGAAAATTAAATTCGTAACGTTTCATATTATATTGTTATAGTGCCATCCGTCTCTGCAGTACGCGTGAAAAACACAAACGTTTCACGTAGAAAATTCGAAAATAACTGTGGCGTTTATTTCAATAGTTGATATTTAAGAAGAAATAAGTCAAG
>CM029357.1:55670382-55706558 GCA_017140985.1 Hormaphis cornu
TGTGGCGTTTATTTCAATAGTTGATATTTAAGAAGAAATAAGTCAAGTCAAAAGTAACAAAGTCAAATAAAATAGAAGTATGTAGTGAAAAAGTCAAAATCGACTTGACCATATTTTTAACTCGCATAGGTTGAATTAAATGGCCCAGTCATGATACGGTATAACGTATGTCCCAAAAAATACTTTAAAAAATATAACTACCGAAAAACCTGGCCGAAAAATGCACTGATGTATCAACATTATCCAAGCTTTTAATTATAGTTTTTTTTGCTCCCCTTTTTTCGATTTAGTTTTACTACCTTTGTACCGGTTTTGTTACGATGTCGCTGTCTAATTATGCTTGGCGGCTGTTTTTCAAGACTTTTTAAATTTACCTCTATAGTTTTTCATCAATCATTTCGATTTTAAAGTACCGCGTAAGAATAATTACCGGTAATCGATCGAAACACGATTCATGAAATAAAAGTTTAAGGTTTTGTACAAGAAACGAGCCTGCAATATTCAGTATACCTATATAATACAACTGTGAGGACTATCTATTTCTATTTTCAACCTCAAAGATTTAATAAAAAAAAATTCAAAATTGATTTAATGTTAGAAAATTGATTTTTATGATTTGGAACTGATTCTTTTCCGGATGTCAACCATAGTTTTCACGCATCTGCGAGACCATTATTTGGGTAACATTTTTTAAAATGAAAACGGGATCTCGTTACTGCAGGCAATGGAAGTTTTTGAAAAAAATACGTGGCAGTCCTACTCTCGGGTTAAAACACAAAATCAAAATTGTCATTTCATAACATTATTTTTCGTTAAAGCCTCGTGGTCCGTTTACGGCGCAAGTAATTGAAATAACTCGTAGTCAGGTACGACTTGTATTAAATTCAGTGGCGTGAGCAGGGGGGTGGTTATATCCATCCCCATTGTGATTTGATTTTTTTCAGCAAACTCGTAGGTTTACAACCACCTGGTTAATATTTTCTATTCAAAATACCGAACGTACAATATAAAGTAACGAAAAAAAATAAAGAGTGGTACAAAATGTACGATAAATGTCTAAAATCTATTGTATTTGTAGGTAGACGACTTTTGTACGAAAGTATGATAAAAACGATGTTTATAGAATTTTAACGTACCAGATCGTTTACAGTTTATATTAAACGTCGACTCCCTGCGGCCGTGTTCTAGCTCGTTAATACGTCTGAAAGCTACGCCGAGTAAGACATTTAGGAGAAGCCAAAAATATCGAAAAGCTGCTATTTTCGCAGGAACACGTTAAAAAACAGAATTTTGGAGCTATTCGCGCGGTTTCAGCGTGTTGTTAAGTTTCCCCGCAACTTGTGTAACCGCCCAGTCCGTATTTGGTTTTACACAACAAAGGTACGTGTAATATTAAAACGAATTATTTTTCCCGTTTCCCCTCCGTTCGTTAATTTATGGCCGCTGAATTTAATAAATTAATAAAATACTGCTGAAACAGGAAACACGCCTATGCGGTCGTGGAAGTATACCTAAGTATAAAATATAGTCGTGCACGCATCAACGTTATAATATTCAAACACACGACGACATTAATTATATTCGCCTAAACCTTATAATACGCAACTTGTTTCCGTACGTGCAGTGTGTCCTTGGCGAGAAGTGTGCGCGTTTTTTTTTTCCTCGTACACATTTCGCTTGACGAGTATTTTTTAGATTCTGAGCGTCAGCCATTTTATTTTCTGCAAACAAAATTTCTTCTACCAGAAACAGAGCACCGATTTCTACACACAGTATCACCCTATATCTTTTTCGGAACAAAATGGTACTATGGAGTGGTCATTTTTCGATGTTCTAGATAGTTTTTCAACGCGACGGGAAAAACCGCGGAAAAATTGCGAAAAGCCGCTAAAAACGGCATTCTGTCGTCAATATAACAGTCATTTCTCCAGTCAGTTTCGAAAATAATCATCTAGGAGTCTTGAAACTTTAGACGATAGCTTTAAGAATTTTATAAAAAGTTTCGTTTGATTTTAGGCCGTTTATAACCATTTTTAGGAGGTTTTTCATTCATAAATGGGTTAATTTTGGGTTTTTTTTACTTGAAATTCGAACACAACATCAGTCGTACGTTAACTGTACACCGAAAATTTTAAAAATCGCACAATTTTTTGATCAACCGATATTGAGATTTTTAACGACATATTAGATTTCGTTAAAATCGCAAACAGTTATTTCTCCGTGATTTCGAAAGCGATCATTCTGTTGTCTTGAAATTTTTAACAAAAACGTATCTTTGTACCGTAGAACTACAAAAATATTTTTAAAAGTTTCATTCGATTTTAGGCTATTTTTACCTACCTTTGTGTAATTGGTAAAAAAAGACTCCTCAAATAATGGTCCAAATGATTCGAGATTTCCACACGCTACGAGTATTTCAATTAAGATTCTTTACAAGCAGATGCGTTTTTCGGATTTTTTATTTAGTTTTTACCATAACGTATACTAGATAACTGAGCTCGCTCGAAATCGTATTTTCGAAAGCGACGATTTAGTATCATTGCTTTCGGATGAAAATAGTGCGTTTGAACCACAACTTCTAAACGAAATACCCACCCCGTATCCTAGTTTTGAAGTGCAAATCGAACGATATACTAATAAATTGATCGAAATAGAGGATATTTAAAACATATATTATGTTCACGATTTCGATTGTTCCTGATTTTGACGGTTTTTAAAAATGTCAACTCCTGAAAAAAAATGTTTTCCCTAGAATACAAATCCTGATTTCAATAGTTCCTCATTACGCGAGTCCCTAAAATGCTTTTTCCCGAAAAATAAACTCCCGATTTCAACGTTTTCTGTTTTTGATTATTCCTGAAAAATTATTTTCCTAATATTGATGAACCCTATAGTTTTGAATGTTGCTAAAATCAAATTTTCCGGTTTCGAAAATCCCTGATTTGCCTAAAATGCTAAAAAAAAAATACGATTCCATCCCAATCGATATGACGTGGTCCCGGTGTTTTTTTTTCCCCTGTTTTGATGCACGTCCTGTATAATATTATATAGGTAGCACAAAATTATGTACGCAATATCGTGCGATAATGTTTGGAAAAAAGTAATTAGTTTTATTGCAACTTTGTTTCGTATTGCGATTTCAAACATAAAATATATTATCGATTGCCATAGGTTTCGCGATAGCGCGCGCATGAAACTGAACAAAAATTCAGTATGAAATTTCAAAGTTCTGTCGTTCGAAAATCGTCGAAATCGAGTGTGTTCCGATTTTACGAGTAAACGACCGCGGAATTTCAACAATTATTGTTGTTCAGAGCGATCACACGGAGAAAATGTCGATACATTTTCGTTTCGTAACTGAAAAAATATTCGCAAGTTTCGAAAATATTGAAGGATAGTGACCACCATCATCATCACATGTATATCTTTAGAGAGGTATTATTTACTGTGAAAACCGTATCAATTTTGCTGTGCAAGATCACACAATTTGTGTAGCATAATAATGTACGCACTGCACAGTAGCACAAGGCCTCGCAACTTTATTATCTAAAGGTATTAATGTTTTATAGTTTTTGTTTAGTCGCAGGAAATGAACTGCGCAAAGCAAAAAGCCATAAAGAATAGGCGGTGATTACAATACCTACATATATATTTATTACAGGAAATCATTTCAATCTTAGGGTCCCCCCGCAATAAACTCCATACACTGCGGTATACTGCGGTCATGACGTGGCTTTTTTTTTCTAAAATACGCGACGACAAATAACTTTATACTTAAAAAAAAGGAAAAAATTTTCAGGAATTCAATTTGAATTACACAGTAAAATCTTATTCGAAACAAGTCGATTAAATCTTACACATTTTTCGTACGGGATAAACACGCAAATTGCCCGAAACCTACACCTACTAACCGCCGGTTGTCGCGTTTTGCTTCGCTTTAGTTATCAAGCGTGGTGCTTTTCCCCCGGAGAGATTGAGATTTTTCACGAGTTTTATTCGGAATGTTCCGTGTTGGTTTCTTCTCGTTTGACGTCCGGAGGATATTTCCGCGACACGATTGTAATACAGGAGACGGGTCTTTCAGGCAGAAGAGTTTTTTCTCGTTTCTTCTTCTTTGGATGGTGTTCGTTTCGAGTGAGTTTCTGACGGTTCGAGACGTACCACGGCGTGTGCCAGTTATCGCCCAAAGAGTAGGTGGGCAGTAGTGGTGGTCTTCGATTTTTTCCGACGAGTTTGGAGCCCGAGCAGGAGCCGCGAGCAGAATAATAGCACACGTTTCAGTCCTCGAGATAAAAATGTGCTGTCGCCTAATTAAGTGGAAAGAGTGAAAATTTAGGCGCTTCCGCTTTGATTCGTCGGCTCGTTTCGAAAATTTGAGTTTGTCGATCGTGCAGATGAATAATTTGACCGTTCTGTGAAAGTGTTGCCAAACTCCAGATTCCGAGTGCGATTCGCCTTCAGAAGAAGAAGAACCGCGAAACCGCATTTCCCATTGGAAAACCGATAAATGTCCGGCGACGAGTGCAGCAAGTATATAATACGGCGAGTAAACTATTGCGCAATAAACGTTTATGAAATGACCGATATAACAATATCAGGTAGTTTTTAAACTGAAAAAAAAAAGTAAAACAACATTAGATTATTATGCGCATAATAACGTGTCTTTATGGTACAAGATGATTATTTTTATTGAAATATGAATAGGTTTGCCGCAACATTACATACCGCGGCCGCGTAAAATGTTACGTTTTACGATAATTTACCGCAACCGCACTACGGTTAGGCGTTTCGCAATCGACACATTGATTAATTTTACTACCTACTTGTATAATACATATATATTGTATTATAAATATCACAACATCACAATAAAAGTGCGCAATTTTTCCTCTGCACAAGAGAACTCGGCTGTATATAGACAGTTTTTCTCCTCCCGATTTCGCAACCCGTGATAATATTATTCACCAGCTCCATATAAATCCGTGACGACCGCGTATTTATTCCGTTTTAAACGGTAAAATCGTACGTGATTTTTATTCGCGTGTAATAGGTAGTTAGTAATAGTTCGCCGCAGCTATAACAACATAATCCTACTACTCGTATAATAACGAGACCTGTCGAATTCGTCGACAAAACTCGTGTTTGACGCCGTGTATCAAAGTAATTACACAATTACAGCGTCATTTCCGGTGGCCTGCTTTCCGTAGTAAAAACAAAGATTTTTATCGACTGTTGTAGTAACTTGCTGCTGTCCTTCGTCGTGATTTTTTCAGCAAACATTCGTGAGACTGACTATAGTAAAAAGATCACCGATCTGTGGGTAGAAAATAAGCAAACTGTGTGTGTGTGTTTTCAGCCGAACAAAGCGAGTACGGTGACTGCAGTGTTCCAAATGATATCACGATCTAGATATCATAGGGGTCATTAACACTTTTCAAAACGTTTTCGGCACAAAATCGGTTACCTGCTGTGTTCGATATTTGTTCGATAATTTATATAAAAATAGCATTTAAATACCGCGAATGATTTCTATGACGTCTTCTTATTGACTTAGTATTAAAGAGAACGTCCTGAAAACTTGACCCAAAGTCTTGCGTCAAAATCAATACTTATTGTGGTAATCTAAATATAAGATGATATTGTACAACGCACCCGGCCAGTGCGTCCACTTAGTTACCACCCGGTCGACTGCGGTGTCTGGACATTACCTGTTAAATAAATTGTGTAACTTGAAGAAGTGTTTTTTTATTGTTTGCCTATACACAAACCCGGCTCGTCCAAACTTGAACTACGATACATTTCGGGCAGATACGATTGTAAAATTTAACCGGATCGTTTGCTAAAAAGTGAGAGCCAATATCATAAAAAAAGTGATTAAAAGCGACTCGATGGTAAAATGTGTAGAAAGAAAAAAACGTAAACAACGATGAACAACGAACGTTCCAGATCGTATACGACATCTCTTGACTTTTTCTTTTTCTTTTTTCTCCCCGTAGTGTTCTCGTATGGGTACAGGAGGCGATTCTTTAAAAACAGTACGCCCGAAAGTTGTCGGCGCAACTCGAGTCGAACGTCGTTTTAAGCTGACGCGCGTCTCCTCGCCGAGTCGGTTTCCTACATTGAAATGAATTGTTTTCCCTAACGTCCGTTTGCAAAATTTCCCACCGACAACGTCTCCGTCGTCTTCGGTACACTATTTATTTTGGTTATTTTTTTTTTATTAAGACGCGATTTCACTTGATAACAACGTACTATCGTTTGACCAGCGTACAACTCGCAGTAAAAGTACGGTTCGCACAACGCAATGTGTATATAAACTCACTGCTCGAGTGTTGTTATGTAACCCTTTGACGCAATATGTTACGCATACTAACCGCTGCTGCTGCTGGAACTACAGCAACTAATTAAGAACGGGTTTCATCAGTTGGACTCGAAGAGGAAACCATCCAAGTGCAGTTTGTTACATTTGTTACGACGTATACTACCGTATATTCGGCGACCTGAAAAACCTGCAACCATCGGGTTTTCATTTGAAGCCATCCGGGTGTCAATCTTCTCTCGAGACCTGCCACACGCAGAACAACAAATCCTCTATGCGATGTTCTTCTTTATTTTTCGTCGCCCCCCGCGATTTTCGCCTCCGGTTAATCTTTCCTGCGGATAACGCGTGGCCTGCCCGTTCTGAACTCACTCCGTTCGTTCGCGATATTCGGTTCCGTCCACGAATGTCTCGAACATGAATATAGGTTCGTACATTTCGCGTAGCGCTTTCCTCTCGAACAACACTTCGTGTAATCGCGGTCTTTGTTTGTTCGAATTACACGAACATGAAAAATTTGGCTGAAAAAATTAGGGGGACCGATCGAAAGAATTTTTCTGAAAACTTTTATTCGTTGTAAATTTACGGGTTTCCCTTTTTCTACACGAGGGTAGTACCAGAAATCGTTATTGATTTAACGAAAAATAACGACAGATCAATACGATCGAATTATTCAAACCGTTTACTTTTAATTTAAATTTTATATTATTTTAAAATAACATATATTTTTAAAATTTTTAATACTCATCCCGATAATACGTTTAAACACCCCTCGATCGGTGCGTAAAAAACGCGTTGAAGAGTTAAAAACTTTTTTCGCCATCAAAATCCGACGACAAACTCCCGGCGTTTTAGTCGATTTATTAGTTGGGCTTGGTGTTGAATTGACGTTTTTTTAAAACATTCATTATTGAACTACTACCCGCGATGCAATTTAATATAACATTTGTTTGATTAATGTTGAGTACGAACTATGTCACGATGCCTAGCGTAAGTGTGTAAATACAAAAAAAGTGTGTTATGCGGCCGCCTTTGACGGTACTGAACGGTTTCCTAGAGATTTTATTTTCAAACCGTTTTATCGCTGTTATTGCAACGGCATTCAAACCATCATTATCGATTTGACCATCGTTCATTCAACGAAAAATTTGCAGGTAGTCAAAACAGGAGAGTAAAATAATTGTTTTAAACTGTTGTTATATACGAACAGTGTAAATTGCTTGTTTTAAGGTCGTCGTTTTAAGCGTGTTGAGAACTTTTTGGAGGGTTCGTTGTAAAAACGAAACAAAACGAATCGTTAACCGGTTTTCAAATTTTGTTTCTAAAAAAAATTTTCGTCTTAATCGATATTTCCAACGAACAAAAAGTTTCGTTTTACAAGAACTACTGTTGTTCGAACCCACTCTGTTCGGCGCCTTTGTGAAAGTTGCACTTACCCGGGGGCAGATCACACGAAACAATGTTTTTATCTCGAAATCCAAAAACGTTGATTCCGTGGCGTTTTTATAAAATATATTCCGGGCCGGCGGGGAAAGACTCTCTGCTAATTATTACCAATATTGAAAGTGTGTAATATTTTAATCTCTGCAGTACGTACACAGTAACGGTTTCTTTATACACCTTTGTCTAACACTTTTATAAGTGGACATGCGTGTGCGTTCGGTGTAATTTCATCAAATCATTTACGTTGTTTACATAAATTACTATATAGTTATCGGAATAGTTATTATAAAATATGACATTATGGTTCAGATATAGGTATATTACACGCGCATAGTTCAGATAGGTAATACAACAAAGGAAAAAAAAAACGATTAAGGCGTACTCGGATTTTCATCAAAACGTTTAAGTATTTTATAATAGGCTTTACACAAAACTACCATAAATTAAGTACATTAGTACATTTTGAACGCCACGTTCCAGCAATCTCTCGATTCGTATAACTGTTTTCGCGTTGTACGTACACTGTGGAATTCCTTAAACGGAATAGTTTTTTCTGTATTATACACGTCATAAGAACTGCACAGTCGTTATTTATTCGAACGAGAAAATATTATGTTGATAAATAGGTGTTAAACGCGTTACTGGGAAAAAAGGTTGAATATTTTTGTCGATATTTATTGATTATCAACCGTCTACATCGAGTGTAAGAACGTTTAAGGCTGCTGTTATACAATAGCGTGGTTAACGCGACGGTTTTATTAGCGATCTATATTATTATAATGTATAAAATATTACAAAAAAAAACGAAAAAACGAAAAAATGTATAACATGTACGTATAAACCGACCCCGAAGCGAGTGATTTTTCATACTGTTGAACACAGCCAGCCATAGAAAATAAGAAAAACAGGTAACACATGGGCATTAACGCTCGAAAAAAGGTACAGAAAAGTATTTTACAATCTGTTCAACGCGGTATTGTAATAAAATGCGCGGTTGAAATACGGTATTTTTTGTTCGTGTTTTATAACGTATAAATAATGCGCAATACCTTTATCGGAAATCAAGCGTTAGTTCAGTTTGTACGTATTTTCACTCGTCTCAAATGTGTCGAGAAAAACTCGAAAAACCCGGCAACGCGGCGAGATCGGTAAATTTTACCAGTTTTTTTTTTTCACCGAGAAAATATTTTAAAAATCCGGCGAACCCTCATTTTGAAAACCGTTTTACGCTTACAGTTTACTAATGCGGGCGATGGAAAGCGGCGATTTAAAATACAACGATGTGTTTTTTAAACTAAAAGACGCGGCTGCAAAAGTCTTAGAAACGTACGAAAACACAACTGTATAATACTTTTGTGGCGGCCTTTAGTTGTGCGCCCCGGCAATATTAGCAATTGTCTCTTTTACGGAGTAACCAAAGTGGGCCGTAAAAAAAAGTTAAGTACCGGCCCCGTCGAAATTTGCGAAAAGTGTGTTTACCGAAATAAATTTACGGCGGCGGTACAAAATAATTCTAAAAGTTATAATAACGATACACGTGAACAGTGTAATCGCGTAATATTTCAGACGATCATCGCCGCCGCGCTAATCGGGAAATTCGAAATAATGATCACTCAAAATGAACTGTAAACATCTATCTAGAATCATAACGAAACTCTCACGTCAGCGCTGCACAATATTATACATTATGATGTGTTTCAAAGAATTCGATTTGGGTTAGGTACATTGTGGAGAACTGTAGATGTAAGTAACGGTTATACTCGTATGATGCTCCCCCGATTCTCGTTGATATGTTAACTATACCCATGTGTACACCAATACTACTGCAATCGGTAAATTATTGTGTTTTTTTCCGTCATAACTAACGCACATAAATATGCTAAACTCAATACAAGCAATATACTGTATTACTCACGTAAAAACGGATAAAGTATACATCCTATATTTGATACACATTTCAACGCGATTTACAATGCGTACAGAGTTCTGAATTCGTTCTTCTGACAAGTTATCAAAAGTCTCGTAAAAAGTTTGATTGGATATAAAAGTAATCACGGAATCACTGTAATAATAGGTCGAGTGGATATTTTAAAGTGGGTCCTCGTCGTTTTGACGGATTTTCTAAGTTATTTTTTTTCCCGATTTCCGTTCTGAAAACACGTCACGTATTAGCTATACGTTTGGCAGATCATCAATGTTTTAACAGTACATACTCGTATGTGTATGGATTTTCGGACGAACATTTTCCACGATTGAGATTTTACGGCAGAGCCAACACCGATAAATATTAAAGAGACAGTGGAGGAACACTGTTTTTTTTACGAGACGATCTAGCAAACAAATAAGTTTTCATAGTTTTATGGCCGTTTCCCACCGAGTTTACCCGTAGAAATCGTACCGAAACTTATTATTCGAGAGGTCTCGTTAGAGGTATACTATTTAAAAAAATCTCACGCTAAAACAACCCATCGAAAATTTTACCAATTTCAATGTTGTGCGCGAAAATTTCGGCTCATTTCAACAATTAAAATTTAAATAAAAAATTGCGTTTTCAAAAATAAAATTCAACGACCCATTCATTATTAATACTTTACTATCATCGAGATAACGATGATCGCGCGACCGTCGTTTCCTGGTGTAACCGCCGCGAATTGAGAACAGTTTTCAGAACGAGAAAAATACGGAGAGCCCAGAAAACCCACGAAAGACCTCCTTTTTCGCGTCGCGTTCCCGAAAAAAACTCTCGTCTCGCGAAATGTTGACGTTATCCGAGTAGGAACGGTAAGGCCGGGAAAAAAGTGAATTAACTCTACAGGAACGACGTGGAAAAAAACCACTCCAGTGTGGTCCCGATGAAATAAAGGCACCGTATAAATTTATACCAAGACAAGCGACGATCGTTTGGACGTTATTTCTCCGAGAACGTCCTCTGAAAGACACAGCCGAGGTGCACACTTTTAAACGTTATACAAACGGCTTACGATTAAACTGAAAAGTAGAAACCACGTTTAGACGTATTATTATTATTGTGAACGTTTGCAACGCGATTTTCTTGACAGCGACACCAACCGTCAGCGCGGCAATCAGGACGACACGACCCGTTATCGCCGCCACCACTTCGGTCGTAGTACACAACAATTCGTAAAAAAAAAAAAAGAACGAAATACATACATTTGATCGCGGGCGTAAATTGCGATAAAACAAAAAAATAACAACAATAGTACACGACGACGATATTACAGTAGTACGTATATTATTTTATATTAGTCGATTTTGCACAAAATTGGGCCGCGAGCATCGCCGTGATGACAGCAGTGTGTTCGGTGGGAAAATAGGAGAGAGAAAAAGACTGACTCGATATAATAAACATTCACAGCCAAAGCCTGTTGTCTCTCTCCGACACAAGCCCTTCCGACAGCAAAACAACGAGATACGCTGCTAAACGTGTGGTGTTTTTCGGCGCGTCCGTTCTCTGTTCCGTCTTCGGCCGCAGCAGTACCTGTAGGAATATCGCGCGCGTCGAAAAAAAAAAAACGTACACAAACAGGACAACATTTTTTTTGGAAAACACAATTTTTTTTAATAAAAACGACGTACGGTTATTATTGAGAAGAAAAAAAATTTATTATTAATACAAACAGCGCGGGACGACCGACGCGGGAGCGCGCAACGTTGCGAGTACACACGGGCGGCGGCGCGCGGACGGACGGAATGCGCGAAATAACCGGAGAGAAAAAATGGCGTCGCGCGGCGTTTTACGAGGTCACGGGGCGGACGGACGGCGGAGGGGAAAGCGCGAAAAAAAAAAAATACAGAAATTCTTCGCACATTACACACAAAGTGGACGGCAGAGGTGGTAATAATGCGCGATACGGTTGGTGTTTTTATTACGCTTTATATTACAACGTCGAGTGGTAACAAAAAAAAAAATACAGAAATTCTTCGCGCACAACATTACACACAAAGTGGACGAAGAGGTGGTGGTAATAATGCGCGATACGTGTTTTTTTTTACGCTTTATATTGCAACGTCGAGTGGTAAGAGAAAAAAACGACCGACCTCGCGCCAATTCCCCCACCGCCGCGTCATAGTGTACTGCTGCGCAACATTCCTGCCGATTTCGTAACGCCCGCGGCGGGTGTGCCGTGTAACACGTATGAGAAAATGGGTGCGTTGTGAAAAATCGTGACAAATACTACAACGAAACGAGAAACAAAAAAAAAACGCGCGGATTTCGCGACAGAGAAAGAAAAAAAAATCACCTGCGGCGTCCTCGTAGGTGCGCGAATACCGCGATGTTTTCTTCGCCGAAACACGCACATTCCTCGACGGGGCCCGGGAAAAATCGATAACGTGCGAAGAAAACGTCCGACTACCGACTTGACGTATGAAAGATGAAGAGAGAGAAAAGAAAGTGTTTGCAAAAATACAGCGACGAGTGGACGGCGCGTTGGGCGCGTACGGCGCGGTGGACAGAACTGAAGCGAACGCCGCGGCCGCGACTTGAGCATACGTCAAGCGGCGGCGGCGGCGGCGGATGATGACGTGCGCGCGCGCGCGCGGCTACGGCGGCCATGTTTGATCAGCCCGCCCGCTATTGGTCGGCGCGCATCGATCGCACGCACCCGCGCGTCCGGTGCGCGCGCGCGCAACCGCGGACGACGGCGGTGCGTGGCGGCGGCGGAGGAGAAAAAAACCGACGCCCGTTTTTCGCCTCTTTTTTCCGATCATCTTCGCGCGCGCGGCAACGTCGCAATTTCGTAAGCGTAGCAAAAAAAAAAAAAAAACCAACCGGCTATTTCCTTTCACTCCTTATTCGTGCGCAAACCCCCCTCCTCCCGCCCGCTCCTGCTCGATGGCGAACAACACTCGCCAAAACCGTCGTGTGTGCCAACACCGCGAGTATAATAATAGGCACGTAACAACGACGCCTACAACAAACGCGCGTCAATTCAGTGTGGCAGCTGCTCGAGACTCTCCCCGCCATACCCACCCACCTGTTAACGGAGAGGCCCCGTCTTCCTCTCCACGTACCGTCCGAAAAATAATATTAAAACATAAAATAAAAAAAAACGACCGGACACCACGGCGAGAGGGCCGTTGATAAAACAACGTGATGACAATCGCGAGCTCTCAGAATAACGGCTAAAAAGAGGTCGCATTAATTCGGAGAAGCGTTTTTGAAATAATAATCGCGCGAGTGCACGTATAATAATCGTACTCAAACAAACGGCGTTAAAACGAAATGAAAAAACGGAGAAACGAACAGCACACAAGCTCGGGGAGTATCGAGCGCAATGAACTTTCGATTAAAAAAACCTCTGATCGCGACATTGCGCAACCGCTTGATTGTCCGATTAATCGCCGTCGAACTTTCCGTTTTATCAATCGAGGCGTAGCAGCAATTATTTTCGACTACGAACTTTGTCTACTAACGTCGCCGTCGGTCGAGAATTCGGATAAAATATAACGAGTAAAAACTATACACCGTGCGCCGTATAACTCCGACATGAGACGATCGTTTTGTACCGAACGGAAAAAAATCACCCATTCGTAAGAGGCCTTAACCGAGTGCAGAGCACGTACGATGGACACACTCCGTAATGTTAAGCGCGACGACGACAATTGGCATTGAAAGATACGAACGGCAGCCCCGGAAAGGGGCGTTTTTTTTTTATTTTCATCCGTTTTAACTGACGAAAACTCGGCCGAACGCGGCAAAGTTGATAAATTCCACAAAAAATTTGCACCGAACGCATGAAAAAAAACCGACTGTAACGAGGGCGACGACGACGGATGTAATATAACGCTCGTGACAAAAAGAAAATTGGTTGTTTTGGCAAATTATGGCTGCGCATTGTGGCAACTAACAGAATATACGGCGAGCGTAGGAAGAGACGCGAGAACACGGAGGCGTATGAAAACACGATTTTTTTTAACGCTCCGTATGCCTGATGTACGCGCGATGATGTTGTACGATAGTAATCGTTGCGCGCGCGCACGCACTGCGACGACGTTCCGTAAAAATTAAAAAAACGACGACGCGCGCGATTGGACGACCGCTGACCGCCGCGGTATCTGGCACACGTGCCGAGGTCACTGAACCGGCTGCGGGAACGCGACGCCAGAGGTCGCCCCCCTCCCACGGGTTCTCGCGGACGAACGTTCTCCTCGTACGGTGCGAGCGACGCCACGTTGGCGGCGGCCGCCGAGCGCGGAATCGATAAGAATTCGTACGCGTAACTAACGACGGACGTGGCGCCGGCGCGCGAAACGGAAGCGAAGACTATTTTAACGTTCCGACTAAACGGTCGACGGGAGATCGTCACTGTGTGTACGCACACACGAAAGAGCAACAAGTGACGAACGCGCGAGAGTAAAACGGGGTTTTAAAAAAGCCGGGAAAGAACGCGAGAAACGACCGGAATTATTGAAGTCGTCGGACGCGCGAAGGCGCGTTCACACGCGGACGACGATTATTCCACAGCGAAGTTGCGCGCGGGAGGGGCCGTTACTACAAGAGAGTTATCACAGAAAAGAAATAATAGCGTATACAACAAAACGCACGGTTTTATTACTCACCTCTTTTTCGTCGGTACGTCGCCACGGTCCGCGTTCACAGAACGGGGTATTTTTTGTTAATCGTCTACTGTTCCGACAAACGGAAAAAGAAAAATCGTTTGTAGCGGTTCGCACGCGCAGAACGACGGACGTGCCAGAGGAAACGGCGGCTTGCAACGGAGGAAGGTCGTGTGCGTGTGTGTGTGGACGGTGGTGGACGACGTGTCGCTCGCAGCACGCCGACGGTAAAAATGTGTAACGGACGACGCGTAAGCGACCGCGGGCCGCCGCGCGACACCGACGCCACCGTCGGGCGGTCCGCGAACTAAACGCGGGGGGACGCAGTGGTGCCAACGCGACGGCGCGCGCGTTTGGCGGGAAAGCGCGCGTCACTCGGCGGCCGGATCGCACACCGACGGATCGCTGGCTGGGGGGGGGGGGGGGATATTGTGGCGCGATCGTGTTTACCGGTTCTGAACGTTGACGTCGAAATACGGCGTTTTGGATCGATATTCCTCAGATAGTTGGTTCACACAAAACACTCGGTAATGGCGATTTTTCCGAGTAGAGATCATAATAGCGAGAACCCGTACGGCAAAACGATCGTCGGCGAATTTGTGACGCTAACGATGTGTTTACGTAAATTCGTTGGGAAATCAAACGTACGAACCGTTCTCGGTTAGGCCTTCCGTGGCAAGCATAAATGTTTAGAAACGAACAACTTCACACGCGAAATGTCGATCGATCGCTGTAGTATGCGCACATTTTTAAACAAAACGAATATCTGTCCATCATCGCATAATAATCGGTTCACTCGGATATTATACCCATACTCTCGGTTTCGGATATTCTCCGAACACTGTTTTCACAACCGACACTTCGCGTTTCGCATATTTCTGGAATTTTTATCGCTGTCCGCAGCACACGTTTTTAAAAGAACCGTCCAATTATAAAATACACGTTTGTTACAACACAATATTGTGTATAACGCGTAAAGGCCGTTTGAAAAAAAACCCGCAAAAACGTGCAGAACGTGCAAAATTCCGACGATTCCAACAACAGTTTAGTTTTTTTTTTTAAATATATGTTCTTCGACGCGCTCTTCAAGTGGATTTTTTAATCAAAAAAAATACACAGTACAGGTGATTTAATCCGTCCCTTTTCTATGACATGTATAGGAGGGCGGTTTTGAATATCAATTTTGCTCCCCCATTAGTTTCTAAACAAAAAAAACCTACCGTTTTGACAGCAATTCCTGACTTGATCAAAACCGTTCGCTGTAACGCGCAGTAGTTTTACATTTAAAATACAAAACATATCATACAGACAACTTACACGCTTATGTGTATGAGTCGATGTGTAGGCCATTTATTTCCGGATCAATTTTTACCGAAAAAACAAGATTGTTCCACTGAAAAAATAATGTATCTACGTTTATCTGTACTTATGTTCTACTATTTTTTTAGTCGAATACTAACGCGCTATTCTAGCGAAATAATCTTGTTTTTTCTCTTAAAAATGACAAAATTTCAATCGACCCGGAAAAATAAATGACTTAAAATTACATATTTTCCCTTGAAAGTGTTACTGATTCCCGTAAATTTCATTCAAGTTAAATTTTACCATGGAAATTAGCTCGTCTTGTAAAAATAATGCGTGATAATGTCAAAAATCACGTGTATTTTAAATGTAAAACTTTTCCACGTTGCAGCGAATGATTTCGATCGAGTAAGTCCAAATGGTTTTTTTTTTATTTAGAAACGGTGGTGGAATATCGGACAAATAAGAACCTAATGGATACACATTGTATTTCAATTCGAAATATTCGGGCAAAGCAGGTGTAGACAATTTGCATCCTTATATTTACTATTCTCCACATACCAGATGTTCAAAAATTATTGTAGAACCTCCACTACAGTCGTATACGAAATATCAAACGAATCCTTCAACCGTATCACACTACCTGTATAATATAATGTACGCGAAGTAGGTGTGAAAACAAAAAATTTGATTTAGGATGTTCGGTAAATTTTCTGGGACAATATTATATGGTCTCAGAAATTCAACACGATCAACGGTTGTGTATTTTTCCAATCTGAAATAATACATGTTCTAAACTCATTTCAAAATATCATATTTGTAAAAATGTCGGTTTGTAAAAAAAAATATTTGAACTTATTGAATCTCATTTCAAAGATAATAAACAAAATAATACGTTTTGTTATCGCAGGATTCGTTTTGATTACTATTGATAATCACTGTTCTTGTATCCACCCCAAACGCGCGTGCGGGTGAATACGACCTATTTTTTATATTTTTTATTCGCAAATTCGGACGCTTATTTTGGAGTTATAAATGATCTTCGTCACTATGGATTTTACGATGCAATAATATATATGGTCTCGGCAATTCAGTATGAATTATATACTTAGCCAATTTTAAATCTGAAATCGCGGTTCTGAACTCGTATAATATTGCATAGTGTCTTTTATGTTTTCACGAGACAATTTTTGAAAAAGTTTTAGTGGTTTTTTTTTTTTTTAAAGAAATTCACAACGATTGAAATTTTAATAATTAGGTATGACGATGTATTTGTTCAATTTTTTTTCAACAGACAGAAGACCGTGAAAACGTAAGTATACATATTTAATTGAATAGATTCGTCTAGATTTCAGTTTGGCCAGTCACGCCGCGGTGTCCGCCATAAACCTGCACGAATATATGTGACGCGATCAAGGAAATAAGTACAAAATGACGTTTTTAAAAGTCAAATTTATCGGCATGATCCAAAACGATCGTTGAAACAAACGCGAATGAGCGTTTTGATTAATACAGCTAGTATAACACACTGCAATTACTGTATTGATATCATTACACGACGAACAATTTTCAGAATAAAAATTAATAACCATCGGTATCGGAAAATCCAGAGGGAAATAAATTAGTTAAATTTCATCCCGCGAGTTTCAAATTCTTACCAATCAGGAAAAAAAAAAAAGGATAACGCCAAATATACTTAAGTATTTAGAACTTTAATTTTCCACCACAGGTCCGTAATACAATTTTTTTTTTATTAAAATAATGAAAGACAATTACATATAGATGTGCAGTTGTGTGGGTGAACGTTTGAATTTGATCATCTCTGAGCGTTTTTGAGTTATGTCGCCACGCCACTGATTTCATCATACGCGTCGTCCATAACGTTTCTCTGCTGCAGGTTAAGGGTTCCCCAAACATGTCAATCGCTCTGTACATCATCGTCTATAATATTATGCACCTACGTTTCAAACACACCTGCATTTTTACCTTCTTATACGAAATACCTACGATATAATGCAGTTTCTTTTAAACACCAACGCGCTCGCATTCTTCGCCATATTGTGAACGTCTCCGTTCACGCCGCAGCAGTATAAATTATTACAATACGATGGTTCATTTTGTTGTAATGTAACAATACAACAATATTATAAACCACCTACTGTTGCACACACACCCCGCGTGTGCATCCACGTATCATGTGTCCATGTTGCGCCCTCGAAATTCCTGAAATTTTGGTCGCGTATATATACTTAGATAGTTCTTTTTTTTTTATGTAGAAATAACGAAATTCTCGAGACAGTAATATTGTTCGCTTTAGAACAGAACTATGGTAGAACACGTCGATTCAATACGGTTCAAAATACCTGTATAAACTAACCTATAACCGATCCACGCCTATAAACACGGCCTGCACGCTGCGATTTGTGTATTTACACAACATGTGCGTAAAAAAAATTTTAACAAAAAAATTAAAGCCACTTTAAAAAACGAGAAAAACACACGCAGTGTTTACACATGTTATTTTGCTGGGTCTCAACCAGTGCTTGGATGGGGGGACCTTTGATTTCGTTCACTTTTTAGGAACGAACCAGGAACGGACATCTAAAGGAACGTAATGGAATTTCATTCATTTTTCGGAGTAACGATTTTTTTTTGTTTTTTATTTCAACGGGTAAATAATTTTTAGCTATCGGATTATATCAATTCCTATCTAGAAATTTAAATATTTTTCGCTAGTCGTCATTCGTTATTATTGTCGTTCGCAGAGACTGTAGTGGCACGGATTACGATTAACTACAGTCACTATAGACAATTTATTATAAAAGTGTTTAGGTATATTATTGTAATTTATTATAAAAAAAAAAAGTTGTTAGTTCTTTCAATTTAGTAGTTAAATATTTTTAGCCAGAATTTTTTTTTTTTTTCATTTCTTCACATAGATACATACGTATACTTTTATTTTTAACGTAAAAATGTAAATATAAATTTGTGCAAACTTATCTTAATACAAGTCTGTCCCCCTGTTAAGGACGTCATATATGTTTGGAGCATCAAAGATTCTTTAGGGTAGGTACGACGCGTTTATTGAGTCTAGAATGTATTAAAATTTATCACACCACAATAATACACGTACAATTTTTGTTTTCTACGAGGAACGTAAAATGTTTTTGTGTTAGGAAAGAGGGGAGAGGTTATTTTTTTTGTAAAATTGGAACGAGTATAGTTCCTTTTTAACAAGATGAACGTGAACGAGCACTAGTTCCTTTTTAAACGGAACTTTCCGAAACAATGGTCTCGTAATAGTTAGGTATCCGACTGTATTATGATATAATTATATAGGTACCTATTCTCACGTTACCGTAGTACATCTTGATCAGATTGCGGTTATAACAGAACATTTACTGAATCGTTTTTCAAATTATATATTTTATTTTCTAATACTATACATGGTATTGAGTTATCATCCGTCCGATAATCGATCAAAGTTGTACACTTGCGCGGTGCTCTCTGCACTGCAGAGTCTGCAGGCCTCGACTCGACAGGAACGATGAAATGAGATTCCTCTGTGACTCGTACGATTATAATCAAACAGAATCGATAATCAATAGTATGCGGTCTCGGACGAAAATAATACACTGCAGGTTTTACAAACACGATTTGAATTAATCGGAAACCAAAATATTGCGTAATAGTTATACCTGCAACAGGTACACACACAAATTCAGATTTCAGATTTTAACTTACATAACGTGTTTAATTTTCAAATCAAAAACAACAAATTGTTGTTGTTTCGTAACTCGCACTTTGTGCCAGTTACGAATTTTTTTCTCCAAAACGTTTAATAAAAACGGAGGTGATAAAGTAATGAGATTGGTTTTTTAAAAAAATTTTATTGAATTAATACGACCACTTTACATTATCTCCTCATCAGAGTAATCACGTATTGTTCCCTGGGAATCTACTGGAGTCGATGTTTCCATTTGTTCGTAGCGGTTCTGGAATTCGGTTAACGGAATCGCTCTCGGTCGATCAGTCACAGACATTTTTACATCTTCCCAAAATGTCGTTCTCTAAGGTGAATATTCTCGGAAAGAGAAAAACGTCACGAGGGCTCGAGTCGGGCGAATTGTAGGGAGTTTGAGGCGCGCCACATGAGTATTTTTGGTTGACGAAAATTGGTTAATTGAAACGGCTGCGTGGCGAGGTGCGCTGTCATGCGCCCAGGTGTTTTTTTAACCGTTGCAACTGTTCTCCAATCATTCTGACCGACGATCGGATCGGACAAGAACTCTGACGATGTTTTCATCATCATTTTTTGCAGTTGAACGTCTGCCAAAGGCGAGGTTCATCTTCAACTCTCTGCCTTCTGAAAACACCTCGGACCACCTAAAAACCCGGGCCCTTGAAGGCACACCTTCCCCGTACGCTTGTGTTGAAGCTTTTGAACAGTTTCTGTCGCACCGTGCCCAAGTTTGACACAAAATCGGATAGTCGCTCGAAATCGCGGCGTTGTCGAAACGTACCTACTTAAAATCGGTCTGCGAAAATGATCGACACTACGGAGTTAAAAATCGTACTGGAAGCACATAACACATTGTTGTTTGTCCGCAAAACTTTTCAAACGGAAATCCGTTATAGTGCCACAACCAACCCAGATATCAAGAGCTACGCCATCTGCAGTCAGACCTTATTTACGCGCCTGCAGTGTGAACTCTCGCAATGTCTTATCACTCCACCAGGAGACTTGGCTCTATATACGCCACCGATCGGTATCTACATATAGGTATTATTATTATTATTATTATTATTTTTATTATTATTATTACTATTATTATTATTGGCTCGGGCAGGAAACCGGGTCAACAACGGGCCCCAGGTGCGTCGGTTTGGCGCGTCATCATCGTCGGCATTCGCGCCGCGTTTCGGGGTCGCCGAGCAGTAGGTACCAGCTATCATAATGTTATTCTCGCTATCTGCCCGTTCAGGCGAGCGAAAAAATGTGTGTCAAATGTGCGTGTAAAAGTGCCCGTATACGACGTGTATATGTAGGTCAGTATTCTGATGTGTATTCGAGTAAAAGACGTGCCTACACGATACACGTATTTTAAACACTTTTAAAAAGACTACATTATTTGGAATTAGTAAAGTTTTATAAAAAATATTCGTGAACACGATTCGTTTTTGTCCGTACAGACCGTCGCGTTTGACGGTTAATAATTCAAGACACTATGGATACACACACAGTTTTCATCCAACGAGCAGATTTACCGTTTATATTTTATTACGACGTCACGATATCTCTCATATCGCGTAACCTCTTGGGACTGCCGTAATACAACTGAATAACTCTGAAACAATACTAGTTGTTCATTCTAATTTCCAGAATATGCTCTTATAGATTCCGAGCGGAGCGAAGAACGCATTGCTTTTATTTTTCTGTAAACGACTTAAAGGGTAGTAAAAATGCTCCGAATTTTTAAGTCAGTACCAAGATGTTATGTTCATGGACTCTGAGGAGTCACAAATTTGAGAGTTTAAAATTGATAAAGTTACAGTATAAAAAATTACGGTTAACGCTTTTGACGTAATCGATTTGGCCATTACTTCCAAAATAACGATTGGAATAAGCTGAAATTGTTACACGATATTAATACAAGTATAATACAGATTTCGTACGAGTTTCAAGTGATTCCGAAATTTTTCGTACAAAGTATAGAAATTTTTTTCTTTTTTTGTTCCATAAAAAATTTAATTTACCACAGTAAGTTTTGAAAATTTAATCCGAAAATCGGTCATTTGGAATTAAATTCGTAACTAACGCAAAATCGTTGTTTAAGATTCGAAAATTAAATATGTCACGTAAAATAAAATTCGCCATCCGATAATAAAAAAAAATCCGCTCAGCATATTCTGAAATCGTGTCTGTTTTTTTTTATGATAACTACTGTTTATTACAGCGATCGTTAAAACAATGAAACATTAGGCAATAATGCGTGCGCATTGCGTTTTTGTGCGTGAAACGTGCGGCGACGCGTGACGACGACTGCGGCGACCGCTGCGACAAGTCCGCGTTTTTTGGCGGCCCGAAAACCGGGTCAACGCAACGAAGTTTTTTGAAACAACATTATACTATCGTATCGCCGACCTCGCGCGAAACCTGCCTACCGCCCAGATAATTTTGTCTATTTTCCATGTACATTATAATATACAATATATACAAATGTATTTTTAAACAATAGTTTCAGGTACTTACATTCAAAATAAAAAAAGCCCGAGTCTGTCTAGGTCGCGTGGGTAATTTGATGCTGCAGGTCACTGTTTTGGAAGGTTTACAACGTGTAGAAGTTGTATACTAAATCCGTCAGACTTTTAGAATTACTTAAATGCTTACGAAAGTAACGTTTCTGAGTGAGCTCAGTGACTCAAATTGAGAGTTAGATCGAATAGAGAAATAAGTAGGCACAGAGTTTAGTTTATCAATTTAAATAACGTGTGAAAATTTCAAAGTTTTATACTTAGCTCAGAAATTTTTTAAAATTTGTATCAGACCTGTATTTTACCGATTTCAGTATTATATAAAAGTTTCCGCATATTTCGATCATTATTGTAGAAGTTGTGGCTATAAATCTAAATTGATTATGTCAAAAACACGTCTGCAATAATATCGTTAACGTTTTTTACTTAATTTTTGCTCAGTGTTTGATTGTAACTTTTAAAACAAATGTCTGCAAAACACGTTTTTTAAGAAAAACACTATTCACACAAACGTTCTATTTCTATTTGATAAGATTATAGTATAAAAAAGAACAGTACCACGGTAAAGGTGCTGCAGTAGCGATTTCTCAAATTTTTGTTGCACTTCAAGTCAGAATCTTAAAAATAATACGTTAAAACTAGTAGTTAGATGGCAAATTTTTTTTTTACTCGGAGTTCAAAATTGAATACAGTTACTTTGCAAACATTAATTATACATGCATTTACAATAGCTAAAAAAAAAAAGTAAACCAGCCAACAAAGTTGTGCGGTTTTTGACGAAAACCAATAAGTATTAAATATTTATATTCTATACCTGACTACTACAATTTAAATTATAGTTTAAAAGTTCATCAGTGACGGGGAAACGACGCGCGACAAATACGGTTGTAAAAATATAAAGCAAAATGAAAAGAAAAACAAAGACTTATCTAAAATAATTATAATGATTGAGATATTGATCGGATACCTCGGTTTTTCAGTAGTTATTCAGGGTAGCACTTTCCCAAATTCTTATCGTGACTTTCTTACTTTTCCTTTTATAGGTTTTTTAAACAGTATCCATTAATTTTTTTCCAGATATATACAAGATGAAAGAGTTAATTTTTTATAAAAAATAAAAACAATTTTTCTAACGTTGAAGACTATAAATGTTGAATTAAAGTGAATAAAATATATTGTTTGTAAGTTGACCTATATAGATAGGTTTACGTTATAGGTTATTAGGTTATTACGTTATAGGTTCTTACGTAAGCAAATTATAAAATTAATGTAGTATAAACCTAATGTGAAACGATTACTGTACAGTTGCAGATGAATGAGATGATTAATAATTGACTAATTTCTAAATACACGTTACACGGATTGTGAACAATAACCGTATATAATTATATATATATAAAATAATGATTGAATATAATGATATTGGAAATTATATTCTTCCGAAAGTGACTGTTCGTCGTTCTATTGACTAAGAGAAAATATGTTGGTACACACGCGGTTTAAAACTGATGGTGTACATAGAGAAAAGTTAGAATCAGTACTATTATACACTATAAGATTGTAAACGAATCAACCTCGATTCCTGGCGTGTATTTCGGAGTGAAACGTTTATAATATACATCCCACATCTGGCGTTTGTCTTTAATCGTGCTTTAAAAATTTCTGTGATCCTATTTAATTATAGCAGAAGAGCTAATGTAGTGCGCTACAAGTTTAAAAACGGATCATGAAATCGTTCTTCTGCAGCTGTCGCTGCAGGACTTCTGCAAAACGGCCGTTTAAATGCGCGATAGTTTTCAATCCATTTTCCAACCACACAAATCTAACTAATGCCTTTTTGAGAGTGCAAAAACAGAAAGGCATTAGAGTAGAAATCTTTTTTTAGTTTCAGTGTTTGGAAAGTGTATAATATGTATCATCAATGAATTTTGTGGTTTCTTATAATATATTAGTATGTATAGCTACTTAAAGTCTGTTCGATATGGTTTCTCAAGAAGGATTATCCGAAAGAGTTTCTATCGAATTCCGCCAGAACGCGTTCTACACTGTATTTCTATAGCGGTAGGCTGTCTTTGTAGGGAATCTTAGTTCCTTTACAAACGAAACAATAATAATTAACTAATATTTGTTTTGAAAAACGATTTAGAATTATTGTAATACTTGTACACAGCTGACGTTGAGTTTTTTTTTGTGGAATTTCGATTAGGTATTGAAAACAATTTTCATGAAATTTAATTTTCAACAACCAGGTCAAACCTAAATAACTTTAAAAAAAATTTTTAAAAATTTGCCAACGACAGTATATCAAGAAATACGTATACATTTAAAAGTTACGGACTTCTAAATACAAAATTTAGGCTATAGTGGGAAAGAATTTAAAATGCAAAATTTCGATTTTTAAACTGTTATAACTAACTAAAAAATAAATAACAACTTTTTTAAATAATTTTCAGAGTTATCGTAAGCATAGTATTAACTATAGGTATACTTGACCAAACCATTAAAGCAAAAAAAAAAATTTATGAGATATTCTCCCTTAGTTCTTGCGGTCATTTGCAATATATTAGGTAACGTATATAAATTATATAAATGAACCGTATATACTAATAATTGGATTTATTCATTATGTAATTTTGTTTTCGAACATATTATTATCCCATGGACACATGGAGGTAAGCTGTTTTTAAACATCAATTAAAATTTTTTACAGCATTCACGTCAATTATCTCCCGTGTAAAAGTATTTCTATTTATATATTTTACGCTTATTTATAAATTCTTAAAAAATTTACCAATCGTTTGCATCGGATTTTACATCGTGACACAGATTGCAATAAAACACATTTTAGCCGGTTTGGACGATTACGATCGTATTTGCGTGCGCATTTAAAATATTATGCGCTATGCATTACTAATATGTATAGCGTATATTCGTCAAAAAACTTAAAATAAGCGTCTTAATATGCGCATACGTTTTTAGGATTAGCTGTTTTTGGCCATAATATTCGAGTCACACGCATTTATATACTAATACTTATTCAAGATAACAAATGCAATAATAATTGTATGCTGTTTCGATCGAAATACGCTCTTACCAATGTATATTATCAGTTTGTACGGAAAAATAAAAATATGTTTAAATTTTTCCTCGAGTATTAACTATTACATTCAAGTCGAAAGCAGCTCCACTATGAATATCGAATCAATCGTCGTATTTATGGAGGTACAAAACATTTGCATTTTTCACTACAGCACGACGAAAATAACTATTTTCCCAAACCAATAAATTTCCTAAAAATTTCGTTTACGTACAAAATTATTATTAGGTATCATTTTTATGTTTTACACGATGTATATTATAAATTAATTTATTAATAAACACAAAATAAAGTAAGTACTTAAAAGGGAAAACTTCTCCTAGCATCAACATGAATTAATAACAATTTTTTTTACATTTTTTCTTCTATATATATACGATAGAATTACACCACTCATTTTATTGCAGCCTGCAACGGTGAACTCCGTTTTGAAACGTTTCGACGTACCTACAACTATTTTTTACAATAAGTCGTTAAAAAAGTCAATTTTATAAATCTTTTATTGCGTCTTGTTTATAAACCGTTATTTCAAATCAAAAATTGTGATTCGGGCTGGTAAATTGTATCCGCAGTTAAAATAAATAATAATCATTAAATTAAGTCTTAGCCGAACGACTTTTCCCGCAACAGCAGTCAATACGTTGTCTATTTAAACATTATAGTATATGTACGCCAAGCCGAGTGTAGCAAACTGGCTGAATTTTTCCTCTTAGCAAACGTTCAGCACCGTGTGAACCTTTTTTACAAAATAATAATATGTTAAAACATGCGAAATTATTCAAACGCTTATATTATGCTGCTATCCGGAAAACACGCATTCATATTATGCGAAACAAAAGTTTTCTTATGCATTATCTGCCAAAGAAATCATCCATTCAGTTATTATACTCCTGCGGGACTGCAGCACACTCTCAATGAGAATAATATTGTGGGTTTTAGGCAATAAAAAAAATCACTCAGAATTTAATTTAATTTAAAATAAACACTATATTACACAAATACGTATGAATATAAATGTGAAAAAACAAATATACCTTACAATGACGGAGGAATCGCGGAATATAACGCGAAGAATAATTTACGGTATGTCTCGGAGTGTACTCGCGGACTGACTAACCGACCGAGCGTCTGACCAGCCGGTATTTATATAAGCGTCGAATGTTCTAGAACTTTTTCGGAATTACCCCAACGAGATAATTATAGTACTTTCTAGAACGTGGGGTTTCCCTTTATTTACTGACAATATTGTAAACAACCCGGACGACCCGTGGTGCGCTGTTTACGTCGCCACAATATGATATCATAAAAATTTAGACATTATGTATTAAAATAACAATCAAATTCTTTCAGTGTTAGGATGATTATTATAAGACGAGAAACGCTTACTTTGAACTTCCTATAGCTATTTACAAAACCACGTAATTATTTTTATCATTTATACCTGAATAATTATTTAGAGTGTAATTTTGAAGAAAAATACCAAGAAGTGGACTGTGCAAAAAGAGTAATGACAACTTTAAGTACTTAAGATTCTTTGTACAAAGAGACCGGGGCTTTATAATAGATGTGAATCAAGTGCAGTTGGGTGAGATTGAGAGCAGCGTCTAGTATTTTATATAATAAAAATAATTCCAATAAGACTAAAAAGTCATTTTTACAGGAGTGTGGTGAGACCATTGACCGACCATGTTATATACATGGCATATCCTCGATACGGGTATGGAGGAATTTTTGATATTCGATTGAATAGAAATAGTAAAGAACTGCTCACGTCGTTCTTGATTAAAATATATTGAACTTCTGCTCTTTTTGCATATATAAGATAATACGATTTAGTTATATGTTTAGTTATCGTTCCAAACGAGTCGAGAGAAGCGTCTGACCAGCCGGTATTTATATAAGCGTCGAATGTTCTAGAACTTTTTCGGAATTACCCCAACGAGATAATTATAGTACTTTCTAGAACGTGGGGTTTCCCTTTAATCACTGACAATATTGTAAACAACTTGGACGACTCGTGGTGCGTTGTTTACGTCGCCACAATATATTATTATAATATGTAAACGCATACAAATCTGGACTTAAATCATAATGACATGATCATGACAATTTTGTTAATTTAACAATAGAATATTTATATATATATGTATTAAGTTCCTATGTTGTGTATAGACTTTAGAGTTCATCTTTAAATTATTTTTGATTGAATATGAACTATAACATGCTTTAGGTATGTATACTTGAAAAAATAAAATGCGTTCCGGTTCAGAAAATTTAAGATTTTATCGCTGTTGCCGCGACACATTGCGACCGACAGGCTCTTGCAGGGGAGAGGAATGGGCCAATTCAGGAAAAAAACGACAGAGCGTAGACAGGTGTATAAAAAAAATATTTTTTTAGATTCAGAGAGCAGCAAAAGTATGTATTGTTTTTAAAATGATGTTTTTTTTTCTTCTGAAATTGGAGCTAGTGCGTCCAATCGAAAAATTTCATAGCACTAAATAATTTGAAAAGTAAACTTAGATTGTACCTTAATTGTAGCTTTTTTTGAAATTTTGTTTTGTTTTTGAGTTATGGCCCGAAAACCAAATAATGTTTTGACCGTTTTTGTGAAACGCTTGACATTTTGACATTTGAAATCATTTTTTTTTTTTTTGGTAGTAGATCCGGGCTCTAATCTTTACGTTGAATACCGCTAAAAAGTTTTGATTTTGGAAGTTTATATTTTACTGAAAACTTCTTTGATTATTTTCTGAGTTATCTGCCAAAAACTACGAAAATTGCGAAACAACCAAATTCGATTATTTATGTTTTCGAGTGGACGGAGCCATCTGATCAGATCAATTTGCCTTACAGCACAAAAAAGTTTGGGGATTTGATTTAAATTAGATGTTATTCGAAACAAATGTTTAAAATTTTACATATTTAGCGAGTTTTGATCCAAAATCACACAAATTTAGATGGAAAAAAAAACGCCGATAAAGAGGCAAGTGCTGGTCCAATGGGATCGAACCGATACCAATATGCTATTTCTTTCAGTTTCTAGTTGTTTGAAACCCTAAAATTGGAAATAATTGCTCATAACACCACTTTGCACAGAGTAAATGTTTTTCCAAACAAATTAGTAACTAACAAATACGTATGGAGTGTTCTGATCTTTTCATGCAGTATTAACATAACATTGTAGTAAACTAAGTAGGTAAAAAAAAGGAGAGAAGAAAGGAAGGAAAGAAAGAAAGAGGGTAGATACGAGTTCGGATGAGAAGTTGTTTGGCGTAGCGATTCCCTAAAAAAAAAAGTCGTATTCCAGGTAGTTTAATACAGCTTTCGTTAAATTTGTTTAATACCAGGACGTATAACTGAGTTCACTCGGAATCGTTTTTTAATGCAATCGTTGCTCTCAGAATAATACGTTTGAACCACAACTTCCGAAACGTCGGCTTGCCCTGCAACGACCCAAAGAGCGTCACTCTCCAAAGCGTGGCCAAAAAACTTCTCAACCGACCTCAAATTTACTCCCCCTCTCAATCTTTCCTTTCTTTTTTCAATGATAACCATACAAACATCGGATACACAACATTATCTGTGGTTATCGGTTTTGTAACCGAAAACAGAAATACTGAACACGACGGTGTGAAAATACGTTTTTTTTTACGACTTTCGCACTTTTTAAAAGACCGAAAGTGAACTACGTATGGTCCCCTTCCCCATACGGACACGGAGCCGCCCCTTGCGACCGACGGCATGCGTATCGCGACGTCGAACTGGGTCACAGATCAATAAACCGAACGACGTGCGAACGTTACCCCTTCGCGTCGTCCGCCCACGGTTACTACGGGCTTGCGCGGGACGCCCTGCAGCCGGCTCTCTGCAGCGAGTGCTCAAGCCAGGAACAAAGCTGAAGGTCCGGAGGGTGGCGTGGGCGACCGTGGCCCCCGCGGGACTCGATAACTGAAACTAAAAGTTAAATTGACCGGGGAAAATGAACGATATTTATTTATCATTACGATTAACCCATGTTTAGTATCTACTCGTTAAAGAAGAATAAACGTAAATTCACAGGTCGTACATTTCAAAAATTTATTCATTTGAAAAGAAAAAAAAAAATCAAAACTCGAGTTGGTGTCCGTTTTTTATCTAGACAAAAAAAACTACCATCGAGATTACAACTATCTCTATAATGAGTAAAATAATTTTTAGAATCTACTTCAACACATTGGCGTCAATTTAGGTACCACGCGTAGAGTATATGACATGCAAACTTAAAGTTTCTAAAGATCGCGCCTTAGCCTGGATCTAAATTTTGAAACAACAAAATAATACGCTCGTCATATAATATTATTTTCGAAGTTAAAGAGTCAAGTTAGGAGATCGCGTTACTCGAATTTACTTATGTGTACGACGATAAGCGTATATTGTTGTATAGAATGATAAAAAATGTATAGGTAGACGAGAATTTTCGAGCGAAGCAAGCTGAAAATTTTTCGACGCGCCTACACAGTATTAAATTTTCATAAAGTTAAATGACGCTCCTGCTTTAACATCATGATTCATGTTCAAGTTAGAACCATTGAGTACTGTTTTGGTACAAGTGCGGTAAAAATGTGACGAGAAAATTCGTGATCGACGCACGAGTATAAATATAAGTATTAATATGAGAAATCTCGAATATAGGTATTAAAAGCTTTTAATTATTTCAGGCACGTCATTTCATCAATCATATGAACCGCATACAACAGCCAAAAATAAACTCTTTACAAAGAGTTTATTGTTTCACTAAAAACAATGTTGCAGGAGAAACTATGAATAGTATAGGTAGTCGGTTGGTGAGTAACAATACAAAAACAATACATCACAATATGCAATTACAGCGATTAGATCGTGATCATTCAAATAACTGATTAGGCGAATTTAATTATTGTCTAGCTGTACGATTTTTTCTACGATCGTTTTTACAATGTAACATATTATCTTTTTTGTGTTACAAGTTACAGCACATGTTTACGCTATATTTAATTAGCTGTACCTACACAGACGTACAGTACAAAATTGAAAATACACGACGTGTACCCGATTTCATAAAACACAAGACACCAGGGTATATAATACAATAATGACTGGGTATAAGAAATTTTAGTTTAGATTCGTGAACATTCGCAGAAGAAATTCTCAAATAATTTGGAATTCCAACAGAAAGATACATTTTCCCGCGCTCAAAAATACGACGTAAAATGTAAAAACTGTACGCGGGCGGTACAATTATTATTCGTTTTTGTCGTTATTTGTTCGCATAATATGTGCCCTGAAATAAAATACAAAAACAAATTTTAAGTACTTACCCACCTATAAAATAACGATTTAAAATAAGTTTTGTATCGACGTTTTACGTTACAAATTTGCCTTTTTTAAAGTTGTTCGTTTCTGTGTTCTATATTTTTTGAGTGACACGAAATAGTGAATATAGTAATAAAACTTTTAAACCCAGCTCGCATAGATGCAGACGGTGTTTTTTGACCGAAATAAACTCGCGCAGTTAACGGCTTCTTTGCTCTATTTATGAAATCTAAAAATAAGTCAGCGATACTTTTCACAGTTTACAGTGAAAAATGGTCAAAGAGGCAGTTCGTTGTTATCTTCCCTGAGAAAACAAAAAACAACTAGTAGAACGTATCGATTTACGTCAATAGTATTTAGTTTTAAATTCTAAACGTAAGCCGTAGCGAAGGATTTTACAAAATTCGTATTTATTTTCAACATTTTTCGGATTTTCAATTGATTATCTAACATATGTAACCCCGCCAAAGATAGATAGATGATTGAACAGAGTTTATTCTCAAGTTTACGTTTCGTAGACTTTCAATTTTAAGATTTTTTTTAATGCAAGTTTAACACAACTGATCTTGCCAAACGAAATTCAAAAATCCGTTTTCACGATTTTTATTTGTACATTTTCGGCAATCACTCCTCCAAAAATGGCCTTAAACTCAAATGAATTAAAGTTGTTCGCACGCGTTATCTCGCGTAAACAACGAACGCGATGAAAAGACTTTTGATCAATTTTAATTATAAATGTAAGTATACAAAACTTAGAAGTATTAAATTTTTTTTTCCCGAGTTTTCTTTAGAAATCGTTATTTTCGTAATTATTTCATCAACTTAATGCTAAACACCTCATCCGAGAAAGGACGGTAACGTAAGTTACATACAAGCTGCGCGTTGAAAAACGCGAATTTTTCGCGCTGTAAAATCAACACGACTCGCTTATCGCGTTAAGAAAATATGTAATGAACGCAAACAGCCTTCGCACAATTTTCGTACCAAACTTTCGACCGAGATGTCAGACATTTTAAATACGTTGCGTTTAAAATATTAACACTTGTTTTGTACATTCTTCTTGCGACGGATATTATTGGATTGCGAGTTTTTCGAAGGCGTAACACACGGCGGATTGTCGGAGGGCGAGTTTCGTACGTTACATAAAATACGTACCCCAGAACTTCCGACCCAGCCGAGGACGTGATGGGTTGTTACAGCGCAGTTAATAACGTCTCCAGTCCACCAAAAAAAGAGAATTTCACCGTTTTTTTTTTACACTCGTTCGGCGCAGAAAGAAAAAGGAGCACCCATTTTCTGCGCCGAACGAAATGTGTAGACAAACAAACGCGATTTTAAACCCGGCAGGCGATAAAAGTATAAAAACAGACATTCGTTGTGAACACCGGACTGCGGTGTCTTGTGATCGGTGAACCTACATCGCTCTCGGACGGATCAAAATGGCTTTTTTTTCTATTTCTAATTTATCCGGCCCATTCTGCTCCGGTTGTCCGCGTTCAAACATGAAACAAACGCGTCTCTTACAAAAAAAAGGCCTCGACCACACGCAGCCGGGCACGCGCGAACAGTCGGAAACGAGGCCTCTCGCGGGCGGCAAACTCCACGTGCGGACGGTTGTTACGCCATCGCGACCGCTCGATGACCTCGTTTTTCGCGACACACTTTGCGGCCTGCGCTGCGCTGCGCGGAAGGAAGGACCGCGTTGGAACGGCCTGCAGTTTGGCGGAGAGAAATAATAAAAAAAATGATAACGACTCGTTTTTATTAATAATACAACGCGAATTTCTCCGTAAACCACCATTATATTAGGTATTTTCTTCCGTCCGCGTGTCAGCCGCAAACACGACGTGTGAACTGCTCGACTGATTTTTATTTCGATTAAGTCGACTCGAGACTTCTTACGCGATCCACTCCTTATGGTCGTATGGTCGTCTAAAACACAAATTTTGTCGAACATTCGATAGTTTTTTTTTGTTTGACGCGATTTTAGTCGTTCGTACGGCTACAGGGTCCGCGTTTTATGCGACGGGGTAGTAGAGACACCCGGTAAGAAAAGATTTTTATCGACCCCTATGTGGGCGAAGATCGTCTACCCGGTAGGCATATACTTATCACCCGAATCGATACGTCCAAGTTTGCGGTTTTGTGCTACGAAAACTAAATCATAAATGTGATTCGAGTTTTTCTCCACGATAATGATACCTACTGTCGTGTTTTAGAATCAACGTGTTCACCCGTAATGTACGTATACAAACGTATAAATACGGTCGAAACTCGTGAATCCAGGCGTGGTCATTAATGTTTTTAATTGACTATAAGTGCGGGAAACAGGAAATGACATTAAATTAACATTATATATTCTCGCTCGCGATAGAAACAAAATATACAGATAACGTATAGTTGGGAACACACGCCATTCAAATTATTGTAATTCGTTTTTGTGAAAAAAATACACAGTTAACTTCGCTCTGGTGTAGTGTACACCGTGTACGGAAATGGACGTGACGTATTTGAGAACGTTTAAGAGAACAAAAGTTATAATTAATAACGAATTCGTCCTATATATACGGCACCGCATTTGTTGACGACAACTTTGCGGCGTTTAAACATCGTCCGTTTCTGCAATAACGCGTTGAACTTTCAACGAATTCGAACAAATTTTCACGGCCGAAAACATTGAATGACACAAACGACGAAATATCGATGTAAAAAATGTCTAGAAACCAAAATTACTGTGAGAACCGACATTCGGAAATTCTCAACTACATACAGTTATGTGTTGTTCAAGTCTCATTAAAATTACAACAGACTCTACAATCAGAGGTTTTAACGGTGGTATAAAAATAAATAACTGCGAAAAAAGATAAATCACAAAGATGTGAAAAATTTCAAAATGCGTCCCAACGTCATACAAACTCATATATTATAGTGCGCGCGTGTGTAAAATCAAATAATTACTGATTCATACTATCTGTTCGATTAATGTGAACTACGTCTGAATAGAAGTTTTAAATTGTTTTCGTTGTACAGTCAACGTTAATCGTAAAAATGTAAGTACACATATTTTTGTATTTAAAATGATGAAGTAACGAAAATCACTGGAACATTAAATTCATTAAAACTCATTAATTAACGAGTGGTCTGCCAGTATCTTTAAAGGATAATGTTGTACATTCAACGTTTTTTAAAAAGGATTTTTAATAATTGACCAGAACGATCGATTTTACACGAACGGATTCGAGTACACGGTAGCAGGTTGTTGTAATTTAAACCTCGATTTTTTAAAACGGTATTTTAACGATACAAATAAAACACCAATTTTAATATTATGGAACGGCAGTATTGATAAAATCATTCTGACAAGACTAGGATCAAGTAATTATAATAACGTACAGTTCGACCGTGTATGATGAAAATAATAATAGTGTTTTTTATTTTAAACCATAGTAGATTTTAAGAACAATAGTACTATATTTTCATTTAGATTAGGTTATGTCGGTGAAAATTGTCCTTGAACGAGGCACACAATTTATTGTGTAAAAAAATCATTGAAACGACGTAACACCCGGTCGACGATAATGACTAAACGCATCATCATTGGCATTATTTTAAGTTAATAATATTTTTAAAATTATAATCGTGTTATCGTGTAAATAAAATGTTTGAAACTGTAAATACTTCTGTTGTACCTTGCCGAATACACGTTTGTATTTAAATTCTCTTACTTTATGATAAATTTTCGTTTTTTAATTTGTTTATTTTCAAGTTGAAACTGTAAACTTACTTTAGTCTGAGCTGTACGCGGTGATCATTTGATTGTACTATGTTTCGCGTAATTATAATTTTGTAAAATGTTTGAAATATTGCGTTAATCCGATTCCAATTGATCCTGCAAAACAGTAAAACGTTTGTATATTACGCTATTCTTTAGTGTTCCGACCGCTTTTATATTGCTAAAAACGCTGCAACGTCTGTAATATCATAACTATTCGTTTTTAAATTGTAAATTGAAAAACTCTTTTTTAACAACCTCGGACGACAGTCTCGTAACGTATTAAGCGTGTATTTTGATTTGCTGTTTTGTTTATTAATGGTTTCACACTCTGAACACATTTCGCATAACGCGTAACTTTATACTAAAATAAACTATTGAATCCTTTATTTGTTTTCGAACGCTTCTGTACGTCTATCAGGTACAGGTAAAATAATAGAGGATTTATTTGAATAACGTCAAATTATCGTTTTGACTACACCCACGTTTTACTCGCTTACTTCCGTGATACACGACACTCGGCGATTCGATGCAATTTGATACTATTCGCTCGTCCCGCGATCTGAAAAATAATTTTACACACCGTTTTAGCGGCTAAACTCGAAATCGAAAACCTCGGGTAAATCGATCACGCTTGGCCCGGGCCGAGTTTCAAAAGCGTAAAAAATTGGCTCAGAACGTACAAATTTTATAGGTATTATTATTACTACTGACAATAGTTGCGAGTATTTTTGAACCCAAATTCGCGGCAACGTTTTTTATGCGTTTATCCGTGTACTCGCGCTCGAAATCGTTCTTTCATTTTCGTGTCAAAATGCAGTACGCGTGCTTTTCGACCATTATTACGTACAGGTAACCACCGACAGTGGTGATATATGCATGAGAATGTTTAATAATACGTATCGTCGTGGTAATAAGTGTAATAAAAATTTTCACTCACAATATGACAATACACGCGCGTGTTCAACCGATACGAGTCACGCAAAGGCGTAAAAGGCAAAACACCCCTTTTTAATACCTTTTTTTTAATTCCTGCACTATTCTCGTGACCGAATAACGTATACTGTTGTAATTGTTATTTACAGCAGACCACCGAGTGTGTACTGGGCCGTACCCTGTACGTGTTACGTCCGTTCGTCGCGATAAATCGTTAGCAGGTGGACGGTCATCGCATCTCGGTTCTTCGATTATAATTGTTGTTGAGAATCGCACGCCACGTTTTACCGTATGATACTTTTGGTTCGTGCGAAAAGCGTCCTTGGATTTCGTTTTCGAAAGAAAAACTTTCTGGAATCGCGGGCCCTTTTAAATCAAAACGCATCAGTTTCTAGACGCTTTTCTTCGCGCGAACCAAATCACAATAATTTTCAACGGATCCGCTGTGTTGTTCGCATCGAACGCGCAGCAGATCAAAACACCGCGAGGAGGGGACATCAACGCGTTGTAAATAATAAAAATTACGTTAATACGTAAAGTCAAAAATAGTTGTTATTATTATTATTTCATTCCTGTTACGGATATCGGGTATTAAAGAGTTCATTTTTTTCTCTCTATTATTGAGAACAACGTGAGAATTTTACGACGTTTATAAATTTAATTTTCGATCATCCGTCTCGTTAAAGCCAAGCTTGAGACGCACGAGTATCTAGAATATTTTTACGTTTTTGTGGCGCTACCTAGTAGTGCACTGAAAACGCGGCGGCGTAGCTCCGGCTAATGCGCAGAACAACTGTAAAACGCGGTGAAACGTAAACGGTAATAAATAAACATTATAATAATACTCTGCTCACATCTCTCCGTTTTTTCTGCTAATCGTTGTTTTTTTTTTTTGTTTCTTCAAAGTCACGTTTTCAAAATTCGATCGTACCCGGGCCGTCCGTGAACGGCAAAACGAACGGCAGCGTCCGTAGGCGCACGCAGCGACCGGCAGATGGCGCTAACCGGACGCGCGACGGCCGCGCGGAGGTCGCGCGAGACCGTCCGCGTCCGCGCGCCGTCGGTCGCCCCCGGCGGTACGGGGGCGCGCGTCCGTCGCGGGTGGACGGCGCGCGCGGCCGCGGCCGTCGTGAGCGCGG
>CM029357.1:55706958-55728387 GCA_017140985.1 Hormaphis cornu
GACTTTAAAAATCGGAGAATTTTCACTAGAAAAACAAAACACCGTCGCTGCGCTAATCTAAAAATGTATCGCAATTATTATTATTGCGCAGCGCTCAAATCCGTTGTCGAAAAACAAAATATTGTAACGATCGCGTAACATTCGACCGTGGGCGTTTTAGACATTATTTTTCGAAATCGGCAACACCGACGACGAGCTATCTCTTGTACTTTTCGCTGTTTGCGCGTCTCGCGTACTTGTTTACAAAACGCTTATAAACAAGGTAGTGTGATATTGTTATTATTGTAATGTACACACACGCGAAAGCCCACGCGTGCGGCCTTCGGGAGGTGACGCGCGGAAGCTGTTCGTATAAATAGAAAACAATATCGTGGACGTTTTTTTTATTTAAAAAAAATTTGTTAAACGCTCGCAACCACCGCGATCGGTCAGTGGTCGTCACAGCCGTGTCAAAATCCGCCAAAACAGGGATAATAACAGTAGTATATTTGACAGGCGCGTGTGTCTTCCCAAACAAGTACGGTAAAAAACGATAAATGAAAAGACCTGGGCGTACGCCAGCCGTTATAAACAGAAATAGACAGCGTTCGGTTTGTTCCGACAGTGTTTCGTCTATCTCGCCGTCGCGCACCTGTATAATACCTAACATATTGCCGAAATATCGACCGAATACTGTGACATTCGCAGAGAACCTAACAGCTTTGCGGGTTTGAAAACGGTTGAAAGATGCAGCAGCCGAGGAAAACCGCCGACGAAGCTGGATACGATCTCGTCCAGGTACCTGTTTTTTTTTTATACATTTCGATTCGCGAACTTCAATTCCCAGTCTTTCGAACGAAATATGTGTTCGAAAAACCGAGGCGTTAACGAGTGTATAGTTTTAAATTAGATTGACTTTTAACTTGTTTCCTTGCAAACTAACTTAAAATAAACGAAATTTTGTTTTTTTGTTCTGGGGGGGTTTCTTTTCCATACTCGGGATAAATAAAACTAGTACTGTAGCTCTACACCACTGCATGAAAAATCATTATTACGTTAATATAGTATTGATTTGTTATTCTTCAAAATAAAATCGACTCGAGTGCAATCGATATGTGTTTTATTAATCAAACCGGTCAACCCGGAGGTTGCAGTCAACTCGTGGGGGGGAACTCGTCAGAAATATTTGGTTAACTTAAAAATTATCATTAACTTTCTCTCACAGAATACATAAACGAACACATAATTTTGTGCTCTAAATAGGTACAATTATTTTTGGTCGTTTTCATTCGCCGACGAAATATGCTCGCGAAAGTTCGTTTTTGGAAACATCACTATTTTTCCCTCGGTCAAAAGTATTAAAAACTACAAAGAGCGTTCCTATTATTCCCTACGTATTATACCTATAATATAATTGTGTATTGATTCAAAGATGTTTTTTCTGTCAACACTTTTCCGTGTAAATTGGATTATACAGTTTCCCATCTTTTCATAGTATATAATCCATTTAAAGCTAATAATTGAACTGAAACGGTACTCTGTTTGAAACATTTTTTGAGTTCCGATCCCTAAACTGAAATATCCAAAAGGATTTTAATTTTCTTGTAATATTTAATGCATTGTATATTTTAAATGGTAAATGATTTTGACGAGCAATATACCTGTATTAAGTTTTCAAATTTGTTAATATTCGCAGTTTTTATGTCGTAGATAAAACCTTACATGTTTTATACCTTTAGAGTTTAGATTATACAGACGTGTTATTATTTCATTTTTTTTCTTCTATATTGGAAATAACTACTCCAAAAATGAGCTCTTAGGACTTAGAATTCTGAAAATTATATGTGGTCGAGCATATTCGCCTCGTTATGAGCTTACTCGGAATAGTTATTTCGTCAATCGTTGCTTACAAATTTAACGTATAACGTCAAATCACTGCCTTCAAACTAGTGACCCACCAAACAAAGTGACATAATTACTCCACTCGTTATTCTATTTGTTTTTTTTTTCTAGTCTTACATTTTTCGAATACTTGAATAATAGCTCTTCACAAATATACATTCCAAAGGTAACTGGATCGAAACGGTATACTGGAGAATACAGTTTTTCCTCGTAGTTAAATTTTATATTAAATAGATTAATTATTATTTGTTTTTCGTAGTTTATTGCGTTTGTCGGACTCTATGATTCTACTTGATTTCTTAAATACACTGCAAAGAATCGGCTACTATAGAATTCGCCGCAAACCATCTCTTTAAAAAGAAAACTCCCGACCAACGGTGAAAAACCATACGCCAAATTATCTACTACGGGCACAAAGAATATTGTAAGTGCAACTGTTTTCAAGACAGAATGCATTATAGTGGTTAATTTTTGTTTTAGTGATACTATGAAAACAAATTGGTGTTAAAGAATACGAAAATTAACTTTTTTTTACAAACGGGAAAAATTCAGTTGATTGTCTCGAGAGTCGAGCGTTTAAAAATAAAAACCGTTGGAAACGTAAACCAGATTTGGCTGTATTTGTTCGCGAAAGTAAAATTATTTATCTATTAAAGGTAGTTTTCAGACACCGCGCCATTTTCCCCGGTAACAAAACTCTAATTTTACCGTGAAATTTAACTATAACCGTGTTTTATTAGTCATAAACACGATGAAAAATCGTTAACTTCTCTATAGTAGTAAAACGGCTCGTTCTATGAAATTAAAATAATATTATTTTCACTTAAAATGAACTCGAGCCGAACATAGAAATTCAGAACTCGTTGAGTACGTTAGACAATATACTCTACAGAACTCACTAAAAATTTTAATTTTCGTAAGCAACCAAACTCCAAAACCTGCGGTGATCCACGCATTAACCGCTACCCCGTCAGGCTGCTCGGCCCGCCCGACCTAGAATTTATTTCCTTTTTTTTGTACATGCCGAGTGTTTACCCAACTTTGGTTTTGTTTTTTATTTAAACTTAAGTACCTGTAGGTTGTTGTTTTTGTTTTTGCCAAGTAGGTACCCACATAATCGAAATATCAATGAAAGTTTGTAACGAATAATAATTGCGTTTTGTGCGTTCAGGCTTTACTCAAGTTCAATGACGGCGCCCACGGTGGTCGAGAACGGATGGTCCACAAACCAGCTTGGAAAATGCTCTTTATGATGCTGAAATATTTGAACTGTTACCCGGAATTCAGTGAGTACGCCAAAAGCTATTTTACTTTTGAAATCGCGTGGGATCTGTGCGACGCCCATGTTGTGCGGTACGCCGAAAATAGAAACTCGAGTTTTTGTTCGGTGGTAGTACCTACGTATTAAAATATAAAAAAAAAAAAACGAATTTCGCGTTAGTAAATCGTTAAAAATAAATAATTGCGCATATTGTTGTTGAATGTTGTTTACACCGCGTAAAAACTGTTGTAAATACGACGACTATAACCGAGGTATTATGACATGTTGAATATTTTTTTTTTGACGTGGATCGTATAAATAGCGAAATTCGTACTGTTACAGCACAATCACGTGTAAAATACTTATTCGTGCACAAAACTACTTGTGAAATGATACCTAAAACATTAAGTGTAACGTGCGGTTTTAAAAATTGGCTTAAAATTTACATATACCCGGTGGTATAACCTCGTACAATATAGGAATCAAAACACGAAATGTTTAATATCTTACGAAGTTTCATCTCAAAGCCGTTATTTAGTGAATAATAATAATATTTATATAGTGAATTTTTACTGCGACCTAACCAGTATAAAGAGTTTTTATAAATTGTTCGTATTATACATCATTACTATTATATTCGGTGAATAATAACTCTCGTAAATTATACGTCATAATTTAATATTGTCGTTTATCGTTTTTCATACACTGCGATGTCAATTATTTATTTACTCTAATACTGAAATATTGTTCTTAAAATTTTCCTACTCGCCTATTATTTCAACTAGGATTTTCTTGATTTTCACCAAGTGGTTGATAACACGAGGAGTATAATTAGTAAAACATTTTCATAGAGAAATGTATAGTGTGTACATAACACTATACATTTATAAAATTACAAACTTAGAAAAATACAGGCTTAAAACTAAAAACCTAGCCATTTTCCTCAAACGTCGACCGGTTTTTATGAATTTTACAAAAAACCACCCGTTTTACAAAGCAAAAAAAAAAAATTATAAAGAATTAGTTTTTCGTAAAACATTAATTCTGTTCATTTTTGACGTAACTTAAAAATTTAAGAGTGCAAAAAAAAAAGAAAATTTGTGTCGTTCTCATTAAACTTTTTTGAGGCACGCAAAAGCCCGTTGTCTGGTAGAGATGTGATTTTAATTTTTTCTCAACCTTTATAATTTATACAGATAAATCAATAGGCCACCCTTATACGCTAGCTGTATTATTATACTCATAACTCCTAAGAAGGAATATATTAAGACAAAATAGTTTACGACCGGCTGCGTATCAGCTACCCGAGTTAAATACGTCTCACTGTTCCAACCGCAAAATAACCAACAATTGAATTATTTTTCCCACTACGAAAAAAACTGCTCGTTCTTATAATGTTTAATATCAAAAGTATTCAAAAACAAAAACGTTTCAATTCGTATCACAACATGTTACAGCGCCTTTGCCTTACCGGTTGACCCCGATTGTTCTGCACTTGCCGCCGGATCACCATCAAATCGTTCTCAGGGGCCCAATGGTCGTTCAAAGGCGCCACGTGGAACTGTTACCTGGCAAATACGGTTACCGAGAGTTTTGGAAGACGCACATAAATCGTTCGAGGGCGTTGCCGTACCAGTATTTGTTGTGGGAAGGCGGTTTTGTGCTGGTCGTATTTTGCTTTTACGCGATCGGTAAGCACGGTTGACACGGTTTTTTTTTAAAAAAATTAACATTTTTTTAGAAAACTTATATTTTACAAACAAATAAAATAAGCCCTCCTGCAATATTACAACATAGGCTCTGCGAATTGTGGCTATGACCGAAATACTCGTTATTGATACTTACACGTACCGAAAATTTATCTGGCACGCTGATGAGTTTAGTCTTGTCGAACAAAAAAAAATAATTAATATTTTGTCAAAAAATTCAAACTTAGACCAAGGAACCATCTACCTGCACTGTTATTGCGCGTCTACGCCTACGTACTTCTTAAGAAATCGTTACAATAATTTTTATTATTTTAGAGAAAGTAGTTGATATAGTTAAAAGTAGTATAATATAAAATATAAATCATTGTTCATGTTTAGTTTGTGATGTTTAGAGGTCGTTTATCCATGTTACATTCAATTATATATACTTCCAAGTTCCAAGTGGTAATTGGGGAATCATCATATACCTATGATAATCCATTTGCCAGTCAGTGTAAATTCGTACCCATTGATTACTCAATCAATATTTCTTTTTGAAATCGAAAGCAAAACGGCGTTCACAAAAACACGTCAAGAGAAGGGCGGCAAACCATTTCATACCTCGCTCGTCTTCAAAAACCTAATTTTCCGATAAAAAAAACCATTATTTCAAAAAAAATTGAACAAGCACTTTGTTAATACGTACAATTGTTACGTAAAACCTTAAATTTTCAGTTTAAAATCTCGAAACTTTAATAGCTGCTTAACAAAATCATATGTATTTCTAATCAGAGTTAAAACAATTTTACGTAATTTTTATTCATTTTGTCTCTTCTAATTGTTCAAAATAATAATATCGAGATCGTTACACAATATTATAATGGGTGAAACACAAAGGAGAAACTAAATTTCAAAAATCTTTGACCATTTTCCATCTAAGTACTTTGAGCTCGCAGAGAATCGTTGTTTTTGTAACCATTTATCGTTACTACCAAAGTCCGAATCTAATGAAAACGTTTATAGACTATATTTTAGAATTTTAAATGTATGAATAATTGTAAACCGAAACAAATACAAGTGTGTAAAACACGTCGTAAACGTAAAACAGCTCCCAAAATATTTACAGAAGCTCAAATTTTAACTGATTGAAAATAATTTCAGGCGATAACGTTATTCGAGTTGTAAACATCACAATACATTTTTCAAAAAAAGACGTGCAACCTGAACCTTTATGCTATCAAGATAAGCTCATGCTGGAAGAGGTAAATTATGAACCATTCAACATTTTGACCACAACCACGTTAAATCAAGCACTCATAAACAATAATATATGAGTTTATTTGATGAATTACTAATTATTTTCAGTGTTACCCCTTGGACACGTTCAACCCGGGATTAGCATTACCCAAACCAATATCAATCAACACAAACAGGTAAGTTTTTACCAAATTTTAATAAGCATTATTTTTTCTGTAGGTCAAAATCTAGTCATCGTCGAATTGTTGGTGGGTCGCTATAAATTCTTAAAAAAGAAAACAATTTTTTTTTTCATTTATGACACAATGTTATGGTATCATAGTTTTGAAACCGCGGTTTTAAAAATTATTCATTTATTAACATTCACAAAATATTATTTTGTATTTTTATTAAGAAAAAAAATAGAGATTTGGCTAGTTGGCATCAATATTGACGTTTACAGTTTTTGTAATTAATCGTTACAAACAAGGTATATTTTTAACTTTAGCAGCTGCACTCATTCACTCAGTCAATGTTTGTATTTTTATAATTTCTTCTAATTCGAAGTACCGTACGTTTTTAAAATTAAAAATAGTATTTTTCTCAATTTCATTATTCATACAAAAATGTTAAAGATAGGTATTTAATTTTTTTTTTTTTAACAAACGCCACATTTATTAGACATAATTTATTGTAACGTAAAATTTTTATCTGAACATTTTAATGTAGACTTTAGGTGCAGCCGGTATGTGCTTAGATAGGCGATATTGAAACAATAGCCGATTAAAATGTATAATATAATTATTAAAATTTTGATAAACGGTAGGTACAGAAACAACAAAGGGAAACATTTTTTCTCGCATATCATACCGTTCCATTCCACATAAACTTTGAACTACTAGAAAATATATAACTAAAATGAATTATTATAGTTTGGTGTTAGTTAAATTTACACAATTTAAAATACAAAATATGATACTACATTAGTAATAATGGTATTTTTGTTTTGAAAATTCAACACGTTTTAAAACAAAATTCGATAAAAAAGACAGTTTTGAATTTTTGTTCAAATTTTAATATTTGGAGTTTTGCATTTTTCACATAATCATAATCATTAATATCAATAAATCATTTATCATAATCTACAAAAAATATATTTATATTTTAAAGGTACTCACAAAATAACACAAAATTCAATTAAGATAATAAGCTCATTTTTTCAACAATAAAAATAAAAATTCCTTTGTATTTTTAAAAAATTATGTTTTGTTTAAATAAGTAACTGAAAGCCTTACACTAATGTGCAGTAGGTACAACACAAATATTGAGCAGTTCTAAAATCAAATGTGTAATTCTAATACGCCCTTTGTGCAGTACAATTTTATTAAATTATACTTATTTTCCTGCTTATTACGTTATTCGATCTAAGTTTTAGATTCTAGTTGTTCCGTCTTCCAAAAATTATAACTTTAAAACCATAATGGCACAGTTTAAAGAACAAAAAAGAAAATATAATTGTTGGAACTAATTTTTATTTACTCCTCCACCCTAATTAAGATAACGATTGTTCACGATTAAATGTTTTAAAACTAGGGAGATTTGAAAACCTGGAAACTAAGTTTTCCTATATCTCTCTAAATTGTACCTATCTTGAGTTTTATGAGGTACTTGTGCAGTCCTAAAATTTTCTTAGCGCAATGCCTGATACACCTATAAGTAGTTTAACATATGTGTTATTTACAATATATTTGATATTTATAAAGGTGGACGATTTTACGAGACCTAAAAGAGTCCAGAGACAAAAAAGGGAACGAAATGTTTTTGTTATCGTTGTTACCTTTGATGGACGAACTGTCTGACCAAGTTCTCATGGAGACTAGACGCAAAATGTTGGAACTCTTGGAAGAATCCGTAAACTGGAAAAGGAATTTTGACTGTTAAAATAACTCTATATATATAACTCTATATAACTCGTATATATATATTATGTTTACGCCTCTGCAGCGATTACTGTGTATTATTCGTGAATTATTATTTATTTATTTTTTTTATTTGTTATGAAATTATAAGTAATAATGTACGCAGAAAATATTTACCTGTTTAATTTAATATGTAAAATGTTTCCATTCTCTTTGTGTTTATCTTATTGCAGACCACATTCATGTAAAATACCATAATATATATATAATTTGTATATAATATATAAGTACTTAATTATTTTAATATATTGTATATTTAAATTTGAATCGATAAAAATTTTATAATTTTTCTGTAGTTGATATATTATTATAATTACATGGAATGTACCTATCATATTTATGTACCTAATATGAAACGTCTAATTAAATAATTGGAATAATCAATAGCTAATAGTTCCTATCATTATAATGCGCTAAATGGTCCCAAACGAAGGCGAAAAAATCTTATACTTATTCTCGATGGCGTACATGAAAATTGAAATTGAAGTTGAGCCTCAGACAATGTACCAGTGATGAATAATTTACAAATAAACATTTTAAAAATATTACTCTAAAAAAATATGCTATATTGTTTACAGAATAGGTAAATAATTATACACAATTATTTACATTTGAATGATTATTGCAGGTTATTGTAAGTTCTTCTCAAATAAACGATTGGTAAAAAATTAATATTTTTTATCTAACAAAAACTACAAAAAAAAAAAAAAAAATGGAAATTTTCGAAAATTTTAAAGTTCTATACGTAGCTTGAAAGTTTTTAAATGACATGAAACTTGTAGCAAATCTGTATCTTGTCTATTTTAACATTGTGTAAAAGTTTCGGCTAGTTCCGATCATTATTTTGGATGTTATGGCTAAAAAGCTAAATCGATTACGTCAAAAAACACATTAGTCGTAGTTTTTAACGTTTTTCCTTAATAATTTTGTTTAGTATTTTGATTTTTCAAACTTGAGAGTACCATCAGAGTCGATAAACCTTTCAGAATAGGCACTGACTTTAAAAATCTGAGCATTTTAATTATACCTACCCTTAAAGTTGTTCACAGAAAAACAAAAAGGAAAAAACAAATATCATTATAAATACATTCTATTCGATCGCGCGCATCATTGTCAAAAAAAATACGTTCTTTGCAACAAAAAATAAGAAAAACATTAACCGTTAATCAAAATGTTTGACATCATGATGAAAAATATATTTTTTTGAGGCTATTGAGTGCAGGTTCGGTTCTCGAACACGAAAACTATAGAAACGATTATTAAGTCAAAATTGAATTTCATGAAATACCCGAAACGGCAAAAGGCCCAAAAATTATTTTGAAGTCGCAATAATAGTTCGACCTCGTGTGACCTCCAAAAACTAATATAACCGTATAGATAAACAGCGTTTACACTCTGACATATATTTATAATTTATAAAATGTACAAACCTACGTGTATATGCGGGCTCCTGTGTTTAAGTACCAATTTTATAAATCGTGTACGCAGTATTTGAACGTAGCGAAAAAATGTTGACGTTAGTATAGGTACATCTAGAAACTTATTTGAATCGTTTATAGCTGGAAGTGTGTACTTGAAAACCCTGCTGAATGACGCGAAACTAAAAATGATAAATTTCAACCATTGAATACGCACTTTTCAGACGGTAAAATCTTGATTTTTCGAAATCCAACACTTAACACGTATGTCTAACAGGATATCCTTATTCCTTTCAGTCCGCAGAACGATCGGGGGAGCGTTTATAATATATAATGTAAATATATGTATATATATTGTATTATAATTGTTATCATTGTCAAGCCCAAATCACTGAAGCAATATAAAATATATCGAATTAAGACGGAATTTTCCGAAATCCAACTCTCAAAGGAGTAAAGAGAAAAAAATCTTTTTCTGTTTTCTTTTTAGTACAAACAATTGTATAGCAAATAATATATAATAATACTCACTATACAACTAAACTTGGCGAAAAACAGGTAACGACAGTTACATAGTTTGTCAATATATAAGACTCATATAGTAATGTTGTTTTTTGAAGTTATTCATACATTTCTAAAAATTATAACGTATAGTTATCAAAACAATTTTACTTCAAAAGTTTATCAGATTAATCCTGACTTTTTTCCAAACAATATTTTAATTTTGAATATCACGATATTGACATTATTTTTCCATTTCTTCAGATTCTTCTTTTAAACAAAGATGATTTTATTTTCATACTCTGGTTTATTTTTAAAAAAAATTTCTGTGTCCACGAATTGTTTTCTTTTTAAATTCAATATAATATTACGCTAGGTAACTGTTTGCGTTGTACTCAATTTGTCTTTATGATAAAAAATAAAATAAATCGACTTTGCAAACGTATCGACTTGCACTAAAAAATAACGAATAAATTTAAATTTTTTTTTTTTTTATTGCTCTAATTTTTAAAAGTATACAAAATCGCTAATTTTTGGAACATAGTCGAAATGTGGAACAAAAAAATAACGCGCGTGTAACGTGAAAAATTCACTATAATCGCATGCATGGAAAATATTGTTATTATGATTTAATGCTGGATTCGTCCATGGTTTTTCAACCATTATTACGTTTTTTTTTTGTTTTACATGATTTTTTTTTTTCGGTCAATAATTATTTTTACTTACGTGTGTTGGCTGGCACTGACTCAAAAACACATGATTTTATAAATAAAACTTAAAAGCAACTGAAAAAAAAAAATAAAAATGTTTGGTCGCGAGTAGCGACTTAGCTTTGGCCAATGAATCACTATAGTTTAGAATTTGTAGTTGGGCGTTTGTATTAAATCTGTAGGCAAAAGGTTGTTTACAAAAGATTCTGAGCGAGCAGTCATATACTCAACAATTTAAAAATATTTTACCTACACTAAATCTTTCGAGACTTTTATGACGTTTCAAATTCATCCGATTCCAATAACGTGTAAAAATGTCAACGAATTAATTGTACTATGACGTTGGTTTTAACTACACCAGTATTTGCTGTATTGGATTTTATACAGGCACTGAAAATTCCAAATGACATTCTGACAAAAATCAAAATACAGTAAAAATCACGGTTTTCTCATGGTTCTCTAATTTTATTAACCCCATGGCTGCAGGCCATGTCTAGAATTGTTATAGTTTGATCGTCGTCCTAGCCGATATACCTATAGTATTAGCCCGGAGTCCGTTGACTATTATAATCTTAATGTATCATGAAAACATAAACTTAAAATTTGTATTGATCGAGTCAAGAGTTAAAATTAAACGCAAACGTTGAGCACATCGATAAAGTTAAATTTTAGGTTAGTTAAATTAATTAACTCAACCCGATTTATTATAATTTTTTCGAACTAAAAGAAAAGTCAGTACTGTTCATTTTTCCAATTACAGCAGACAATAATATTCATATTAATCATATATCGTAGTAAAATATAGAGGTCGGATATCTATGATTTTATAATATAATTGTTTTTATGCTGTTAAACGGGAGTAGAATATTTTACAATTCATATGAAACACAGAAAAAAAAAAATTTATTTTGCTTAAAATTGCATATTTCAAGTGTTAGACGATATTCGAAAGTTAGAGAATCGTTGAGAATATTATACTAATCGAAACTAAATTAAAATTTGTTACTTTTTTGGAAAAAATAACTGTACATCCACCTCTATTAGAACTGTCATATTCGATATACAATCTTGACACTATAGTTTTTTAAGTAGGTATATTGTAAACAAAACTAAATTCAGTCAATAAATTACAATAACTTAAACTAATACCTATTGTTGTTATTTTTTCCTGCGTACAGAATTGAGAATAAAGTAATAGAATATTTGGACGTTTTCGAGGACGTAAAATATCATATTCATAATTTATATACAAAATTTCTCGACCGGATAAACCGTAATACACTTATAAACCGCAGGGCCCGGATTTTGATAAAAATCATTGACAAATGTTCTAAAAAAAAGAAAAAAGCTAAAAATGACTTTAAAAAGTGACGTACACATTGAATTGTTGATTTATCGGGTGATTTGTAGAAACGAAAAACCCGCGACGACGGGTTTGACCGAAGGGCGGCTGTTGTTTGACTGAAGGAGGGCTGTATTTTTTATAGCTGGCGTTCTGAACACACCAAAATATGATCGTGTTTTACGTCGTGCGAACAGTATAATATCTGCGCTGTCCGAGGGAATAATACGGATGCCACAACTACAGGAGGAATCGAATCGCTCGAAAAGCGTCGTCCAACAAAAGAGAAAAAGGCGCGCATTGTCCGGGCCCCCCCCCCCCCCACCCGAAGTGCCGGTCGTCCCGTGTTTCGCTGATTTTGTATTATACCAGGTGATCCTGCAATTCGAGACAGCGACGACGATTGTTCCCCAAGGTCGGCGGCGGCGGCGTAGTCCCTATCGGCCGGGCAACGCGACGTTGCCGGATCGCGCGGCCCGCCGGTAGGGTGCACCCCGTCCGCGGGGAGGAGGGGTGGGACGCCGCCGACGACCGCGTACGAGCCTGCGCGCGCGGGCCAGGCCGCGCCTCCCCGACCGCGCCGCGCCGGTGCGTCGTCGTCGTAACGTATTATAATCGTCGTCGCTGTCGAGAACGGTATAGAGAAATATCATTTGTTCGTCGTCGGGGCCGCGCGCCGTTGCCGCTTGTTTGTGCCCGCATCGTTCGCGCGCGCAAACACGCCGCTCTCTCGCGCCGCCCGTAACGACGCGCGCGGGCACGTATATCGCGCCGCCCGTACATAACGACGAGGAGCCGTCGTCCGATACGGTCCGGGTGGCGCTTTCGCTCCGCCGCCGCCGCCGCCGCCGTTACCCCGCCGCCGCCGCCGCCGGTTTTTTTTTTTCTCGCCGTCGTCGTAGTAGTGGTCGTTATTTTACGCGAACGTCCGCCGCCGCCGCCGCCGCCGCCGCCCTCTACCGACCTACGGGCCCCCGGCTGCGACGTTGCGCGTTTCGTCATGACCGCGCTGTGAACGCGTCGTCGGGGAGGAGCAACGTGGCAACATGAGCGCGTACAAAAAACGTTACAAGACCAACGCCGCAAGTACGTTTCGAGAGACCGCGTAAACAATAATACACGATAATAATAATAAGTGTTATAACGTCGTACGATTTTCGGGGAAAAGAATTTGTTTTACAATAAAAATGCCGGGATTATTCTCGTTTTTTTTTTGCCGGTTATACGCAAAAAAAATACGGGAAGCTGTATAAAACCTATTATTATTGTTCCGTCTATTTCTTTTTTTAACGCTAATTTGCGTTTGACTGCAGTTACCAGAACCGAGACGAACTAATAATATTATTATGCTAGTATTTTTTTTACGTTTCTCGTACACGTAAACTGTACGTTTTAATTTTTTTGAAACGTATCAAGTTGTGTGTTTACGAAATCGCGTAGGAACTTTTATTACGAATAAAACGAAGGGTCACCGAATCGGCGTCACACTTCACAATTCGGCAGTCGATGACGAATACTGTATTAATCGCGTTTTTTTTCTATGCGTGTTTCTCGTGGCAATCTGTTAATTCGTTTTATACGAGATAACCTTACGCGATTCGATCGGGAAAACTTTAAATTTATCTTCGTCACGGAATGTAATTTTTTGTTAAACATACATAGCAGGGCTGGCGATCGATTAATAACGTTGAACAATTTCAGCGTTCAAACTGGTTTAGGTACTTATAAATTACAACCTACCTATATAGTGTACTTTTTAAACAATGAATTTATTAAGGTACATCAATTTGTGGGTATTGTACAAAATGGAACACTTTTTCCATACATTTTGTTATTACTGGTATGAACAGGGGCCATAATACACTTTTGGCGGGGCCATTTTATCCGAATTTTTTTTACATTTTCTACACAGATTTAGTAACACGTGTACGTGTATTGAATGCATATTTAAAATTTGTACTCGTGTATTTTCACTGCAGCCCTAACCTAACCTCTCCCCTTGATCCAGTCCTGGTTATTTCTCATTAAGCGTTCAAAAAATTCACTTGAAACACTATAATATGCTGTTGATTGAGTAATATACCTACCGATTATATAAGCCTACTGCAGTAAAACTATTTTTCGCAGGAATTTTTCGCTGTCGATATTTTAGATATTAATTTTACTTGTACAAAATCGTTTTATGTTTGCGAACATTACGAATATTTTATTAGACGTTACTATATGCCTACACGTATTAAGTGAGTACGAGTACGCGTTCAGTGTCGCCGTCGTCGCTGCAGTTATTTTTCTGTGACATTTTTCCCCCAAAAAAACTGTACCCGATAGGTTTGATTTATTGAAAAAATATACTTCCGACGGGTTTGAATTCGCACGTTTCTTTACGCAGCCGAAAAAATGTGTACCCGTTTTATTTGTCGTGTCTTAATATAAAAAGTCTTGTAAAATAAGTTTTAGCCTGTACAGATGTGTCTATAGTTTCTAATATAACATTATGCAGACAAGTTTCCCGGGAGCCCTCGTAATATTCTAAGCGCTAAACACAATTTTAGGACTTTTCAATGTTCGATTTCCAAGTTGATTGTTCACGTGGTAATCTGTAACGCACTCTCTAAATAGTTTTCGTTGAGACATATATTTTGTTTGTCTAATTTAAAAAAAAAAAAAACATTTAAAAGCGCTTTATCTCAAGTTTAATAATAGTGCAGTGCATAACAGTTGTATAAGCTCTTTTTATAAGTGGGTGTTTATTTGAATTTCGCGATAGAATTGAAAATTGCCACACGTCGTATCGATTGTTTCAAAAATGTATTTGTTGTTTGAAAGTATTGGGCCATCGTAAAAGAGGAATTCACTCAATCACGAGTATTACGCAAATGATTCCATTATCTATAGTATTGTCGTGAAAAAAAAAATCGTTTTAACCTTGATGTTTGACAAATTTACAGTATTATAATCTATTATAATCTATTCTGAGGAACGTATCTGTGAATGAATTTTAATAAATAATAATTGATGTATATAGTTATTATAATTTCCCAATAAGTATACGCGTTGTGCGTTATTAGTTTCTATTTTAGAATTTAGATTTCAATTAATATCTATTACACATTTATAATATGCGTACTACATTAGGTACATAGTATAAAACTTAAATATACAATTTACCCTTTTGGCTTTTGAATGAGTCAATTTAGTCCAACACAAACAATTCAATTTGGACACGTATACAGGATGTTTAAAATTAGATGTTTCATTTACCCGATACAATGCAAGTAGAAATTAAGTATAGGCATCTACCTACGTATAAATTGAAGCGCTTTGGGAAATTTAGAAAAATGCTTTGAATATAGTACCATCTCGATCCAATTAGGACGGTTCCTATACTAAATATTATAATTTATACGTAAAAATAAAAAGTAAAAGTGTTTACAGAAAAAAAAAAACAATGTTGTGAAGTCGATACATTAGCCACGCTCAATAAGTCTAAAGACGACTTGAATTTTTCCTTTGGCTTTGTTCTCTGTATCAAGCAAAACATTAACAACTGCGGTCCACCATCAATATACTCGTTTTGTAAATTTTAGTAACGTTACAAACTATATCTATAGTTTATGTAGGAAAAGAAAAAACATTTAATTAAATTCGTTCACGTTTAAAATTGAAAAATAAGTGAAAATAACGCTATATACCGTTTTCCATGTACAGAATTGTTTCGAGTATATTTTCTGTAAAACAAGACGTGTACGAAAATAGATTTCCTAGAAAAATTTCGTTTTTGGGCGACTTAAAAAAATTCCGATTTCATTTTGTTTCTGCGGCTGTTGAACAGAAAATAGTAATACGCGATATAACGAGTTATGAGTATACTTGAAAACACAACGTTATCCTCAAAATAGACTCGGAATTTATAGATGGGCTCCATTTAGCTCAAATATTTTTTGTTGAAATAATATTTAAAAAAAGTACATAGTCGTGTTGTGCTTACGAGTTTCGCTATAATTTCAACTTATTCGCGTTTCCATAGCGCGATCTATGTCAGTTACGCGTGCATAATATGTATAACGTAGTGTATAACGTAGGTACAGAAATAAATGTAAAATAACAATACTCATATAAAAACAATTCATATTTTTTATTTATCAAATAAATTACTCCAAAATAAATATGATAGAAGGAAAGAAAATAGCTGTAGTGCGTTCTCGAAACTCATACGTAGGACAAATTAAATGTGATGCAAGAGTATAAAAATTTTTAAGGAACTTATAAAGAAAAGGCGAACGATCGTTCAGAACTGAGGAGAACTGGAGTTGTAAACCAATCTTTGTTTTGAAAGAAAAAACAAAATGTTTTGTGCTTACTATAAGTACCCATAAGTTTTTTTTCTTTTTTTTTTTTTTTTTACAACGAGGACATATAGACGTTTAGAAAAACTGGATAAAAAAAAACTTCGTAATTTCCGTGATTATGTACCTATATTTATTGTAGTTAACGCTCGTATTTCTATATTAAAATGTATTGTGTATTTATTCAACGTCAATGGTATTTATTTGATTGAGTATCAAGTATTGCAGACAACTGACAATAAGCTGTTCTACTGCAGTGACGTGTATATTTGAACCTTATATTATGGTTATAATGAACGTATTGAATATTTTGTATTGACAGTGAAAATAATAGATTCGCGTATGTTTAGTGTTGACTATAATATAGTTGTTATAAATCGTTTTTTTTTTTTTTTGGCAACAATTCAAATTAAGACCTGTAATCAAAACTCCGTTGTATCGCGATTTCTAAATACCATGTCCCAGCAGTTTGATGATTTTTGTGTCAATTATTCATAAAACGTTGAGTCATAGTACGTAATTTACGTACATTTATTTTAAGGTTCGGGACTAAAAGCTAAAATATGCATTTGAAAACCGTAAAATATGCATTAAAAATAAAAAATAGGCATTTTCAAATACGTTTTATTCATGAACGTGTAAACATAACATTAAAATTTTATAGTACTCTAAATTTTTGAACAAATATTTTGGTTTTTTTTTATTGTAATTGAATATTTCGCTCATTTTACTGTTAGATTAAAAACTCGGTAAACTTTGTTTAAAACGCGATTAGAAATAATCAAAATATGCAGAAAAATGCTCCAAATTTAGAAAATGCCTATGCACTTTTGTTCAAAATCTCTGAAGTATGCGCATTCAAATTTCTGGTATAATATACATCATAACATCGAGCAATGATTTTATTCTGCATACTACTGTGTTTTGCTAAGTATATAAAAAAAAAAGAAATGCAAATGCTATATTAGTCTCGAACCTTATAATGTCAAACCGTCTACGGTATAATTCGTACATTATTAGTTACAACGATATCGCGGTTGTTTTATTCACACCCGGATTGTATAAAATAAAATAATATTTGAACGTTGCTGCATTATCTTGCAATACTTCTCTGTACCATACTCGTGACTGCTCACTGCAGGATGATTAAGTCGGAGAGTTTATTAGCCCTAAATTAAAACAAAATTTAACACAATTTTACACCGTCTTGTTCGCTGAAATGTATTTAAAAAAACACCGCGCATTTCGTTAGAAAATCAAAACGTAAAAATCAAATTTTTATTCCCAGTATGCTGTTTTGTGTGTACGTACGACGGGGTCGTCATAATATAGGCTAAATACGAGTGAACGAGTGCCTTTCTATAGTCTATATATTTAAATTTCAATTAATTTATTCATTCTACTTCAAAAGTATAGAAAAATATAATTCAGTTATTACTAGAAATCACTACACTGAGGCGGAATCTTGTATCGTATAGAGCAAGAGTACTTATTTTTGTAAAAAAAAGAAGAAAAAAAATAATAAGGATAAAGGATAGAGCTTATGATTAACATTTTTTTTTTTTATATATCTTTCCACATTCTATTATAACCTCGCATTTCTAGTCAGTTTGTAACAGATCTATTATATGATTTGAATTATTTAATTGTTTATTTTTTAATACGTACAGAGCATGATCTAAACGCCCTTGGAAATCCACGGGCAGGCGGTGGTACTCGAATGATCGATCTGCATCTTTAAATAATTTGAAACCAATAACGATAGTGTGTTTCTAATGGAAAAACGATTGGTTGGTATAAGATTTATACGGCAACTTTTTTGAATATGAAAAAAATGAAAACAAAAAACGTTATACGTGGGTAAATATTATTTTTTTTTTATGTTGTATAAGACTCTAAACTAAATACTATAAAAATTATAGAAGTTTATTTTTATAAAAGTTTTAAGCGATACTGGAAAAATTCACTAATTTTAAAGTTCTGCTAATAATGTTTAATAACTGTCGAAATCGGTACTAATGTGTAGTTCCTCCACACACGATTAAATCGTTTTTTAATGTCTAAATTTCAAGTAATACGAAGCGACTTTAAAATTTTTACTTTTTCAATTTTGCATCATAACAAATTCAAAAAGTGCTTTGACCAAAATACTATCTGAATGCGATTACCTGTCGTATTAGAGTCGTAAAGTTATCGGAGTTGTATACTACTACCCAAAAAATAGTGTTTTCGGGAAAAAAAAACCATCTTCGTAATAACAATACACATTATCGTCACTGCGCTCAGAATTTAAAATGTTGTACCTACATGCAGTCTTAATGTTTTTTAATTCAGGCCGATGCGCCCCTCTCAAATCCGCCACTTATAATTTACTTATTTTCAATAGATAATGATATCCAATTTTTAGTTATAACTAATTATGAGTACTGAGCAGGAATAACGTATAGTTATGTTATTGCGCTCGTTCGATTAATCATCATCAAGTACTGTCGTAATGAAAACACCATGGAAAATTGTTTATGATTTACAGTAAACAATGGTTTAAGATGTACTATAGCCATTATTGTCGTGTTATTTACTGCTGCGGAGTGTAATGAACTGTAAACTACGTAGATCTTACAGTTATAAAAAAAAAAAATAACGGAAATTGTAAATTTCAAATAAAATTTAAAAAACTGTATAGGTTGAGGTATTTTTAAGTATGAATATAAATTATTATTTTATTGACTTGCAAATTGCAGCTGAAGTGTATAGAATGTTATTTTTATGTGTATAGTTATCAAGTCAAGTGTAGTGTATCAAACGATGGATAAATATGTTTTGCAATGCGAACGACAAAGTTTAAATTAAAATTAGTAATGGCTGTTATTGTAAGTATAATAACTGATAATTACTAATTGGCAATGATACTGGATGTACAGAGTATTAATTATTATTAGTTATAGATATTGTAAAGTGTATGTCATAATAATAATTGCCTTGTTGAACACGTATATTATATTCAAACAATATTGATTAAAAACGAGTATTTTCATTACCTGTACAGATAGGTATTATTATGATATTCTTTATCCGCGTATTTTAAACCATTCATGGAAATTTTTTTTTTTTTTTATCAACAATTCCTTTGTTTTGTTTGACTTTTTTTCCTCTATTTTATAGTACAATATTTGCAGACAACTGATTGATTGATTGATATTGCAGTGTTATCTACTAGCAAATATGGGTAAACATCCGTCCATTCTTTGTACAAAAACATTTTTTAGTAAAAAAAAAAAATTTCCTTGTATGTTTTACTTAAATACGTATATAGGTATTTGTTTGTTTTTCGCGGGATTTATCTTTTAAAATCAGTCCTGTTATGTAACGTTAAATTTGGTATAGAATGTGCGACATTTACATTATACGAAAATCGTATATTTTTACATAGTTTCATAAAATCAATGGTATTTACCTTATAAACCCCCTTTAATTTTTTTTTTTTTTGAGAAAGCGAGAAATTAAAAATTCTTTTCAATATTCTAAAAAATGTCCATACAAACTTTAATTGATCTCAAAGATACCCTATACTCTATTTAATAGTCTTAGCCAGTTGCGGATCCAGAGAGTGGGCCAGGGAGTTTCCCCCAGCTATTAATTTTTCAAACTTTCCGTGTATTATGAATAATCTTTACCTTCTCGAGTTATCTATTTTATACGGTTTTTTTTTTTATACAGTATTAAAATAATTAGGTTTAATTATTAATATGGGATGTACCTATAAATGTTTTCATGGTTATTGAAAAACTGCAAAATATTGTGTTGATTATCAGTTCTTTATTAAGATGTACGAATATTTCACCATAAAATGGTGTCTGAAAACTAACATCGCATAAATGTCTAGCTATAAAAAATCCGCATATATCACTTACGTCGAGGCTAGAGAAATTATCACTAATTATATGTAATCGATTCGGTGCATTATTTGTCATTAATTCTACTGCGGGCGTATAGGTAGGGTTTCTGACGATGGAATGATCAATTGTATAGGTACACTACGTGTCGATATTTTGGAGTTTAATAAGTAGTTTAAAATGCTTCTGTCATAATACTCATAAAAAAGGTATTATGATGGATAACTGTTAATATTTTTCGTTCTGATGTTATACAATAGTTTGAATTTCAAACCAACATATTCAAACTTTGAGACATTTTTTATTTAATTTTCGTTTTCGAATGTAGAGCAAAAATAAATACCAAAACATTGTAAATGTTTCCTATACAGATAGTAAATAGATTCTGTATACAGAAACAACCCTTACCAATCAGTCTAGACGCTGCAGCTTAGCGCGTGTGGGCGGTGTGCGTAAATAGTTTTGTCGGACGGTGCAGGTATCGAGGAAAAATCAATAACTTTATACTTCGTTGAACGTTACGACGTATTTTGTGAAGTACCTGTACGTTTTTACGATTATTTCAAAGCCACGCAGTGCCCAGGATTCCCAGGTTTCCTTTTCGTAAAGGTATGTGCGTGTGTGTGTCGTCGTTTCATGGTTTATAAAATATACTCATATAATAACTTCAATACCGACATATTTTAACTTGAAAGTATAGAGCGAAGATAATTTTCCATTGAAAAAAGTATGCGACCTGTAGAAAAATTGCGAGTGAATTTAAGTCGATTTTTAAGTGTTAAACGCGATATGTGTCATTGACATGACAACATACGATTATAGGTACCTTTTATATGTTCAACAATGTCCATGCAAAAATATGTTTTCAAAATTTACCGGAATTCGTTTTTAACATCTTTGTATACTATTCCTATTATGTGTTTAAAAATATTCGTTAAAAACCAACGGAAAAATTCGGGTCCGATAACCACACCGACGCAAAAACTGTCGCAGGTTAAAAATTATAAAAAAAACAGAGAATTTTAATTTAGCAAAGTTTACTATTAATTTGCTGTTTATCGCGTGCACAAAATATAGTTTGCCGGCGGTCAGCCTAATTATATACTAAAAACCACTCGCTTCACAAATGTTTTTTTTAACTGGGATCGTGTTCTGTGGCTTTTTTTTCCATAAA
>CM029357.1:55728397-55754193 GCA_017140985.1 Hormaphis cornu
TATTTTAAGAAATTCTAATATAGAAAGATATTTTTTTAATACAGTATTTTAAGAAATTCTAATATAGAAAGATATTTTTTTAATACAGTATTGTACCGATACGCCTTGATTTTCAACGCAATTTTCTTTGAACATTTCTGGTGAAAAAAAAAAAAAACGGTTGAATATACACAACAGCTGAAATAATATTGGAGAAACGACACGATGATAATAGTAACAACGACAGTAAACTTCTAAATATAATAATGTCCCTGGTCGTTTTTAATATAGCTACTCGTAATTTGGTTCAATGAACCTCAAACAAGAAAAAACGTTTCCGATATAAATTTGTAATAATATAATATATATGGTTATTGTTCGTTTACTGACTCGGTTAGATCTACGAGGAATTTTAATTTTATTACGCGCTGCAGGCGATCTACATGTTCCAATAATAACTTAATTGTTTAATAATATTTTTGATTGCAATGGTGTATACGCTGTGTACTTTTGAATTTAATATTTATTAAACTTTCAACTTTGTACTTTCCACGTTTATTGCGTTGTTTTAAACACTGTAACTATAGGTTTACTTACTAAAGATTGAAGCATTCGCAAATAGTGATGTATCATTTAAAACCGTCTTATTGAAAATGTTGTAAATCACAACAAAATATTGTTACCTATTTAGAGTATACGTTTGAACTGTTTTTGATAATGATTTGTAACATTTTTTTTTATTTCATTGTTTATTTTATTTTATTCAATTTAATGTTTTCGAAACAGTAGATATTGTATTATGTTAAAAAATATTATTTGAATGTGATGCGTCGTGTGGTGTATATGGTGAAGAAGATTTTAAATGAGTAATTTTGGAAATTTCAAATTAAATTTTTTTTTTTAGTTTTACGAGACTGCGTGGTGATGATTAGGTTCTTGCAAAACGTTTTTTTGGGTAAAAACGGTACGGGGCCCCTCAAAAAAATTTATTATTCATTAATTATAATGATTATGTGTACCTACGATGTTTTAAAATTATGTTTAGGCACCTACAGTTGACATATCTAAATCCGCGCGTAAAATATGCACATTTACACACATTTGAAATAATATTATAATACAGTTTCCTCGAATTATTTACGTGTACAATACTTAGGCGTGATTTCTAATTTTTCGTATTACATTTGAATACTATATCTAATTCAATCTCTATACCTAATTGACCTTCTTTAAAAAACACTTTCTCTCGTTTGTTTACAACGTATGTATACTTGTGATTTCCATGGCCGCCGTTTGAATAATAACAAAAAATAATTTCTATTTTTTAGTTAACTTTTATAAGTGTCTTACGCCGTACGTAATAAAACTATTATTCTATCTTTTAAGTTGGACCAAATTACACACGGTGTAAAAAATTTCATCAAAATCGGTCCGGTAGTTTCGCGGAGTTCATTCCGGTACAAACACGAGATTTTTATACATAAAGAAGATATGTTTTTTAATAAATTTACCAGTTTTTAAAGCAATAGTGTTTCTACTTTGTTGTTCATCGAGTGTAATAATATGAGATCATTGGACCCCCGCACGATACGACTCGTCTAGAACTTCGGTGGTTAATTGTATACGTTCCCAATATCATACTTTGTTGTTCCCAAAAAATGTTTTTTTAGTCATGAATAATTAATGTTTAGGCCCCAATCTGCCAAGTGCCTAAATGTTTCACTCAGTTGTCCCGACGACCCTCGGACGTTTTCTAGAGGAGTGTCCGCAAGAGCAGCTGTGACATTTACAGTGTTGTGTGCACGTCGTTCTCGGATCGCTAAAATTCTAAACGCGCGCGCGACTGTTTTCATCGTTAGAGCTGCTATGTAAAAATATTGAATAAACATTTATAGGAATTTTATTCGTATCATTAATTATTCGTTTGTTACTACGTATACGATCCGTATTTATAATAGCGATGATACGCTCGGCGGTTATACGAAAGCGGAACAAATGTGGTTGGAAATTTAAAAAATAATCCTGAGAAGGAACTTCGGACCGCGCAAAGGATGATCGAACCGGGGGAAACGACATTGCCGTAAACTCCAGAACCTTTTTCGACCCATCGCGAAAGAAAGAAAACTGAGCTGGCAGGGCGTGACGAGGGGAAACGGGGATCAATAGTTGGGCCCGTGATCGGAAACGACCCTACAGGGTGGTGCCAAAGACGGGAAGATCGTGTCGTTAAAGGCGTAGGAGGAAATCAGCGAAGGATAAACGGAGAAGTACTCGGAGTGCTGGTCTCGCAGGCCGTTAGAAAAAAACAATAAAATATAAATAGCGAACAGCGAAACTGTGCATCAAAAACTTTCTTTTTTAAAAATTTTAATTAAAACGCGTGTTTGTCGTCGACTGCGTGCGTTTTTCGGTTCGTCGCGACCTTGAACACGCAGCGGCGGCGGCGACGACCCGTCACCAACGGACGCGAGCGACGAAGAACGCGGCGGCACACCTGCGGCAGTGTCGGCGAACGCGCGTGCCTACGCGTTGCTCTGTCCGTCGGTGTTCGCTCGCGTTCGTTTCCAAACGTTTTCGGTTTGCACGAGAGATCCCCGTTGCCAGTGGAGGAGGAAGAGGAGGTTAGAGATTTTTTTATTTTATCGTTTTTGGATTTTCTTCCAGTGTCGTAAGAAAAAAAACCATTCAGACGGTAGAAAAAATTCCAAAAAAAAAAACCGCGGCGGTCGTGGGAAGGTATTTACCCCCCCGCCCCGGACGGTTTCGCGCGACAAAAAAATAGCCGACCGTCGGCGGTGGTGTTTTTGTGCGTGCGTCTGGCGGACGGGGTAGGTAGTGCGGACACAATATTTCGATCTGTCGACGCCACGTTGTCACATTTCCGCGCTACTCCGGCGGTCCATTCGCACTCAACTATATATACATGTATATATAGGTAGGCAGGTACATCGTAAGATATAATATAATATAATAATATAATATAATATAATATAATATAATAATATAATATAATATAATAATATAATATAATATAATATAATATAATATACGTACAAGCCGTACGTCTTCGTAATTTATATCGTCCGGAAAATGGAAGACCGTTTTTTACTATGATAATACGAGTATGAATTGGTTGTTCGTCAAAAGGCGTTTCGTCCGATTACGACGGTTTAGACATTTTTCACGACTTTTTTTCTTATATCGTAGGTTTTTTTTTTGGAAAAACAATTACCACGTACATAGCGTGTATATTATACCCCCGGCCTGGCCACCCTACGAAAATTCTAAATCGTTTCGATAATATTTTAACGAATTTCGATCATACACAATGCTATAACGGTCGGTATGTTATACCTAAATCGAGTTAAATCACGATGAATACGATAATTTATCAAGTCGTAATAGTTATTATATTCCTACGCATCGCGGTGCGAGGAGAAAACATCGTAATAATAATATTATGCTCTTAAATAATTTATTTTATGAAATTAAAAACCGCGATAGAGGGCTAAAGGAATCGCAAGCGTCGATTAATTGTTTTCATCACACGCGAATCGTATACTGAAATATGGCGGTTTTTATTCGCAACGTACCGCGATTGATCCGCAGGCGTGACGAAAACTGAATCCGTTACACGACGTCTTCTTTTGGATCCACGTTTATTAATTTTACCACTTTTATTTTAACGAATCTAGTTTAAAAAGTTTTAATTTAAAAATGTGGTAAAGCCCATACATACGTCATGATGCAACGTAGGTTCAAATGAGTTTTCAGAATATTCTTATCGCATCAACAGATCAACCCGCGCGGTGCACGTTGGAGATAAAATCCGTCTGAATTCCGATAAATTTGAGTCGGAGAACAAAATCGACGCTTCCAATCCGCTTAGAGAGAAAGTGACCTGAAGTCTTTTTGGCTTTTATTTTCAGGAACAACCTTTGTCTTTTTTTACCCACACGTGGTATATCATATAGAGTAGAACAATCGTGTAATAATTAAGTAGCTGCAGTTGGGGTGGAAAAGATTTTGTTGGTCAGTATTATTTTAAACATAATTTGTACGTAAAACGTGTATAACAAGAGGTGAGGCGTACGATGGGTAAATATTTTACTTGAGATGATTTTTATTTACACAATTATTTCATTTGCAAAAAAGTATGTTTACACCTACGGAAAAAACGTTTTTTGAAATGAGTATAATATTATGTTTGTTTTCAAACTGTTCTGTCGATACTCATTAGAGGTACCTATTACTTAATCCTGTCTACTTTCCTGAACCGATATAATATTGTTTCACACGAAATACATGTATATAATCGCATTATCTGGTTCGCTGGGTAGAAATATTTATTTTTCAATGACGTCCGGACGTATCCTGTGTGCCAGACTCTTGAACGCCTGCTGGCTGTTAGTAACAGGTTATATTATAGAGTGGAATATACAAACAAAAAAAACTATCAACACGTTTTTCGTAATTACTAGTTTAGTTTTCAGACATTTTTCTTTTTTTTACAAAAAACAGTTACTCACCACCCGCACTGTCGTGAAAAAAAAGATACTTTTCGGTTCGGATCTCCTAAATTATACGTATGGATTGATTATTTTACTAAAAAAAATAGTAAAATGTTCTCACGTCATGTTTCGTCGTTTATCTTATCTTTATTTCTCTGTATAATGTTCCTCTACTACTCCTATTTTGAAATTCAAATTATTTTATTTTCGGCGGAATCCGATTCTGCAGTTCATTGTCCTCAACTGTATATGTTAACTATTACATGGGCGTATTTGAGGGGACAAATGTCAAGATAACTCGAATTTTTTTTTTTTCGTTTTACTCAAGTATAGTACAGGTTTCACACACATTTTACCCAATAGATAATACAACAGCTGCAGATATTTATTGTTCATACAAAATCAACCATAGACTATTTTTTTATCGTTATACTTAAAATAGGTTTTCACACCCCCATAAACTTCACTCAAATACGCCCTTGTTCTGCTAAGACCCGTACAGAGACTGTATACCGAAGCTAAAATCGCCAAACGGAAATCCTTACATTTCTTTCAAGGCGGTTGGTAATAATATGAAAAATGAATATAAAAAAATTTGAGCGTTTTGACGAATGGTGATTTCTTTTTCTTTTGTTAAACCTATAAAGTTGTTTGTCTAATAATACGTGTCTACGCGGTAAAGACGATAACTATCATTGTACTTTGGGCAAGTGTACCACAGTATACTGGTTCCCATTTTCATTCATAGAGGTCATAATGGAATTAATTTTACGTTCTTATGTTTTATAATCTTGATTTAAAAAAAAAAAAACAACAATAATGATAAATGCTATAGTGAAATAAAATAACGAGAAATAGTATTATGAAAGGGGTTTTATGGACTGTTCTTTTGTTCCAAAGTTATAAGACGTTATAGCTTAGTATATATATACTGTAGCGAGTGTCGAGGTTGTACTTGGTTGTTGATGTAGGTTGATTTTAAATTTAAAAATATTTTGTTTAAAATCAACTGTTATGCATAATAATTATAATAGTTGCTTCATAATACGCATGTTGGGACGATACCTATGGTTAGAGGAAAATTTCAAAATAAAATACAAATAAGATTTTCTAAAGTGGAGAAAATGTCATACAAAACCATCGTGTACGTTAAAAATACGAACTGTTGTGTTTAATTTAAAATTAAGTTAATTATTTTTTGTTAGTCGACTTTCAAATAAATAAATTTAAAAAATTAACTTTTAACGTAATTTAACTTTTTGTTTTTTCAATTAACTCCACGTAACGGGTTAAAAAACGTTGTTGATTTGCCCAGCCTTGAGTTCGGATCACACGGGAAAGTGATTTTGAAGTGGTACTCTGAAACATTTTCTAAAAATAAAGAGGTAATCCACCGCCGTGTCCCCCTCGATTCGAGCACTGGTGTGATGCCACAAAAAGTTAGGTATTTGGCCTCAGATTGTACTTTATTTGAAACTCTTTTTGGGGTTTTTTTTTTTAGTTAGGAAATATAAAATGACAAAAATTTCTCAGAATGATTTGAAAATATGTGCTCACACGTCGCGACTTTACAATTACAATTACGTTGTGTATATTAAAACTATTTGATATTTTTCCTCGTTATTCGACTGAATACATTTAAAACGTTAAAAAGTTCGATATAAAATCCCAAACACAAAACTGCTGCGTTTAATAGTCGCGTGTGTGTTTGCGGTCCATACGAATTTCACCTGTTGAAGACTATAAAAATATTGTTAATAGATATATTAGAGGAGCCGGTAGAATGCCTCGATTTGACGTATTAGCATTTTCAACGTTGAATTTTTATGCTCTTAAAATTGTTTCCGACACTTAACATCATAAATTTGTTGTGAAATTTTAATTTTTATACTGATACTAGTATTATACTGACATTTAAATTCATAAAACTTAAATTTGACTTAGGTATAACAATAATTGTAGATAAGGGGTAAGGTGAAACGACATAGGCGAGTGTTGTAGTTAAAAAAATGTGTTCAATGAAAATATTATGATATGTTTTCATTCGAATACATCTTCGTTATACCTAAATCCCCGACAAGTCTAAAAATCAACAAAACACATTTTAATTTGTACATACACTGACGTTTGTCCAGAAGTATAAAACATACATTAGGTGGTTAGTATACCTGCAATATTATGCTATTGTGATACTTTTGCATAATTATAACTATTAACTAATTTTTTCCGGTTTAAATGATTTCATTTCATACATTCTTCTTACTGTATAATGTTTATTCTTACTTTTCGTTGACAAAACTTGATTCTCTGTTTTAAAAATATAAATTTTATACGGTTATACGGTTATTTCCAGTCGCAAAGGCAATCTATAGCACTTGCCCGATTCGCGTAGCAATGTCGTAGTTTTTTTTTTTTATACCAGAATCGATTTGTTTTAGTTTAGGCTTAAACAAAAATTACCATTTAAACACGCTCACAAAAACGTGTTCGGATCGACTGATGTAAACAAAATGTTTACAAAGAAGAATTTATTTTGAAATGTTTTTACAATAGACGAGAAAAAGTAATCACTGTCCAACAGCTGTGATACGGGAAACTCTTGATTACGTGTTATCAATAATATTTTTTTAACAGGTTTATATTATCAGATAAGAGTTTTTGCGCGACTTGTCACGCACACTGCACAGAACATGAGTCACACTAATAATAATAATTATTGTCGATCTTAAAATTTCTACGTTTTCTTTTTTGTATGCTTCAGAGTCGTAATAATCCGTTCGATTTCGTCAGTGTCAGACACGAATCACGATGGTAATATTATATAATTTGTCGTGTATTTTTATTCGCGGTCACAATATTCAGCTTTAAAACGCACTTTCATTGTCCGATACTGACAATAAATCTGAAATTGTTGTTCTCCTTTTTTTTTCATTTGGATTCTTCATTTCCGTGACGTATTTGACGAAATATTAGGTCATAATAAATGGTTTGTTTCGTACCGTTGTTCAAGTGTAGGTGTTATTATTACGTATAATAGGTGTCCTATTTGATTATTTACTTATTATTTTGTTTGTTTTATTTTTTTTTTCAGCATCTGCGGGAAATAACGATAAACAGCAACAGCACACATCACCGAGAGTAACACTCAGACTCACCAACACGGGTAATAATCAGTTTAAGAGTTCGTCCGCCAGGCAGGATGAAAAAAACAAGAAAATAACCGAGGAACAGAACGCTAGCGCCATGAGCGACGTGTAACCATTTTATACATAACAATTTGTCGCGTCTGTATTCCCTACTGTTATTTTTGATTTGTTTTTAATTACCTTTAGAAAAGCTGTCGAGACTGAAGATAAACAAGAAACGTCTGCGCAGTCTGTTTCTCAGTCGGCCGCAAATACACCGTCTAGTGTGTCTGCAGAGTGTACAACCAGTGGGGTCACTAAGGAACCCGAACCCAAAGAAGGTAGTACGAAGGACGCAACCGATACAGTATCCAACACGAATGAGTCGACAGTAAAGACCACAAAAGAAACGGATAATTTAAAACGCCCCTCGGTTGAAGAAGACGAAGACGAAGTAAAAACAAAAAAACGTAAAGAAGACCAAAGTCAAAGTTCTAAAGGTGCTATTTAAAAACAAATATGAATTAAATACAAATAATTTGTTAATATGCTTTTTTAGACAAACAGTTTATTTAAATAAGGTACAAATAACACAGTTAAATAATTATATATTTAGTCATGGTAAATAGTACCTTTCAAAGTTATTTTTGGATCTAATTATCTCATTTCATAGTTAAATTTTAAATGCATACATTTTTATAAGTATAATTAAGTATCGGAAAGTATAAAATCATTACATTTATAATATAAATTATTTGTTAATATTCGTTCTTAGACAACCAATACATAATAAGGTGCAAACAGTACTTTAAAAGTTTTTTTTGGATCTAATTATCTCATTTTATAGTTTAATTTTCAATTAATGCATTTTTTATAAGTAGTTAAGTAACAAATAATATATTAAATCTCAGCTTGGTGTAAATATATTTAAAATAAAGGAAAAATATTATGTTCCAGGTGATTATAGGTAGGTACACATTATTTATATAAATCTGACAAATATTTTATAATAAGTTGGTATGTACATAGATAATGTCTAAAGTTGGTATCCTCTAAAGGTATGGTTTCCAAGACGGCGTTTGATGCCGGGGCACTGCTTTGACAGGTGTACCACGTCTGTACGCCGTCCTATCTTTGCAATGCTGTTCTCGGCATCAATCGTCTCTTGGAAACCATACCTTTAGAGGTTACCAACTTTAGACATTATCTGTGTACATACCAACTTATTATAAAATATTAAGCCAATCATTGTGTAGATGTCATGTTATTATTTTATATATAATTAATTTTATCTCTATTATATTTTAACCAGAAATGTAAAAAAAAAAAAAAATTTAGGATGAACTGCAGACATTTGGACAGTTGTTTTTTGTTATAAAACCTCAAATTCCTTGAAATTTTCACAAAATATTAAAAATAGTGTGTATCACACAACTTGTGTGACCCATAATTTCTCCTGATTTTGGTACTTACAGTATGAAAAGTAGAAATTTCAAAAAAGGTGTAAAATATTTGTACTAAAAATAAAAATGTAAAATATAGGCTGTATTAATATCATAAAATTTGTTTATATCATTGAAACCATTTTGTAAGGGTATGACTATCTGTGTTAATAAAATTTGATCTACAAAAAACTTACCTAATGATTTAAAAGTAGGGGCATTAACTAAAAATACTTCTCAACTTATTTCTACCACAATTTAAAAATCTATAATTCACATTTTGAATTTTAGGTGGTTTGGCTTGGAATTTTGGGTGGCCAAATTCCCGTATTGTACATATGACAATATCTGCAAAATATAATATCACAATTCACTGATCCTATTGTATAATGTATTGGATAAAAACTAATAAAGTGTTTTTTCCTTAGGTAAAAATGAAGCACCTAGTCCAAAACCAGAAAGTGATGAAGACAAATCTGGGGGGTCGGGGCCATCTAGTGCTGATAGCCCCGGAGGTGTTCCAAAAGTACCACCATTAAAAATTGTTATACCCACTACTGATGCCGATACTGGCACTAGAACAAACGGCAAAAATGGTAATCGATCACATCATCATACAGCACTACCATATGTAGTGCCATCTGAAGAGTCTCCACCTTCGTCCAATCAGCCTACTTCTCCAAAATCTCCACAAAAAGCTGCAGCGGACGCTCTTACTGTAGAAGAGCAAAAGTCTCCTCAAACCAGAGTATTAAGATCATCAAACAGAAGCGGCAGTAATAGCAGTGGTGCACCGAGTCGCGGTACTTCTCCAACTATTCCTGAAGAACAGCTAGTACAATCTAATTCACCAGCAGCTGTGACAGCAGATGCTGTATCTACAAATACGTCACCAGCTACTCGTTCTGAACAAACTGAAAATGTATCTGTTTCTATTTCTGGAGATGACAAACAGGCATTTACAGCGGTTACAACTAGTACTACTTCTACTACAACATCTGAATCTATGGCGACTACTGAGTTGTCGGGCATAGAAATACATCCCAAACGTCGTAAAATAAAATCCAGTCGCACTGAATCTGAGACCAGTGATACATCGACCGCTCCCAATGTAACTGCTGTAGAAACAAACCCATCCGGCACTACTAGTGAACCGCCTCCAGTTACCAATTGCTATCAAATGTTCTTAAACATAAGAAAACAAGTAAGTTTGTCCTATAAATCATTTGTATTATGGTTTATTCTTATATTTCATACATTTTTTTTTTCAGATTGATAAAAGGCGCAAAAATTTGTTCCCTGTTCAACCAAAACCACCTTCTGGATTTAAAGACTACCTCATGAACAGGTGCACTTATGTTCTGGCCGGCAACTCTAATAGCAGAGTAGTAAATACACAAACACCGTCACCTGCCAATTTACACGAACAGCTTAAAAAACTGTTTTCTGAACAAGAAAAGGAGAGACAAAGACTTCGTGTACAGGTTTGTTTAAACGATTTTGTTTAGTGTATATTTAAATGTTCATTTGGTAACAAAAATTATTTTTAAAAATTTTAGCACATAGTGGAAAAGGAAAAACTAGTGTTGAGTGTTGAACAAGAGATACTCAGGGTTCACGGCCGTGCAGCTCGTGCATTAGCCAACCAATTATTACCGTTTTCTGCGTGTACTATCCTTAAAGACGATGAAGTATACAATATTATGACGCCTGAACAAGAGGAAGAAAAAGATAGACATGCTCGATCCCGTTATAATGGTCGTCTTTTTTTGTCGTGGCTACAAGATGTCGATGACAAATGGGAAAAAATCAAAGTAAGAATGCCATTATTGTTGCATTATGGGAAATGTTTAATTGATAAACAAATAATTACTAATTTAATGGGGATGAACGTTTTATGGTTGCTTAAGGAATCAATGTTACTGAGACATCACAATGAGGCAGAGAGTCTACACGCTGTACAAAAAATGGACTGGGGGTGGAAGTTGAAAGAACTACAGTTGTGCACTTACAGCTCGGAGCCCAATATTGATGAAGAACATGTACCAATGGTCCTAGTCAGCGACGATTTTGATCTCTTGCCTGCTTAAACTGGTTTTGTTATTTGTTAACATATCAGAACACAGTCGAGTGATATTTGTTTATTTGATTAAAATTAAGTAAATATATTATTATTATTATGAACAATGATAAAAATATTTTATTTGAAAACTTCCGAGTGTTTTTCACTTGTATTTGTGCCATTTTATTAATAATGCCATGTACATATGGCAAAAAATAAATTGTTATTATCTTCTGATGAAAATTCACAATGGTAAAATAAAAACATTGTACTTTTTTGCTGATAATAAATGTTTTACAAACAAACTGTTTTTCTCATGATCATTTTTACTTAACGTATCTAATGGACAATGATTTTATGTAGTACCCATACAGATCTGATTATCTAAAACATACTTGAATTATTGCAAAAAACAAAAATGTGTGCAGTAAGAATTTTTTGTCACCTAAGTATTGTGTTTTTAATTACTAAGTATTATAACATTTAAAAAATAATATTATTTAATATTTATTAATAATAATTTCAAAGGTCACTCTGGGGGTTGCAAATATGGCCTCTGAAATGTAATAATTTACTAGGGTTATACTTTTCTAATTTTCATTCTGTAAAGTGTAAATGGTTCTGAATTTGTGATCACGCCTTATGTTTTCACAAGGTACCAATTTTCAAAAATGTTTAGAGAAATTAATAATAATTGAAATATTGAAACCATGACAAATTTGAATTCATTTTAAACAGCCATAAAATCATGAAAACTTATTTATTTAAAAAATTGCCAAGTACAAACACTTTTTAGGTTTTTGTCTTTAAATTTAACTCATCAGTATTGGCTCTGTAAACATACGCTCAAAAAAATAGAATATTATAAAATAAAAGCATAAAATAATGTTTTAAAAATTAAATACATCAGCACTACCCAAAACGCTTGTATGCTGTTAAAAAAATGCTCTCAAAAGTCTTAATACTTTATACAGTTTCTTGATATTTTAACGAGTTCAGAATGAAAATTGGAAAAACAGTTAGAACATTAATTCCATAAAAACTCCAGAGCGACATTTAACTACATTTTCATCATGATATCTTAATGCCCTTCAATTGTCGTATGTAGATTCAACGTGGGCGTGCAATTGACATATGTACTTGCAAATTTATTTTTTTAAAAATGTGAAGATCAGCTTTTTATAATCAAGTTAAGTTAAATTGTGTCAGCAACTAAACTTTTTTAACATAATAAGTAGAAAACTTTTTTTTTAACTATTAACTTTTATAACCAATAGCACTTTTAGTTATTAAACTTGCCCAACAAAAAACGGCTTTATCATATTTAAAATGAAGTAAATTATTAAACTCAAATTAAATAAAAGCCAAACAATTTTTGGTAGAGTGTGTTGCTTGATGTCATGGGTTACTATTTGAAAAGTTTGTGTCAGAAATTGCTTACAATAATAATGATTCTGAGCAGAGCTCGGTTTACACATTCAATATATTTTCTTCGTAGTCCATACTCAAGCTACACAAACACGATAGAATAGATTTATTTTTATGAAAATTATACAACTTGAGAAATCAATTCAATTTATTAGGTAGATCTTAAAATATTTGATTTTAACAGCATGGGAAAATAATTTTAAATCTATTACTAAAATGTTTCTGAAGTTTTATTCTGAAGACATTTATTATACTGTATAATTGATAGAACAACATGGAGTGGCCTATTTGAAAAAGAGGTCCTGCTGTACACAAAGAACCTAAAAATGTCCCACTTTGAGACATGTGGGACCTGTGGTAGGTATTTATTCATCACAACCAAAGGCATTATGCGGGTAGATAATATATATACATACACATATACTGTAAAACCATAGTCCATAAATAAAAATGTTACTAAAATAAGTACCTAAACATGGCTTGTTATCGCTGCCACTGCGTCGACTGCAGAAATGGACTACACATCATATTATCTTAGTTGTTCCGTCGCCTTGTCACACGCTGCACCTCGAGTTTGTTGACGTTCTTTACGACTTTACGTGGTTATTTAGCTTTTAAAATGCCTAAACGCAGGTACACATTTAATAACAAGTTACTAACCAAGTATCCGTTTGTCAAACAAAGAAGTGATCCCTCTGACGTCACGTGTGAATAGTGTCGTACAGATTTTAGTGTTGTACATGGTGTTGCTATAATAGTGATGTTGAGAAACGATCAGTAAAACACAAACCATCCAATCATCATGCTGTCGCTCCAAGTTCATCAATGCTTAATTTTTTTAAGAAAAAGGCACTCGCCTTCTAAGGATTTTGAAGTTGCTGCGGCAGAGGGGGCCTGAGCTTAACAAACTGTACAGGAAGATCATAGCTTTCGCTAGAAGTAACGTAAACAAATCATGTCAACAGTTTATACATAAAAACCAAACCAGCTATTTAAAGTAGATTTGCGGTTCCAAAAAATATAGAAAACCCGCCGAATAATTTGCTCTATTATTATTTATTATTAATGCATTATCTGCGATTTTCTGTTGTTATTTTTTATACAAATAATTAATGTTTTTTTTTTCTGCTAAAAACGCACTTACCATATTTCTATAGTGTTTACATTTTACGCAATATTATATGGTTTTTCCCATTAAAATTTACAGGTGAAGAATGACAAAAAATTATTGTTACGTTTGCTTAGGACCCCCAATTTTGATTTGGCAACATTGCATTATCAAAATAAACAAAGCTTCGTGCCAATTTTAAACTCGATGGGACAAATAACACATAAAGACCTGGCCGTTGGGACCTTTGCAGATATGCCCATCCACCATTAAGTGATCTTCAAAGAGCCACATAAATTGTATCGTCTTCTATCCTGTTTATTTTATATTCAGCAGAACAACTCCTCATATTTCTGTAGCAAAACAATTTACTCCTCACATGAGAATCTTATAATAGCTGGTAATTATTTATTAATGGAGTTAGATCTAATGTTTTATTGGTACACTAAATTGAAAAGTAAAAATAAACCATGAAAATTCATTTTATCTAATATTTAATTTAGAAATAAGGGTTTTATTTTTTTTTATTTGAATTTGACACTTTTGTAAAAATGTTTATTTTATGTATACAACGTAAAGAGGTATAGTATTTACTCAGGGCCACCGATACTGGTAGAAATGCTGAAATCGTGTCCTTAAAATAAAGACAAAAGTGCGTCCGTTGATTTGACACATTTTTACCTAGTAGTAGGTACCTAGTTAAGCCCAAAATTTAAAAAAAATATTGAAAACGATTTATTACGTGTGCCTAGGTAACAAAAAGATGGATTACTGTGTTAATTCATTACACACATTCAATATTATTGCACAGATATTGGCACATTCAACATTGTCAGATTGAAAAACAAAAAGTAACCGTACAAAACGTATCTACTGGATGCAACGTAATAAATAACACGGGAAAAATAATCATTTTATTGCACGATTGTCAAAATGAGATTCAATGTGAACGTCGGTGGTATTTGCCAATGAGGTCATCAACAATCAGAATTCACACACACTTGATATAGGCTGCTTTTACATAGATAATAAAGAAATGGATTGGCCATAGCGACCTAACCAGTGTTCCAAGAGACATTGAATTGTGAGGCGACTTGTGATGCTCGACAATGACGTTAATTTATTATTTCTTTTTTATAATTCACATTTTTTTAATATAAATTTCTATTTTTGTACATAATAGGTAAAACATAAAAAACATACAGTTTATCCCCATCAATCTAAATTCACGCTCCCGTAACCTAACATTTCTTAACAACCTCGTCACTCCTCAAATTGATTTCCCTTCCCTACTATCACTAGTCAACTTACCTTTATGTTCCACTCGTCAACATAAACAATTTTATAGTCCACGTTGTTCAACTAACTATTTATTAAATGAGCCACTCAACCGTATGATAAGGGTAGCAAACAAAGACCTCTCTTTCTCTAAATAGTATTCTTTTTATATTTACCTACATTTATACAGACTTATATAAATTAACATTCATGCAATGTGAGTACATTGTAAATCATACTTGTAAATTGGGCACGGCCCGTTACTGTAATTAAAATAAAAATAAAAATCTATCCTATTCTTGTTCATACAACACCTTTAGACCTGTATTCATTAATGAATTAATTTTCTTTAGCTGTTGTTCATTTAGAGAACCTGTTTGTGATACAAACATGTTATAAAATTGCTGAATTTTGTTGGCTATACCTTCAGTAGATAGAGCAGAAGCATCATTAGGCTCTGTTGATGTATTTGTACAAATTTCATCCGATAAAGGACTCCAAACTTCTTCAAAAACATTTATATTTTCTTCTTTGATCACATTTATTATTACAGCGTGTATGTGTTTGCACATGTTGTTTTTTATTGAATAGTCATCACAAGTACATGAAAATAAATGGGCACATACTTTACATGCTACACACATTATTTTACAAGAACACGATTGCTGTTTTTGTACAATGTAACCATGATCAAACGATTCGGATTTTACTATCCAAGTAACTTCAGATGTTTGGTCTATCTGTGAACTTTTGATATGAACAGCAGAACGGTGACGGGTATTTATGTTGTTAATATAATCATTTACTTTTTCACCACTACAAAGTTTTACCAGACGTTCAATGTTTTTATCTCTGACTATTTTTAATAAATGCCACAGTAACATATCTAGACGTTGTTTTTTTTTAAACTGAAATTTTGAATATATATGTTTTAAAGTATTATGGAAAGTTTCTAAATACACATAAGTATTTGGCATAACTTGATTTTGGTAACATGCAGCCCACATACGTTTTCTGTTAACATAATTACTCTCAAAATATTTCTTAAAGTTCTGCAGTCCCGACTCTGCTCCTAATTTACATAGGAAAGACTGCAGAATGTTCTCAAATTGTAGTTTGTCCGGTTCTTCAAGCAAAACACGAAGAGCCTTGTAAATGTATGACTGTGTAGTTTGAGATCCTTCAATTTTTTTTAAATTCTTGCGCCAATTATTATCAACATGCCACTTACATAATAAATAGAATTTTGGAACAGCCATTGTCTTGATCCATGCGTTCCTGAATGCAGGAACATCATCACTCATGAAAACATCTGGATTTAGACAACCAACAATTTCCTTAATTTTGGAAAAAAAAACAGACATATTGACTTCATCAACTTTTGTGCTTATACAGAAAGCTGCAGGGAACACGTCACCCAATTCATCAATTACTATAATTGTAGTTAAATGAAAGTTATATTGATCAGTGCCATGAGTAGAATCAATGCATAACTTTCCATTACTAAATTTGTTCAATAGTGCTATTTGAGTTTCGGTAAGTATAACCATCATGAAATCGCCCTTATTCAATGGCAAATAATCTGTTCCTTGTGTTTTATAGAAAACAATTGGGCTTGACGAATTTTGAGCAATGTGCTTCACTTGGAGGTCTACACTTAAAGCGTCAATGCTGTGGAGCTTGTACTTGTGAAGTAGGCCACATTTTTTAGAAATATTATATATATCTTTCCGTGTAATAATATTTTTTTTTTCAACTTTATTGTCAATTTCTTCTCGCAGTTGGTCAACTATTACACTTGGAGGGATTCCATTTTTAATTTTACCTAATAACATAAACAAAATATATTATTAAACACATACTTATGGTTCTCAATTAAAAACTTAAACAACATAAAATAGTTAAAATACTATATAATTAAAAGCTACCTACGGCTTTTTTTTTTTTATTGAATTGAGAGCAACTATTTAAAATAGTTTTTTTAAATATTTTAACCTTTTCAACATTCAGTAAGTTAATACTTTGTATTAATTATTTTGACTAAAGTCTTAATAAATATAAAATATGGAGTTACCAGCTATTGTTTCTTGAACATCGTTAGGAATAGGAAGAAACTTCACTTCATTCAAATGGCCAAGATGTGTTTTACAATATTTTACTTTGACGAGGTTGTCTTTTGTTGATGCTCGAATGAAAGAAGGACAATACTGATCTGAAATAGTTATGAATTAAATATACTACACGATAAGATTATAAGTTCAAAACAATTATCTTATTTAAGTAAATGAATTTATGCTCAAACCTATTTTACACGAGCCAATAATTTTTAAGGCACGCTTTCCTGTACTCTTGCTGTTAAATACGCCTGAACGATGACAGTAATATTTCCTAGTGGAGATTGTTTTGTCTTTGTTATATTTGACTCCTCTTTGTTGGACATATCTTGCTGAAGTGCTTACTTGTTCTTTCTCTTTCCAATCATTGAATTCTAATTAAAAAACACATTTCTTAAAGTTTGACATCCATAAAGTACATGTATTGCATTACATTTCAATTACAATAATTTAAACATTTGTAACTAACACTATTATTTTAAATTTTAATTCAAACAACTTAAAAATCCTTTATATCCTTATATATTTACAATGTGTTAGTTGAATTTTTACTAAACACAAATTTTAAGTTTAGTGTAGAATTTTTTATATTTAGTAATCAATTTTTATTGTTACATAATATTACCTATAACTATTGCAATTAATTTTAGTTGAACTATTTATTTACTTTTACAAAATTATTGACAGAAAAAATTATGAACTAGTATTATAGAATTTGCCTTAATTAACAATCTAATGGTCAGTATAAACTCACTTATTTTTTTATTCAATTATTATTAATTACTATACAAAATAATATTTGACTCAGCTTCAATTAATTACAAAACATTAAAATGTCAGAGGGTACTACACTGTTGTACTGTTATCACATGTTATAAGTTTTAAATGGTTTATTGCAGGGGTTGAAACCGGTATTTCGATACCGGTATTAATACCGGTATAACCGAAAAAATAGAAAAACCGAAACCCAAATCGAAACCCGAAACCGAAAAAATCCATATACCGGTATTGAAACCGAAACCCAAAACCGTAAAATTAAAATAACGGTTTCAAAACCGATACCCAAAACCGAAAAAATCCAAATACCGGTATTGAAACCGAAACCCAAAACCGAAAAAATTCAAAAGGGTTTCAACCCCTGCAATTAAGTGAAGACATGGTTGAAGATATCATGATTTTAAGGGCTAATAAATTTAATGTTGAATAATTTTATTAATAAATGTTTTTTTTTCTTATTTGTGCCTTATTTTCTTGGATAATTGAATACACAGGTGGTGACATTAATTAAACTTAATTTCAGATTTAATTATTTGATTTTGGAAATATTTGAATACAAACTTAGGTGAAGGAGTAAATATATATTTTTCAATTATTGACGAGTCAATAAAAAAATATATATATTTAATATTTATCTATCTATGTGTATTTACTATTTATTTATCTATCACTAAAAATTAACTAAATAGTAAATACTAATTACTAAATTTGTAGTTTAGACTAGAGATAAGGCGAATTCAAAATTTAATTGTGAAACCAAACTCAAACCGAACTTTGAAATTTAACCCCTTAGTAATTACTATTTGTCAAATTTTCCCCAAAAAATGTAAAACAAGCAGTAATAAAAAAGGTCTTTCGTTAAATTGTATTGAAAAAAGTTTAGTTCAACATTTTACTACTTGAGTTTGACTTTCAAACTTAATTCTTCTTCATAATAAAAATACATTTGCCAAAATGTATTGTGTATTATAAAAAATAAAAGTAAATGTGGCCAATACAGAAAAAAAAGTTGTCAAATACTGAAATACCTGTTTCAAATCCAATATTGAAAATCAAAAAATTCAAATAATACAGGTTTTGAAACCGATACCCAAAACCGAAAAAATTCAAATACCTGTATTAAAACCGAAAACTGAAAAAATTCAAATACAGGTTTTGAAACCGAAACCTAAAACCGAAAAAATTCAAATACAGGTTTTGAAACCGATACCCAAAACCGAAAAAATTCAAATACCGGTATTGAAACCGATACCCAAAACCGAAAAAATTCAAATACCGGTATTGAAACAGATACCCAAAACCGAAAAACTTCAAATACCGGTATTGAAACCGAAACCCAAAACCGAAAAAATTCAAAAGGGTTTCAACCCCTGGTTTATTGTGAATTGATGGTAAGTACAATTGTCAATTAATACACAATTTGTGATTAATTTTATGGCTTGGGTAAAGAAGAACAGACTAATATCACAGGTCACTTTTTGGAAATATTAAGTTGGAAGCATATTGCTTAGGTACATAAAAATCAAAGTTACCAACTAAAAATGTAATCTAATATTTTCATCAAATTACATTGAAGAAGCTCAAAACCCAAATTCAATAAATGTAACTTAAAAAAAAAATCTTAATTTGCACTAAAACTAAAAAATATGTGTTTAAAAAATATTTAATAAATTCCAATAATCAATTACTTTTTGAGTCAGTCAACTCATAGAGTTAAAAAATAACAACCTACCAAATATTAATGAAAAAGAATAATGAGAAAATAATAAAATAAAAATTTATTTACTAATTAAATTTCAAAACAATTGTACAGATATATTTCATATTAAATCATGATATACCAATACTATTGGTAACAATAAAAATTATTCTGTAGGCATCTCCAACAAGAATAGACCGTACAAACTGTAGTTATGATGCATAATTTTAAATTAAATGAAGTAGTTTAAAAATTTTGATTAGCATTCTGCTATAATTAATTATATTCTTTTAATTAAAATTGTACAATACGAAATGAGTATTAAGTAGTACTATATAGTGTTCAAATATAATATGAGACTTTGTTTTTGTTTAACTTATTTCTTTAAATGTAGTACGTTTGCAAGTATAACTTGTATTTAGAAGTGAAATTTAAAAAATTATACTTGTTAAAATGTAGGTCAAGTTAAGGTACTTTACTATTATAATTTACAGAGTACTGTCAATAGGCATTCTTATTTTGTTTGAAAATATATTGTTACATTGGAGATCAGTAGGTATATTGCAGTCACGGTCAATCTGAAATATTGGACAGTATAAAATGTACTCTCTGACGCTTTAGTTTCCTTAATTTATACTATAGTATACTTAAGTATAGAAATCTGTGACCTCAGGTTGGTTTTTGGGAATGTGTGATAAGGCACCATGGCTTTATCACACATTCCCATCGCTCGGGTCAGCCTATTCATTCTTTATTATCCATGGGTACGAATTCCTGAACCGTATCACAGTTGTAGATAGATTCTACCTATCTAAAAACAATCAACAGTATAAAATGTTTAAAGAATTTCTCAGTTTTGTAGAACAGGCGAAGAACTAGTTACATGAGATCATACAAATGTATAACATTTTGTATGGGTAAAACTATAGTTACAAACAAAATATTGAGTTGTAAGAGAAAGCCGAAAGAAAAGTCAAATACAACATGGACTGCAGTTGTAACACCACTTATGTATGTTAATAGTTGAGTTTTAGTAAACCAAGTCAGCGACTGGAACCGTTTTGATTTTAGAGGTTTTGCTATGATTTCGATTCAAAATGTTTTAAAATTTTTGTTTCTGGAAGCAGTACTTTTAGATTTGTCCTCCTAAAATTGTACATACAAATTAAATTTATTGGTTTCAATTCCAATTTTTTTTTTTTTTAATAGATATTTCGGTATCAGAATTCAGATAGCTTCCAAATATTTAATAGGTTCCAGTTCTGGTTCTTTTTGTTACGGTTCCAGTCTAGACCTGTATCAAATCGAACATATTGTTACATTACCTTGCTGAGAAGCAAATGTCAATGAAATAGTTTCCAATTCAAAATTATTCTTTGAGGTATCCTTAGCGGGCTGATGAATTTTTTGGATGTGTCTAGTCAAATTGAATTTGGTTTTTACTACTAATTTACAATAAGCACATTCAAATGCCATAATATGTATAAATTAATATTTTGCTTAAATCTCAAACATCAAATTGGTAGGTGTTGGTGAGATGCAAAATGTGTAGAGGTATACCACATAATATACTTGTATTTGCTAGATGCTCCTACCTGAAACAAATAATGTACTATTTGAAACCTTAAACTTCAAAAATATCTGTATGATATAGTAATTAAATATAGTTAATATAGTAATATAGTTATTTTTTTGAAATTTACCTATGTAAAAATTTTCTAAAATAAAGATTATTATTATATGCACTGTATATTTTAATGTCAATAAAATATTGAGACGATGTATATAATGTCCAGGGATTTGCACCCGTACAACCCATATGAACGGTATTAACCAATATACTTCATATTTGAAAAAACTCGTGAAACCCATTTATACACATAAAGTTCTTAACCGAAAGTAACCGTAATCAATAAAACAATAGTGGTTATAACCAGAAAAAAAAAAACAAATATTGTATTAAAATTTAATTTTTGACAATATTATACAGCATTTAATTTTGTTCATTGTCAATTTGTTTGTATTTATAACTTATAAGTTATATAAAATGTTCATGAATATTTAATAATATTATTATAATAACCTTTATTGGTAAACATCTTTATAACCCAAATTGAGCAATTGAGATTATTTTTATAAATTCAATAGTTTGAAATTTAATTATTCCTAAACATATTTCCTTGGTAAACTACCCGAATCTCATCTTATTAACAAATAAATAACAAAATAAATGTTTAAAAACAATTTTTTTTGTTCTACATTAACTTTCTTAAGGTATACATAATACAAGAATAATAATATTTTCTAGTAACTATTTTGAAATTGCTGAAAATTATTACAAGCCATATTATTACATAATTTTTCACAATTCCCAATCGTCTGGGAGTCACAGTTTAGGAATGGTGTGCTGGGTGATGTCACACTAGCATCACAACAGTGAAATCAAATTTTAAGAGTTTTGGGGTAGGTTACAAAAAAAGTTAGTGTTACAAATGATTACAAATCATATTACATAATTTTTGTCACAAACACTAATATTATGGAATTGCCAAGATGATGAAGCTGGTGTCCATCAAAAAGGAGTTCACAAATTAATAGATAGCAGTTAGACAATTCACTCTTTTAGAATTTGTTTAAAGATTGTGCTTTAATAATCATTTTTTCAGGAATTTATTATGTTTCAACTTTTATTTCATTATTTTTTTAGGGTTGTTACAGTTTCGTTAAGTCCAATATTCCCTGACTTTTTCAGTAAAAATATGATTTTCCAAGGATCTGTGTTTAAATATATCATGAAATTTACCATAATTTCCAAACTGACACTAAAGTTTACTTCAACTGTGATTCACTTTTAGTCGACACATTATGAGTGTTTTTAAAATCTAAGTCTGAAACAAATAAATAATAAATTAGATATAGGCTCCAAATAACATTAATAATAAATATAGAGTATCGATATATACTATACTAGAGAAGGATAGAGTTGAGTAAAAAATTGATTACTGGTTTTGCAATTTAAGTGGTTTTATGCTAGTATTTTATAAGTCATCTGGGAATTTGTGACAAAGCAAACAATGCCATTGAATCTCATATTATGCAATAACTTGGAAAAAATTAACAATTAGGTTGTACATACCCATAGCCTTAGACAAAGATCAATGTTATGTTCAATAATAATTAACATTGAGAACCCAATTACAACTTCTCTAATTTTTTTTTTTAGGTACCTACTATAACGTTTATACATTATTTGTAATTGTTTTGCAAGTACCTACCTAGGTTGCTTTTGTTTTATGTTCAGGTACCTATAAAAAAAAATCAACGGTCATACGCGCTTCTGGTCTAGGCCGTTGTAAATCAACCATTTAGAACAGGGCATGAAATTTCAGTTCAAAAGGTACTAGCCAGACTAAAATTGTTACTCGCCACTACTATTTTACAATACTTTTAAAAGATGAAACTTACTCGCCAACGATAAATTTTTACTCGCCAATGGCGAGCTGGCGAGTGGAAATTTCGCGCCTTGATTTAGAAAACGCAACTTACTATTGATAAAAGTTAGAGCTATATAGTCATACTAAATTACATAGTAAAGTTTTTAAAGTGTTATTTTAACTACCACCTATAAAATACATTTGTAAAAAACACCAATTATTTATGAATTTGTTCTTACCTATCACACTCAATCTAAACTAACTAACTCCTTTTCGTTTTCCTGTCATCTGGTTTGGTGTTGGTGAGCACAATTTGTTTCCGAAAAGTGCCTCAGTGTGTAAGCTGGTCTGTATTGTACGTCACAGATTTTGATGTAAGTTTATATTTTGACTACTATGTAAAAATTAAGATATCGTAAAAAAAGCAGCGCAAACCAGAACCGGACATCGGTCATGGGGATAAATAAGTAGAATCAAATACTATAAACTCATTTTGGTATTTGAATATAGTTTACCGTTCGGTAGAAAAAGAAACTAGAAAAAAAAGCTATAAATTAAAAAAGTGTAAAGATTAGAGATATTTCTTATCATTAATTTATCGTCGGAGCCGTGTTTAGTGATATCGTTTCCCGCCAAAGATGTTCTTTTTTTTTTAGCTTTTCACTTCGTCTGTCTGTCTGTCACGCTAATTTTCCCGATCTTCTAATCGTAATTTGGGACACTTCTAAATGAGCTACACTGTTCAATTTTTGCATGCGACTCAGGATCCGATGAAAATACAATGTGCAAAAAGAATTTTTACTCTATCTCTATTTAAACGCGAATAAAATGATATTAAAATAAAAAAAAAATAATAACGTGCATAAGTACACCTATATGTTATTCTACAGGTCTATATAAGTATATACGTGTAATACTCTAATAGTAGAATGCCCGACCATTGTTCATATCTTATAGTTAAAGGAGATTGTATAAAAAATTATAAAAATTACAAACAAAAATGCTACAGTTGAATTTTATCATCGAGAATGCACGTATACGTTTGCAGAACAAACAACTCAACTCTGAGAAAGAACTAAGCATGGATAAGAACTGAACCTCTAATCAAGAACTGAACTTTTCGGGACATCGCGGCATAATATATACCTGGACGTGTGCGATATCGTAGACGTTGGGTTACCGACACGTAATCGCGCCCGCTTTTATTTTTATTAGTTTACAATATTGAGTCTATTATTATTGATATCCAAAACGATTATTTTAAACTTTTTAAAGCATTTTTATTCACAATTTTGAGAATGTTTATTTTTAACTTCCTTCGTTTAAAAAAAATAATGCTATCTGCGCATTCGCAAGTTTAAATAAAAGCGGTTTTAAAAATTGTTTTTTATCACAAGGGCGTTAGCGTTCTAAGGAGTTGCTGTATAGGCAACTTATTATACATATTATTGTTTTTTTTCCCGTGTTTAGTAGAACTCGAGGGCTCGAATGTTGTTGCATTTGCAACTTTTTTTCTACTGTTCGGATTCGTTGCTAAGTAGGTTATAAATTCGTTTCAAACAAGTACAAATTAATATCTAAAAATTTTAAGTGCAACTTTTTGCAATTTTTTCGATTGTCGTCATTTAAAATACAATTTTATGTTTTGTGTTTTCACTTTTTTTTGTTAGATTAAATAGGAATTATCTACATTATATGGATAAAAAATACCTTTTTTTTTTTTGTTAAAAACAAAACAAAAATAGTTGAAAATAAAAAGTTTTAAATTTTGATAAAACTAATTGCGCGGGTTCCTGAAAAAATAAGAAGACCGGACAAAGTACCAGAGTTTTATTGATGAGATTTTTTTTACAATCTATTTATTTAAAACCTATCCAATAAAAAATTACTTTATAGTATTACTTCTTAATCAATTTCTATAAAATAATTTGTTAATATTTTTTTTTACATTTTGGTAAAAAAAAAAACCACCCTTTTATTGCAAATTTTAAGTGCAATTTCGGGTTTTTTTTCCACAGCAATAACGCGATCAGTTTTGTAACATTTTTAGTGCGATAACGTCCGAGCCCTAAGTAGACATACGCCATCAAACTGAAAATAACCGCCTCAATGTGTCCACCGTATTGTTTTCCATCTAACCACGGTTAGGACGCGCCCAATCGAACAGACTTTTTCAAAGCCCTTCTCGTGGACGTGAAAAAACACGCAACAAGTAATCCGAGCAGCTCGCACGCCGTCCGGTTTCGTTTTATTCCGTCTCTGTTCAGAATGTCACAGGTTCCGTTATAGACTAGAAGGTGAAAAGTAAATTCACCTTGGCTTAGCTGGTATCATGGCTTTTGATAATATCTCTAAAGGCTGCAGGCATTGTGAACGGTTCAATCTGTTCTGTGATATTGTATAATCACAGAAAACTGAATGATTATAATACACGCTGGCTGTTTCGTAGCCACGCGCGCGGACTATAATATAATTTTTACACGGTCGAAAAATCATGTTCTGTGATAATGCGTGGCCGACCATCTTATCGGTTTATCATTATATCTATTCTGTGCTTCTTAAAAATGCCACCACGTTTAAATAATTTAACAAAGTAATACATTTCGGGAGCCGGCCGTAGTTTTTGGGGACACTTTAGTCGGGCTGCATTTAAAGTCCTTAAATCATAAAAATTTGTTTTTTTTTATATTCCTCCGAATTCTTTTGGAAATTGGAGTGCGTATCGAAGGTCCGACCAGTATATTCAACACTTTTGAATGTTCAAAAAACAAATAAAACGTAGGCAGAAAACAATAAAAAAAAACTACAATATCAATTATACACTATTTACGTCAGACTT
>CM029357.1:55764193-55841940 GCA_017140985.1 Hormaphis cornu
TGTGTAGAGTTCTTTCGAAATATATAGTCACTTTTGCCGCCATCGACGTCAAAATTAGATTAAATTCCGGTCTTTGCTCTCCGGACAGGGAAAAAATAAAGATAAAATCAAACAGTTATTTTGTTTTTACCAAAACTTCAAATTTACAATTTGGGTTCTCGTGGGTCAGACTTGTCCGACAGGAATCGTTCGGTTATTTAAATTTTGTTGTTACGCGACACGAATCGTACCCGGACTAAAGTTGTATTGCTGTTAAAACGATTTTTGTGTGCGTTACCAACAAATTATCACGATGGACGTGGCGACCGCCGTGGCCAATCTGTCCATCTCGGACACTTCGACGGCTGCGCTTGAACCGAAAAATGTTTTTGACAAATTTTGTGCTGAAAACCGACTGAAACCTCAATTCGAATACGGTGCGGGTACCTACTGTTCAAACTATTTTTGTATTATTTTGTAAAGACGCTTGTTACCATTTTTTAACCGGCTTATGTGTTGGCTGGAAACGGGGCAATGCCATTCTGGGGCTCACGATTCTGAGTGTTGCTAAGAATGTAGTTAGATTGGTCTTAATATGGTGTACCTAGGTTTGTTTTGCTTCTATACCGCCGTAAAAAATGCTACTACGGGTAGCTAGTTTTTTTTAAAATTTAAAAGTTACGGTAAATACACAAGAGATTAACAGTAAATTATACGTTAAATGTGGTGTTTTTCTCAAAACAGATTTTATTTAATTGGTCGTGAGGTATACCTAACATCCAAAATAATAATGAAAAAAAACTTGGAATTTATAGACAATGTAAAATAGCTACAATTCTGTTTCAAAATTCAACGTAGATTTTTCAAAAAATTTACAACTTTAAAATTTGTGTTAGGTTCACACTCGAGCACAAAATGCTGGACCAAGCTTATACAATAAAGTTACATGGCGCAGTATTTATCGCGCAGTTGACGTTTATTTTTAAATAAATGGTAATCGGTCATAATATCCATTTTATTTTATTAAAAATGTACCAAAAATTGTACTTACTAATAATAATAATAATATTTATTTACTAGTAAATAAAAATTAGTAAAAACTAATCATTTCAGTTAACTTGATTGGTATTAGTAAAAATTAAGATTTTTAAAAATAGGCGAATAAAAATTCCTATACCTAATAGTTATTTGTTTCAAAAAAAGTACCTATGCCATGACATCCAAGAAATTAGTAGCAATATCTCTGGAAGCATTATGCTATTTTTTTTATTAGCTTCAAAACATTTCGTGTGCTTACTGTGTAGGTAAAAGTTGTTTTATAAAAATATTTTTTTTTGTACCTGTGTTTGTTATAATTTATTTGATAGGTATTTATCAGCTTTTAGGTAGGCACTGTTTAGGTATGTGTTAATTTTTATATTGGTATAGTTTTGATGGAACCAATGAAGGACTAAATAGTGAATTGATTTTGTTTGTCGAAGTATCTATTAAATGTTGGTGTACGACGTAGATATATAGTATAGGCATATATCTAACGAGACTAGAAATTACATTAGAACTGATTTAAGGCTTTAAGCAATTAATTGTTTCACTCATATTTGGGGAACATAATTTTTTGAAAATTATAACTGTAATAATTTTTGTTTTGTAGCTAATGCACTTTTAAAACATGAACACAGAACATTGTAGAACACTTAAGTGTCTGCACATTTTTTTGTATCTAATGTGTTTTTTTTTTTTTGTACTATTGGTTGGCGATTACAAAACACTTTGTTTATATTATTTTTGTTGTATCTGAGCGTTATATTCAAATACACGTACATATTATTAGGGTAAACTGGAAAACATATTATTTAATCATAAAAGGACCTACCACCAAATTTCTTGTGTATTTTATATGAAAGCAATCATCTTTAAGCAGAAATAAATTACCTATATTACATTATTTACAATACTTATTGATTAACTGTATAGTAGTTATTAATTTATACTTTAACTTAACTAATATTTTGACAATTTTAATGTTACAAAATGTGTTGCTTGACTGAATAATAACTATGTGTATTAAATTAAATTGAATTTGTTTTTTAATAATTTATTGTTTTGTTTTTTTATAGTTAGTTTATTGTTCTTGTGTTGATTTAATCATTAATTTTTGTACAATATTTTTTTAGATAAAAAACCGAACCAAAAAAAGACTCAATGCAAACTTCGTATTCTTAATTATGAATTTGTTGGTGTTGGAAAGTCAAAGTCAAAAAAATCTGCTCGAAAGAAAGCTATAAAACGTTTCTTGTTGTTTTTGATTAGTCAGAACAAGATACCAGCTTTACCAAAAGTAATTTAAATACTATACTTATTCTAGCGATATGCTTATACTTTAATGAGACTTTTGTTTTATTAGAAATCCAAAAATAATAATGAAAAAAGTAAGAAGTGTTTTGTATCAGAATCATCAAATAAAGAGGTACCCCCGAGTGAAATAATTATTTTAACTAACAATTTTATATTTATTTAATTTGTTCAGTTTCATATCTAGTTTATTAAAATTAATTTGATTTTTCTGTAGTCGAAATGTTTGAACATGACCCCACCTGTGGTTAATGGCAATTGGACAATTGAAGTTGCTCAAAAGAGACTAAAACAATTCATTAAGTCTAATAATAAAAATGAATATAAAATAACCTGTAAATTCAATGAAAAGTAATTTGTTTTTTTTTACTGTTATTTTTTAATTAGTTTGTATACTCTGTACAGTGTGAAAACGCGCCAATTTTTTAGGTGTACAGATACGACAGCAGAGCAATTTACAAGCTTCTTATTCTTTCTCTAAGCATCCTAAACATTCTAAGATATAAAAGTTGGAATTTTAGAGGATAGAATATATTGAAAACTTGGGCTTTAGAGATTGCTTGGCTGTCTGTATAATATATACCCAAATTTTTGCGTTTTTGCACTGGGCAAAGTAGGTATATTAAATTATTACATAGTACTTGTAATTAATAGTACCTTATAATTTCCTTTTTTTTTTTTTTTAGTATCTACGAAGTTGACATGACACTTTTTGTTGAACGGCTAAATAAAAGTACTTTATTAACTATGAAGACATACATACCTATAAATCATGTTTGTTTTATTTTTTTACTTTTTATTTTAGCTATTTCTGCTTTCGAGACTGGAATATCTGAAAGAGATGCAACTGAAAAATGTTCCTTGTCTGTAATAAGTCAGTTATGTGGCTTAGGACAAATTGAACAATGTTTGAGTTCTCAAAAGAAAAAAGAAAAATTTAATTTAGATCATAATGTTGTTGTTAGTGTTGATAGCAAATTAATGAATAACATATTTACATTACTGAAAGACCTTAAAATTAAACCTATGGACATTGTAAGTACCTATTACTACTACTAAGTGCCCGTGATCAATTATTTATTACATATTTATTTATTAAAACTTAATGTTTTTATAATTACTTATTAGAAAGATACTGGTAATAGTAATGAGAGTAAATCATTAATTGTTAACAAAGTTCCTAAATCATTAAGAGAATTAAATACATTTTCTGGGGGCAAAGTGATTTCATGGTGCCCTCCCAAGTCAAACTGGAATACATGGTTGAATAAGAAGATTTCTAATCCAGTAAGTTTATAAGTTATTTCATGAATTTTGTAATAAGAAGTGATTTACAAATACATATCTTTTTAACCTGCATAAAAATAAATTCATAGTTAGATTGTATCTAAGTCCTAATTGTTATTTATTTTGAGTACATTTCATTAAAAAAAAATTGTTCTGTGGACTTGGACAGGAATGGTGAACTGACTTGATCAGTTAGTCTGTGATTGCCAAATGGCTTGTTGTCTATGACATAATAATTGGATCATACCTTAAAGATTTTTAGTGTTTAGCATTTACCAATTATATTAGAAATAATGTCATACTTTCAACAGAATTGGAATGCTTTATATTTTTGTTAATGATAATGATTAAATGACCCTCTTGCCCCGCACCGTATATGCGTATACCTAACCGTTGTACCTAATATGAAAATAAAAAATAATAAACGTATTATTTAAGCACTGTAAGTTATCCGATAAAAATATATATTGCCGTACTTCAGCAGTAATTATACAGTTATTAGTAGGTATTTTAAATTCTAAGCGTTAGTGAAGAAGCTTGTGGTTTTACAAAGATGCTTATTTTTTTATACTGTTAACAAAATTTCTACCAGAAAGAGTCCACTGATTTCTACGTACAGTACCTTTTCTTTTAGAAAATTAGATCATGATGGTACTTTAGAGAGGTCATTTTTTGATTTTATCAATAGTTTTTTAATACGATGGGAAAAACCATAAAAAAAATGGCAAAAGGCATTTAATCAATAACGCGTACAGTTATTTCTACATAATTTCAAAAATAATCATCAAGGAGTTTTGAAATTTTAGACAATAATGTATATTGGTACTATACAACTTCAAAAAAATGTTTAAAAAGTTTCATTTAATTTTAGGCTATTTATAGCCATTTTTAGATTTTGAGGTTCTTCATTCATAAATGGGGAAATTTGCGTTTTTTGACTTGAAATTTGAACACAATATTAGTTGTACGTTACTCTAACTATACACCAACAGTTTTGAAAATTGCCCAATTTTTTGATCTACCAATATTGGTTTTAAGGTTTTTAACGACATTTTAGATTTCATTAAAAGCTGGTATAGTAATTTCTCTGTAATTTTGAAAAATCATTTTATTGTCTTTTAATTTTTTACAAAAATGTATCTTTGTACTGTAGAACTACAAAAAATTTTTTAACAGCTTTATTCAATTCTTATTGTTAAATTTGGGTTTTACCAGGACCTTTATTTTATAATTGAGCTTGCTCAAAATCGTTTTTTCGAAGGCAACAATATCTCATAGCTTTCAGTTTTTAAATAATAGGTTTGAACCACAACTTCCAAAACAGTGACCCACCCAAAGTGTAGTTGCTACTCAGTCAAACTACCCACGCAACCTGGAGTGATCCCGGTTCCTTTTTTATACTTTTTTTTTTTTTTTCAAATTGGTGATAAGTTTTTTAAAAAATTTTATTTACAGCAAATGCTTTTTCAATTTGATTATTTGCCAAATTTTTGAACCTGCTGACTCTTACATTTTTCATTATTACCTAATTATTTGTAAAATTGTAAAACCTAATTTGAAAAATATTAGTATATTTGGAGTCATTTAATGCAAAGTCCAGGTGTTAATTCTACAAACATAGTGTATAATTAATTATAGCTTTGGGTCACCTATCCCAGGAGGACTAAATAAAATTAAGCCATTAGGACATATTTATTTTGGTTTTTGCCAAATAATAATAATGAAACTCATTGCTGAAATTAAAAATTAGCTAACTGGTTTGGCCCCTACCTAATTTGCCCCTGGACTTGGATATAATTAATGTTTATAGTATTGACTACTGATGTGTTTTTATACATATTTTTGATAATAATATAATATACTTTTATATATACATAGCATTTTTGATATTGCAGGTTAAAACCTGAGTACCTAGTGAAACCAAAAATTGTTAGATCAGTTTTATAGAATAAATGATCCGAAAAACTATGTTTTCAGTTATTAATCATTTGTATTCAAACTTAAAAAGTTTTGTATTTTAATGAGACTTTATTGAAAACTCAGGTAGTTTTTGTATCTGAAAAATACAACCAAAGTTAAATTAGATTTAAAGTTATAAACATAAGTAAATTGTTATAAACAGAATTAATTTTTTTAATAATTTTGTCCTTTGGTAAGATTGCAAAAAATTTTTTTTTGTCTTTTCTAGGAAAGTTCTTTCCAATTACAAAATTCAATTATCTTTCAGATTCATTTTTATTGAGTTTACAGTAATGTATTGTTTTTACATAGACTTCAGTAGGTATACATAATAAGCACAATCCTGAATGATTGATCCTGCATGATCTTATTATGTTTTTGGTAGACAATTTAATTTTTGAAATACTTTATTTCAAAAATTTTTATTTACAGTAATTAACTTTTACATTAAATAGTATTAATTTAAAAATTAGTATTTATACTTTTTAGTATAATGTTGATGTGTTTTAATTGCATCATTAATGTAAAAAAAAAAAAATTCTATGAACTAACTATAACATTTATTAATATTTTTTTTTATGTATTGTTTAGTTTTTAATTTGTATGTACTTTTTTAAACTTCAAAGGTGTATTTATACATTACTTATACTTTATTTGTTCTACAACTTTTGTTGGTAGAAAAATTTGACTCAAATTAGTAACGCAATGAGTAATGATATTTCTAAAAGAAAAAAAGATTCATTATTACAACAAAAGATTAAAGAACGCATTAAACTGCCAATATTCAATAAAAAGAATGAAATTTTGGAAATAGTTGAAAACAATTCAGTTGTTATTATTCAAGGGGGTACTGGTTGCGGTAAAACTACTCAGGTTAGTAAGTTTTTAATTTGTTCAATTGTTATATATAATCTTTTTAATTGTTCAGCATCCACATAATTTAAACAGTTTGCACTTTTTTCTTTACTACAGTAAAAGTTTATACTTATTGGTCATACCTATGCCATGATATAAGTACTTAGAAGCCACAATTGTGGGGAGAGCTAAGTTAAAATGAAAAAATGAACTCTTGTCTGTACAGAGTACACACCCCTTGAAAATGGGTCTTGGTTAAAAATCCGCCGATTCATCCGTGAGATGACTGTCAAAAATGCCAACAATATTATCTACTTTTTTTTGGGATTTTCAACTGTAGGGATTTTAAATTGTTGGGATTTTGAAAAAATTCTTTTGTACACATATCTCTTGGTAAATGGATCTTGCAACAGTTTCAAAACGTCTGGAAACAATTTTAAGACATGGATATATCCAAAAAAAGAACACAATAGTTCACAAATCCACAAAATATGTATAACCAATTAAAAACTTATAGCTATTACATTTTTGTCTTGTAACATGAGAATATTATATTAAAAATTTAACAGTTTTAATTTTTTATTTATTTTTTTTTCAAAAAATTTGTATTTTAAAATTTACAATCATTATTTATACGTTCTACTTAGTGTAAAATGTCATAAAATTATAATTTTACATATTGATTAGTTTTTGACAGTACTAAGTACGTACATAACATGTATTATGTTATGTATAGCTTTGTTAGTCATTAAGTCAGTGATATATCTATACTACCTTTATGCAGCCGGGCTTTAATTTTGTAAATTTGTTTTATTGAAAACTGTATTTTTATCTTTTTTCTGTATCTTATACTTTTTTTTTTTTTTATATGAATGAATGAATTTTTTTAATATGCATTTTTCTTTTGATGAAAAAACCTTATGTGAGGTGGTTTCAACAAAGTCATGACACCCCCCTAGATTACCATTGCATATTTTTCTTGTACATGATTTACAAATATTTTGGTCAGCATTTTTAAATAATGTTCTTACTAATCTGCAAAAAGTGTACATTTTACAGTATAACTATACATATTGAAAATCATTAGAATTAAATTTTTAGTGTTTTTACATTTCTTTGGTACATGATAATGGATTGTATTTTGTTAATTTTTGATGTGTATCTGTTTTTTATCTTTGAAAGGTTAAAGTAAAATAAATTTTTTGTAGGTACAAAATTGAACAATTTAAATAGAAGTTTAATTAAATTTGTTTTATTTTAATGTTTTAATTGAAATATTTAAAAAATTAGGTTTGCCAATTCATTCTTGATGAATACATTGATATGAAAAAAGGAGCATATTGTAATATTATATGCACACAACCAAGAAAAGTATCTGCGATTTCTATTGCTGATCGAGTAGCTTTTGAAAGAGCAGAACCTTTGGGAAGAAGTGTTGGATACAATGTTCGATTTAATAGTATTAACCCTAGATCTTTTGGAGCAATTTTATTCTGTACAGTCGGTAAATATGTACTCATTCTATTTTGTAAAAAAAAAACTATGTTTTTGAAATATAATGGTTTTTCTGAAAATTGGAGTGATGCCACTTGTGACTTTTCCAAAATCAACCTTTGTTAATTTATTGTGGCTAAAAATTCAACATAAATTGTGTGATAACTAATATTTTGAAATGAAAATAGTTTATTTTATTTTCTTTAGAAATCTTGATTCGTAAGCTCAAAAATGGTTTGGTTGGTATTTCACATGTAATTGTTGATGAAATACATGAACGTCGCGCTGATTGTGAATTCTTATTGATAATTCTCAAAGAAATAGTGCAAGAGTATCCAGAACTCAAAGTTATTCTTATGTCTGCTAATGGAAATTTGAATACATTTAGCAATTATTTTAATAATTGTCCAATTATAAATATAGAAGGGCGTTGTTATCAAGTGAAAGGTTTAATATCACTGTGTATTGTTTAATAACTTATTTACTTTATTTTATAAATGTTTTTCATAATTTGTAAAACCGTTTGATTTTAGAATATTATTTAGAAGATATTGTCCAATTGTTAAATTATAAACCAGATAAAAAAAAGTTAAAGAAACCAAAAAATTCCGAAGAAGTTAATTGTAATTTATTAGTGCCTGCTACTTATCCTGATGAAGTTAGAGAAAGAGTTGCAAGAATTAATGAAGATGATCAGCAATTACAAATTGTTGAAGTAGTATACGGTTTTTAAAATATTTTTGATTTGATAAACAGCCAAAATAATGTAAACTTATGATTTATTATTATTGGGTTTAGTCTTTGTTGAGTTTCATTGAAAATAATGAAAAAATGGATGGCGCTGTCTTAATATTTTTACCTGGATGGGCTTGGATTATAGAACTGAACAATTTTTTAATGAACAGCAAACTAGTTTGTAAGTACAATTTTTAGTATGGTTCTAGTCAATAAATTTGCCTGGTGAATACAATTTTGTTTAAAGAACATTTTGCAACTACACAATCAACATCATTCCAAGTAATTTGTATGCCACAAATTATGATGAAATTGTTTTTTAGTATAAACTTGAATAGTTATTTGATTTTTGTATTTATTTTGGACTAAATCTGTATATTCTGTTTGAATAGTAGGCAAATTTTGTGTTGAAATTAGTACGTTCATTACATTGGGTTTGATATTTTTAATTTTGTTTGTTGGTCATTTAATCATGTTTGTTGTGTGTGAAAATTTTAGTATTATTAATTTTGGTATTTTATATAAATGTTTTCTATCTTTGATAACTGGCCTAAAACACTGATAAATATACTGTTGTTTTCAGTGGGAGTTTGATGTTTAACCTCCCTATTTATTTGGAAAATGAAAAATATTTAACAGTCTCAAAAGTCTTTCTTTTTAATATTTATCACATTATCTTTTTTAAAAATTTCAACAAAAACATATTTCTGATTATTACTGGGTTATTATTATCTACTGGGGACAGATATTGGTTTTTATTCCAGTTATTATAACTTACTTGATTTTAGATGATAAAATAATTAAAAATTAATTTTGAAAGTTTTCAAAAAATAGTTTTTGTCTTTCATATAAAAATAATATAAAGGTCAATTTACCTCATACATATTTTGTTGAATTTTGTTTGAAACATTATTTTCAACATGTTTTTATCATGAAACTTGTTATTTTTAAATTAAAGACTAAAATATGTATTTAAAATGATTTTGATTTAGCTGAAAAATGTATTATTTTGCTTCTCCATTCACAACTTTCTCTAGTAGAACAACATAAAGTATTCAAGCCTGTACCTCCTGGAATGCGAAAAGTAAGTTGTTTGCCAAAATTATGAAAAAGGTCATTGTTATTCATGGATTTTCTAATATAACTAAGTTTGTATTTTTCCAATTTTTGTTCTGAAAATGGTTCTGAACTCGTGATTATAATATCAAGAAACGTAACGTATTAGACATTTGAGATTATTTTATCATTATTTTAATAGCATAAATGTAATTTGAGCCATGCTAATACATTTTATTTTTATAAACATACTTTTGTATTTTCATTATTGTGATTTTTTTTGTAGGGTTTTGAGCCAAAACTGATAGTTGGATTAAAGCAAAAACCTATACATTGTTTTTACAAGATGATTTTGTAAATAAATAAGTTTTCATAATTTTATGGCCTTTTAAAATTGATCAAATATCTTTGTAATATCAAAATTTCAATTATTATTTATTTCTTGAAAAATAAATATTTTAAAAAATGATATTTTAAAAAAATAGTAGACATAATAACGAGTTCAGAATCGTTTTCAGAATGAAAATTGGACATAACCCTATTAATTTATGGAACTGCTGAGACCATATTTGTGTCATTAAATCCTGTGTAGACCCATAACATAAAACAAATAGTTAACTATGTTTCAAAAAAATGTCTACACATTTGGGTTGCTCATTGGTAGTGATTTTCTTACTAAACAAACTATTCTTGGTCATATCATATATGTCACTAACAATGTATTATTATTATAATTTATAAAATATTTTTAGTAACATAGATAATATGTATTATTTAACAATGTTTTACTTACACAATTTTAAATTTATACTTTCCATTATTGTTTTGTTATTAAAATGAAATTTAATATGTGTGACATAAAGAAAGAAAAAAATGTATAAAACATGATTATGTATTTGCCCCATACAAATATATATTTGAACATTGAAAATTATTTTTTCATTGGTTACATTGACAAAAAATTGTATACTTGAAATTGAATTAAAATATCATATTTTATTTCTTTTTAAAGTTGTTGCATTTCTTGAAATATAATTGTGCAACTTAATGGTCTATGACCTATATGCATGCCTCTTATGCTATGTCGATGTCATTAGGCAAAAACACTAATAGATTTGAAAAGGGGTTCAAATAGTAATAAATTTAATGTAAATAATAGTCCTTGCGTAATATTTTTTTCACTTATAATATTAACTACTCACAATATTTGATACTTTGTGAAAAGTAAAAGTTTTATATGGTAGTTTTAAACATTATAGTTTTCCTCTAATTTTTCTAATTAAATTGTACTTATTTTTAGAAGGATTAAAATCTCTAAAAATTCGATAATTTTGCCTCAGAATACTTATAATTTATAGAATTTGATTATTGTAATGTTTTTAGGTAATTTTATCTACTAATATTGCTGAAACATCAATTACTATTGATGATGTTGTGTTTGTTATTGATTATGGAAAAATGAATCAAGTTGAGTACTCTAATAATATAACCAAATTTAAAATCGTTTGGGCATCTAAAATTAATGTAGAACAAAGGAAAGGACGAGCTGGCCGCGTTCAAGCTGGCATTTGTTTCAACTTGTATACAAAGGTAGTTGAGTGTATAATAAAAAAATATTTATGGTAAATCGTAGTGTTATTTCATTTCAAATTTTAATAAATAATTAATATTTTATTTTTTATTTTTTATTAATAGTACATGATATTAGTGTACTATGTATCTTATTTTTGTTGTTTTATGATTACAAAATTAATGATTAATTATAATTTTTTAACTTAATTATTATTAATACAAATTTAAGGAACGTTTCAATAAAATGGATGATAATATTTCATCGCAATTGACCCATTGTCCTTTACATAAAATTGGTTTAACAATCAAATTGTTAAAATTGGGTGGTATTCTTACATTTTTGAAAAAAGCTATTGATAAACCGCCTGTTACAGCTGTGAAGGATGCTTTAAATTTGCTTAGAGGTAAAGTATTTAATAAAAATGGTAAATTTATTTAAATTATGATTTTAATTTTTCTTCTCTTAATGTGTAATTAATCATACTGATATTAATTATTTATTCAAAAATTGTTTTTAATAATTTATACATATTTATTATTTATATATTTTACAATACCTACTTGCTTTTGTGGGTGATTAAGTTGCCCAATTTAACCCAAAAAGATGATAGGAATTTTGAGTATTATTGTGTATTCCAATTATTATAATTATTATAATTATATTTATTATTATAATAAAGTTAAGGGAAAAGTTTTTTAGCAATTTTTACCTTTTCAAAGTAGACATTTAAGTCTACTTTGAAAAGTTAAAAAGTTCTATAATAATTGTTTAGTAATAAATTTTATTTTACTAAGTTATCAGTACTTATTTAAATATTTTCTCAAGTTAATTACTATTATTATTATAGAAATCAAATGTATTGATGCAAATGAGAAACTCACAGATCTTGGTGAAATCTTGGCACAGTTGCCAGTTGAGCCTCAATTTGGACGTATGATGATTTTGGGAAATATTTTTTTGCTTGGAGACTCTTTGTGCACAATAGCAGCTGGTTCTTCAACAAATTATGATTTATTTTATGGAGATGGTAAAAAAATCTTTATTTATTAGTTATAAGGTGTATTGTATAAATTGAGATTATTAATATTTTTAATGCATTTTAGGTGAAAATACAATAAAGCATACCTTTTCAGGTAATCGCTGTTCAGATCAGTTGGTCTTCTTAAATGCATTTGCACAGTGGGATAGTTATAAATTGTCAAATAAATACAATTTATCCACTTCTGTAATAAAAACTTCGTGCAACATTAAGGTTGGTAGTATTTTCAAATAAAAACTATAAAGGTATAAACTGAGAATTGATTAATTTTATCTATTTAGGACCAAATAAAAAGAATGTTTATACGATTCGGTTTTCCTGAGTGTTGTTTTAAAGTTCATAATTTTGATTTTGGTAAGACTGGAATATTTGATGAGCCACAGTTAGATATGATAGCTGGACTCCTAACTATGGCATTTTATCCAAATATTTATCTTCATTTCGAAAAACGTAAGGTAAGAAATTAACAAAACATTAATACTGTTTTGATTTTTTTATGCAAGGTTTATTATTTACATTTAATTCAAATTGCTAGTAGAAAATTTTTTTTTTTTGGTGTTAGTTTGTTTTGTTTCTCCACCAAATTCATTAATTGTTAAATGTTTTGATAGACTCTTTCCTCCATAGATTATATAATTTGTTTTAATATACCTACTTAGTACATAGTTGCATGATTGTTTATAACAACCTTTGTCACTGTTGCTCAGAAGATTGCATTAAATTGAATTCCAAGTGTTATGTTTTACCCGAGTTTGGCGTGTTGTGGATTGAGGCATGTGGTATGCTTGTACAGTAGTATGAACAAGCCCGGATTAAGATAATTTTTGGCCCGGGGCCAAACAATTTTAGGGGCCCATATCCATAATCCAAATATTTCTGATTTAATAAAAAAAGTACTATTCGCCAGGGGCCCACTTTTGTTTAATATCCGTGGGCCCAGGGCCATGGCCCTCCTGGCCCCCCCCTTAATCGGGGCTTGAGTATGAATTATATATCTGATTAAATGGGAGGTATATGTTTAAAAAAGAAATTATCTAAGTTTTATTCCTGATTTTACACATTTATTGGTCTGATGATGAAAAGATGTCCCTACTAAGTGTCGGATTTCAGTATTTTTTTACAAAAATGTTTAAGGTCTGACCACAGGTATCATGTTATACTTCAAAATACTTAGCACCATCCAAAGATTTATATAAAGCAACTAGATAGCTGACTTAGTATAATTCTCGTATAAGAACTAGGAAGTAAGTATGGTGTTGAATGCTACCTACCATAAAATGCCATTTATATTGTTATGTATTATGTTAGTAAAAAATACTTACCTAGTCTTAATTTATTAAATTTAAAATTACTTAATGTACTACTAATCATCATCAATGTCAATTTGTCAATAAGATATTTTAATATTTTTCTTTAATGTGGTCAGTTAGCTTGAAAATAGGACTAACAATGGTTTGAAATGTTGTATCTATACCATGATATAATGTATTTAATAAATGGAAGTATAATTATTTTAAAATATTTTATGTAGATAATTACTTACCAAAATTTTCTATAAATTCTTAAAATCAAATACTAAGTTATTAGTATTATTTAGTAAAGATAATAATTCAAAAATTAATTCAAATTATATAGTGTTTAAGAATCTTAAAATAGGTATATTAATAATATCGATATTAATAATAGTAATAACAAAAAAAAAAAAAAAATTTTAAAATTTAGTAATCTACTACCACAGATATATATATTGTTTTATATACTCGTATATGTGTTTACTACACATCTAAACAAAATAATAATTGATAATAAAAATCACGTGATGTAAACATTGCCCTGTTAGTAAATGGCCGCCAAGCTTCAAATGTCAGCTCGAGTCCGCTATCTAGTTGTTTTATATATCTGTGACATCATCAGACAATTTCTAAGATAAAATAAAAAAAAGACATGGATAAAACTAAATTATTTTGCTATGATGTGTTTAAATTTTATGTATTACTTTTATAGTTGTTATGAGTTTGTTTGCCCTCACTATTTTAAAATTTTTTGGAATATTTTTTTTGTTTTATTTTCTCAAACTTTGCCTAACCTTAATCTTATAATTAAAATTCATTCCAATTCCCGTTGTTCTGTTGTGCTGAAATCAACAGCTTTGTTTAGGATGACACTATTATGTACAGTATGTTTATTTTAGTGTTTTTTATTAGTGATTTATTATTATTATTTTTAAAGTTCTACTTTCTTTTTTGTAAGTGGAGGTAATTAAAATTAATTTAAGATTATTGATTGACTTAGATATTTAGTAATATTGTTATTATTATACTTAAATATATTGTTCATTATAATGTAAAACTTATAAAATAATTTGATGTGCGTGTAATTCTACTTGGAGTAGTATCGTAAATTTGTATTAATAAATTGAAATATGTTACAAATTCTTAAATGGTTGTAATTTCTAGTTTCTATCACTCTTTGCAAAATTCAGATATCAATTATGTACTTAAATTTATTCATTTTTTTTATCCTGGACTTTTTTTATCCTACTACCCTTTCAGGCGTACTGTGTTTTAGAATGCCAAATTGTGCAAAAAGCTCTTAGAGTTTTAGAATAGTTATTGCATTGGATGAAGTGTGTTTAACTTCAAAACCTTTAACTCTTTGTGCTACATTTAAAGTCTTTTAACAAAAATAATGATTTTAAACTTGATATGATAACTAATTAAAAATGTTGTATGTTTATAATTGATACATTTTTAAATACAATATTTATTCAGGTAAAATTGAGGACAAAAGGTTATGCAGCTGTTGGTAAATCTTCAATTAATATTTTAAAGACTAGATCAGATCGCTTTAAATCACCATTCTTTGTGTTCGAAGAACAAGTAAGTTAAAAATAATTTAAACAGTGTGACTTGAATTGTATTTTCTCTGCAGAGAGAATAAGAGTGTGCCGAAACCAATATTAGTTTACCTCACTGTGACATCACCTATCACCCATTTTTGTATGCGTGTAACACTCCTGTACTTTCTGCGAACAGAGTATAGTGAATTTATTTATGATCAGTTATTGATAATATTTAAATGAGATATGGTCTTGTCAATGAAGTCTAAATTAAAAGTATAACATTACAGATTTTCGATTCTGAGTGTCAGCAAAGAATGTATTGTTTTTACAATGATGTTTTTAATTATTTTTTTGTTTGTTTCTCTGTGAACCTTTTTAAGGGCATAAAATATGCTCTAATTTTTACGTTCAATATCTCTAATTAAAGGTCTTTGCACTCAAATTGTACTTTGAGGGGTCCCAAATTTGAAAGTTCAAAATTGAAAAAGTTACAATAAAAAAACTAGGTCAAATTTGGCCAAAAAGGTTAAAAATTACGGAAAACGAGATTTTGACATGATTATTTTAGTTTTTTGGCCATAAAGTAATGAACGAAATTAGCTAAAATTTTTTCACATTATTTAAATGGGTAAGATACAGGTTAGGTTTAAGAAATTTTGAAAATTTTTGAGCAAAGTATAGAACTTTAAAATTTTCTGAAATTTTAATTTTCTTTGTGGATTTTGTTTGATAAAAGATTTAATTTTCAAGAAAAAGTTTTGTAAACAACATATAGTTAATAACAAGTATACACACATGTTACAAAATTTTTTTTTTTTTTAGTCGTATTAAGTCGGAAAATAGTTGAAAACTGGTTGGTCATACCTTTACTTATTTTTAGAAAAAAATTTTCTTTCTTATTCTTTTCTTATTTAAGAATTGAAATTAGTATATGTTATGTAAAACAATATATGTATGTTATCTGATAAAAAAAATTTCAAAATAATCTGCCCAATAGATTCCGAACGCGTACAAAAAAAGTATTGAAAAATGATGCAATTTGGTTATAACAATGAAATTACGCACACTTTAATTATCCAATTGATACTAAAATCGTATTAACTTGTCAAATAATGTTCAATTGGTTTGAAATTTTCTCACGTTGTTCAAATTGAATTTCTTTATACGTGGATACGTTTTTCGGAATTTTGGGGCCATTTTTATTGTGTAATTTGTTTTTACCAGGAAGTATACTAGACATCTGAGTTCGCTCAGAATTGTATTTTTGAAGACGATGATTTATTGTTACTTTCAGATATTAAATAATGCGTTAGAACCACAATTTATAACCCACCCAAAGCGTAGTCTCTACTCTGTCAAACTACCCACGTGACCTAGACTCTAGAGCGATTCCGGATTTTTTTGTATTGGCATTATAATATAATTTTACATTGTTGATAGAATATTTAATAACTGATTAATGACCTTGATTTTTACTTTCTATTCAAAATATTTGACCACTGTGGAAGTTAAAATTTAAATGTATGCATTTTTACAGTAAATTTTTTTAATATTATAACAGCTTACATATAAATGTTTTAGGTTGGTGTTATGTGTTTGAAATCTACCATGGTGAGTCCTTTACATCTTTTATTGTTTGGAGCTCGAGAAATTGATTACATTGATAGTTCAACCATTTTATTGGACAATTGGTTTGTAGAAATTATAATAATAATAAGTAAACTATAAATGTATTATTTAAAAACGCAGAATTCTATAGTATAGAAGTATATAATAGTGTTTAGAATAAAAGTACATTCTTTAATGTTATCTTACAGGATACACTTAAAAATGGATGTCAAGGATGCTGCTGCTATTGTTGCTTTACGACCCGTAATCAATGATTTAATTTTAAGGACTACCAAGAATCCAAGTATAATTCTCAAACAAAGTAGTGACGATCGTAAACTTATTACTGTTGTGAGAGATTTATGTAATTTTAACGGAGGAAGACATAATTTGCCTCCAATAACGTTTGATAGTTAAAGAGTTAGTTTTGTTTTTTTTTTTTTTTTTCTTTCAAGTTTTATTTAAAATTATAGTCAATAAGTGCAAAACAAGATTTTTAACAGCATTAAATTTATGCAAATTACATGCATCAAAGTACTATTTTAGTTAGTACATTACAACAGAATAGATATTACCATTTAAACTAAGATTTATCTTAATATTTAACTTATTTTTTTCTACTTAACTGTGTAAAGTTTTCAGAATAAATAAATGTACTTTTTTTTTTATTTTGTAAAATGTTTCTTTAGTCGTTGTTTTGTTTGTTAGTATTTTTTTATTGAGTTATCTTGTTGCATTTTTCGAAATGTAATTTCCCTTAAAGAAGCACATCCGAAATGCATGTATGAATTACACATCATGCAATTTATATCGTCTCCATCATTAATATCATCATTACAGATATTGTACAACATTTTACAACTAAGACAATGATTATATATTAATTACCAATTTAAAATAAATATATAACAATATTTCAAACAAAACATAATATGTAATCTAAAATATCATTTTTGGTTTTGTATCTTGACCGGTTTTGATTTCTAGTCGAATCATTGTCAGTTATAAAATAAAAGAAAGAATACAAATATATACATTGAAACTTGAAAGTATTGTTAAATTATTGCAAAGAAGATTTATGTTATATATTATTATGTTTACTGTAGTAAAAAAGATCATTTAAAATAATTGTAATGATTAAAACTGTATGTTAAAATTGTCATTCTTTATTATTATAATCTGAAATAAATCAGAGATAATGTTATTTTATAAATCGGTGGTTTAGGTTAATATTAATACTAATTTTTACGATTTCATTAACTATGTATATGCAAGTCTTCCAAATCTGAGTAGATATAAACATTGGTTTGAGTATTTAATACATCTAAATCATTGTCTATAAATTGATATTGATGTTATGATTATTTTCTAGTACATGTCTAGCAAAATTTGAATTTTGAGCAGTTTTTTCAAATTTTAATGCAGAAATGTGTCCTTTATATCTAGTTTTAAAATTTTTTATTTTTTGTTTTACCAGTATATAACCTTAATCTCGATAAATACATTTAAGTTTGTATACACCAGAATTACTATAAGAAGGATACATCTAAAATTGTTTAAAATTCTATTTTCAAGTACATTATGTCTATTGTATCAAAGTTTAAAGTCGTAAAACTAAAAATCAAAGCTGCATCAAAAGAAAAACAAAAAGAAAATATTAAAAAAATTTAATTTTTTTCTCCAAAAGTTAATATTCGTAAAATGTAAAAAGGTATAATATGTACAAATACCTTTTTACATGAAACAAAAGAAAAACTGTCAAATGATTACAAATATTTAGAAATATCAAAGTTATGTTGTGAGCCCAAAAATGGTTAAAACAATTTGAAATTTATAATTAACGCTTTTAATAAAGGTACACATATGCTAAAAACCCTTAAAGATTTTGTGAAAATTTTTACAATTTCAGACATTTATTTAAAGAATAGGTAAAACATTGGTACGGTTATTAGTACTCGACAATGTAAACGAAATTATTACGAATCGCACTAAAATAACACCATTATGTCAAATCTTTTTTTATACTGCACTTTTGGAAATTACTGGGTGGACTTTTTCGAAACACATAAAATCTAAAGAAAAAACAGAACATAATGGAAAACCATGTACAGCAAAATCGACTTAAAATAGGGTCTGTATTGTACAAAAAAAAAAAAATAAGTAATTTTGAAACATTCAGAGAATATTACGCGCAAGTAGTTTTTTTTGCACTATAGTGTGTTGTTAGGTTTGTACCAAGTATAACCATGGGACCAAACCAATACGGGTAATTATAGTTATTCTGTTAGGTTATATCGTGTTAGCTGATAAGTTAAAATGTTCAATAGTTACTAAACGCGTTTACCCTGAATAAAATTTTCTGACATTTTTAACACGTACGTTTTAAAGAAAGAAGATTAAAATTGTAACTATACTTTGCTGCATTGAACACAATTCTTTAGATATTCGTGACATACCGATCGTTTTGAATTGGAAAAACTTGAAAAAAAATTTCTCGGAAGTGTTACGAAAACGTATTTATATCGTTATAGTTTTAGATCGAATATCGTGAATCAACAATATAATAGTAACATACAATTATTATTGATCACGTCCTGTTAAAACAGTTCAGGATTGAATTTCTAATTATTTATAAACATTTTTCTAACTACAACTTTTTATTTATAAATGCACGCCATTAATATGAAAAATTTGTAACAAAAAAAAAAAAAAAAAATAATAATAGAAAAAATAAATAAACCCCAATAACATACAAAATAAATCGTTTAATAGACCAAAATAGTTCCATATTGGACAACCTACGCAATTATTGTGGTGACATTATAAAGAAAACAATAAACAATTGACGCATTATTTGCGTACTAATAAAGGTGAATTTAATTTACTTAAGGTGAACTTTATGTAGCTACCTATGCTTTGTACTCAGTTTTTTAAAAATCTATACACATAGGCGAATTCAGTTATCTACTGCAATATCCATTGCAAACTGTAAAACATTTTTAATCAAATAACATGAATTCTGATAAAAGTGTTCTTCTAATAACGTTTTTGTTTTTTTTATTTTTGCTAACAGCCAACTCGAAGCCTAATCATGAGGAAGGTACATCGTTCTCGAATACCTACTTGTAAGAAAAACTTCCCTGATTTGTAAGACTTATAAATACAAAATTAAGCCTGATATTAAAAAGTATGTTTTATTTATAAATTATACATATTATGCCATTTCGTCTTAACTATGTTTAAAAAGTATACCACTTAAATAGCGGCCCTCATTTTCAATACACCGATTAAGCCTTTCCTGGTAGTTGTGTATGACCACCTTACGGGACATTTCGGACGAGATCGCTCCAACTTCTCGGGTTGTTCACCTCTTTCAAAGCTTCCAAAGTTCGAGGACAATGTTGGTGCGCTTGACTTTTGAGATAGCCCCAGAGAAAAAAAATCGCATGGACTCAAATCTGGTGAACGCGGCGGCCACCCAATGTCACCACGCAAAGAGACAACATGTGTCCAGGAAACATTTCTCGCAGCATATCAAGTAAACGATTAGATGTGTGTGTGTGGTTGCACCATCTTGTTGAAACCACACATTATCTTGCTCTTCAAAAGAGTCAATTTCGGCCGGAGAAAATTTTCAAACAACTCACAATAGCGATTAGAAGTCACCGTCGCAGTAACGCCGCCTTTTCCAAAAAAGTAGGATCTCACACGCCAAACGCAAGAATGGCACACCAAACTGTCACTTTAGGGCTATGGAGTGATCGCTGGTGAAGTTCTTGAGGATTTTGTTGAGACCAGTACCAAAAGTTTTGTTTATTCACCGTACCTGAAAGGTGAAAATGTGCTTCGTCCGAAAAAAGCAAAGCACATGTTTGAGGAACATTTCGAAGCAGATCCCGGCACAATGTCGTACGGGTTTCACGATTCGCTCTTTCGCTTAGTTCCCGGGTGATCACAATCTTGTAAGGGTCCATTTTAAACTCATTGTGCAAAATTCTTCGAACACTACGATCGGATAACTGTAGGGCAGCTGCGTGTTTTCGTGCCGAACGCTGCGGAGATTGCTCAACTGAAGCTTTCACAGCGACATTTTCCGGAACTGTAACGGTTCGAGGTCGACTAGTGGGGTTTTTTTTTTAGTGCAGAACTCGTTTGTCTAAAATTTGAAACCTAGTTTTTGATAGTTTTAGAGTCAGGGACGGGATCATGTCGCCCAAGCGCAAACCGAACACGAAACGCACGTTGGGTCGATATCGGTGAACCACTATTATTTATAAACTCCTCGACAAAAAACGCACGATGTTCTCCCGATCAAGACATGATTAACTCTAATAATGGCATAGATAAAGCTTTCTATCGATAAAAATATTATTAATTCATCTTCACCCAAACCCAAACTACAACCTTATCAAATTAGGGAAGTTTTTCTGCCGCACTCTGTACATGCTATCGTAGTTATCTACGGGTTAGCGGTAAATTAGTTTTTAAATTACAAACGTCTACAGTAAATATCTAAAGTAAACTTTAGCATTGTTTTAGGATGTATTGTCACAATTTAGCATGTTTATATCATCAAAACAAGTTTAGGATTTTATTCATTTTGCAATGATAAGTAAAAAAACTTAACAGGATATTGAGCGTTCAATAGTATAAAATCACATACATAACAATATAAATCAACCAATGTATAATATCTAATACATATATCTATATATATATATATATATTTATTATTCTTTTTCTTCTCGAAGTTCTTATCCGTTTAGGATGGTTGGAAACCATGTTGAATATTACTTCTCATTTTAACAATGAACAGAATAATTCATTTACAATTGCACCAAATCAGTCGCGAAGATTTTTCAACCACGAAATTATTCGTCTACCAACACTTCTCTTACCTTCTATTTCTTCTTGAAGTATAAGTTGCTGCAATTCATACATTATTATAAAATATAAAATATGTTTAACGTAATGTATGCAAATAATCAAACTATTATTATTCTTATGGTATTCATATTTTGTATATTTTGACTTTTATCATTTTCTGTACCTACTTTAGAAATAATAGGATGTATGAGTAAGTTTTGATTTTCATTTTGCTAGAAAGATAAACAATAATTAATAATTTTATAAAATATCTTTTTGTATGATACATTAATATAATGAGAGTTGTAATTAAACAAATAAAGTACAATTATTAAAAGAAACATTTTAAATAAATATGTGTATCATTAAGATACATATATTGTAATTTAAGAAACAAAATAAATTACATTACTTAACTGTTATACAGATGATGACTTTATCCAATTTCAGTCATGATTATTATAAATTATACTTTTTAATTTACTGTAAACTAACGTAGTATAATTATGAGAATAAAATATTACACTATTCTCTTCATTATTCTACTACGTATAAAATTTAGGAGAAAAAAAAATGTTTTACTATTTAGCACTCGTATAAATCCTCAAGTTTTTAATTGTGTATGATGTATAATCATATTTTTAAAACAATGTCAAGAAATAAGAAAATGTTCTTTTAAAAATACCACGTTTTAAAACGAACTAAAAATAGTAAAATAATTTTTCCTAGTCTTTTACAAATTGTTCTAAAAATGTGAGGTAATTATTTTTAATAGTCATAAAAACATTTGTTTGATTTAAAACAATAAACCAGAGGCGCATGCAATAAATAGTGAAATGTATGTAGTTTTTTTTTTTTATTTATTTTTTTTTATTTTATTGAAACTTTGTGGTTTTACAATTTGTTTCGACATTTAAACATAAATTTAAAATTGTAGGTTTATTTTACAATAAAAAAAAAAAAGTATAAATATGAATATACATATAATAATATAATATAATAATAATAATGTATAATATATAAATGTATAATTAAATGGATAGACCAGTCTCACGGATGAAGGATAATATTTGGATGATGACAATTTCAGAATTAGGATTAAGAATAGAAGGTAGAGTTAGTTGGATGTTATGATATTTTAAAGAATTAAAAAGAGTTAAACGATTAGAGGATAATGAGGGGCAGCTAAAGATGATATGGGAGAGGTCGCAAATTTTCTCTTCAGGGTGTTTGGTACAGTAAGGGGAATAATTTAGGGAAAGTTTATAGGAGTGAGAAGGGAGAAGATAATGTCCGACACGTAAGCGGCTAAATTGTGTAATAGAATTTCTAGATAAATTTAGATTGGAGAACCAGGTTTTTTTTAAAATGACGGGAACAACACTTTTAAATTTTGAGGCGAAATTAGCCGGAAGACTATTCCAATAGGAGGACCAGAGATAATTAATATGTTGTCGCAGAATTGGGATGAAGTCAGAAGAAGGGATTTTGCAAGGGGAGGGCAGAGAGATGGTAGAAGTGGACTTAGCTAAGTTGTCTGCGATCTCGTTGCCGAGTATGCCAGAGTGACTGGGGGCCCAGAGGAATTTAATAATAAAGTTAGCTTGATTGAGAGAGAAAAGAATATTTTTAATGCGGAGAATAAGAGGAGAAAAGCAGGGATTGAAAGGATAACTAACTAATGATTGAATACTTGACATTGAGTCGGATACAATTAAGAATTTGTTAGGGGGTAAGGAAGATATGAGCGTGAGAGCTTCAATTATGGCAAAACATTCAGCAGAAAATGATGAAGAAGTAGGGGGGAGATTGTTAGAAAAGGAAATGGATAATTTGGGGATCGTAAAGGAATAGCCGGCAGAAAGAGGAGAAACCAAACCATCAGTATAAACTAAAATGAATAAGGGAAAATTATCAATAACGTATTCGAAAAAAAATTTATGTAGTTATATGAATAGTTACAAACTGTTGTGTGACACACTCCTAACAACTCTATTCAACTGCAAATCCTCCCCCCCACGTTTTTCGTTTTGAATTCAACAAATATTTTTATAGCTATTAAAAAATAATAATCACACATTTTCAAGAAAATGAAAAATTTAGAAACGTGGTATTTTGAGAAAAATAAAATGTTTTTATTTAAATTTTTTTTTTCTGCTCTTCAGTCTTTTGAGTTTTGAGTAAAATTTCGGAATTTATGTCAAACATCTTCAAGAGATTATAGATTTGACTTTTTTAAAAGTATTAACAAATTATATACAAATCAAAACAAAATGAACAATATGAACAATTTTTTTTTCTGAAAATTTTGGTTTGATATGACAACAAAAGTTAATTATTTAATAATAAGCTAGGTCCATTTGTCCCATATTGCTCTTTTCCATTTCTATATTTCACTGTCATTATAGAATAAGCTGTATACTAAATCTCAGTTCGATTGGACAACCGGACGTGGGCTAAGCCCCGTAGAGCGTCTTTTGGTCTTCTAATTTCGTTTAGACTTTAGTATATTGTATTGTCATTATAGAAAAAACTGTGTGCGAAATATCAGCTTGAAATTATTTCGATATAACGGGAAGTGTTTTTTTTTTTTGACTGGAGAAATTTCGTAATTTTTATCATTCTTAACACATTACCACAAAAAATAATCAAAACTTTAAAAAGTTTCAAACAAAATATAATTTCAAGGCAACATTTAACTCTTTTGCAGTTTATAATGAAACTATTGGAAATTTTTCTACACGAAATCATCCTGACAAAAATATGTCAAGTTGTTCAGCACATTTTTTTAGGCCATAACTTATAAAATCATTCAAAATTTAAAAAACGCTCCTAGTATATGTTGGTTTACTCTCCACACATTAAAATTATCACGTAGTTTAAAATTAAAGAAGTTGGTAAAAATAAATGTTTTTATTAATTACCGCTTAAGATTTAGTGATGATTATTACGAGTTGCTTGTTAGAACGTAAATATGGCAAGTTGTATATTTGTATTTAGCTACATTATTTTTATATTTCAACGTCTATCTATCAGGTGCTATGCAATATTTATGTCGTTCTGGGCGTAAGTTTTATTTTTTTTACATATTTAGTGTCATGTACCTATTGATACACAACTTTTAATAGCAATTAAAAAGGTGTTCAATGTAAATTGCATTAGTTAAAATTAATTAAAGGTTTTTATTTTGATCAAATGTGTCTACGATACCTAAAAACTAAAAACATAAGCTTTTAAATGATGAAGTCGCAATAATTATTATGTACAGTTTATTCCGAATACATTGAAAGTAAAGAGCAATGTTTATTTTTAACGAAACACGATTATGGTAAATCAGAATCAAAATTCGAGAAAAATTTTATTTTTTTAAAGGAAATATGTTAAAAATTTTCTCACATCATACTAACATATACATCTCAACCTTGTAGTATTTTTATTTATCTTTGTGGCTGACACTTAGATCACCCAGTTACGAGAGCACAGTGGTAATTAATAAAAACCCAGAGAGTGATTTATCGAAACGTTAATTGACCGTACATATTGATTTTTTTATAATATGGTATACTAGCTGATCCCGCGCACTTCGTTGCCCGTAAAAAATGATAATTCGTAAAAAAAAAAAATCGTGTTTGTTCGAGTACTTTTGGGTGTAATCGCTGCAGTAAGCGCGACTCGGCCACCCTGGTTCGCGGACAAAGTACCACCACGGTAGGCCGTGTTCAAAAATTCGATTTGACGCAAGTTTTTGTACCTGGTCTGCCCGAACAACCGGTGGCAACCAATAATAATTAAGTACTAATTTCTACTATATAATTGTTTCTCCTATAACCAGTAACGACAATACTGCGTATCTATTATACACTATTACATCGAAAAAAGGTCCCCGGGTAAAGTACACTCTCCTTTATACACACAAATATTGTATATATATAATTAGTGAAACATGGGTACGTGCGCAGGGCCGTATTTAGGGCGACCACAACAGTGACTCGGGGGAAAAAATCTTTCAAATTACATGTGCACCGTCACCCCGCCGTCCCGTCGAAAGTGGCCAATAGGATTGAAATGAAATTTAACACCGAATGCCGCCGATGGGTGAAATTTTATGTCGACAGCATGTTCGTTCGTCAGTAAATCCGGCCGCATCCTAAACCCTACCATAGAATATTATAATATTATAATTTAATCAATAAATATAGCCCATCGCTCCGCAAAATTATCAATTTTTGGTACCAGGGTCCCATGAAGCCGACGTTTGCGTTTCAAGTGCACCACGTGGCCACAAACACGTGTTGCGTGCCGCGTTATGCGGATCATGGGTCCCTGGTACCGCGGTGGGCTAAAATGTCCGTATTTGCGGACCCGTACGCTGCCGTACGCTTAACTATTTTAAGCTCTTTTTACCCTTTAAAATGCGAATTTCGAAAAATCCTTTCTTAGTGCGCCTACACATAGTAATAAGTACATTTCCTGAAAATTTCAAATAAATCCGTTCGGTAGTTTTGGCTGTGCGTTGTTTAGTGAGTGAGTGAGTCAGTCAGTGGTATTTGGCTTTTATATGTATAGATTGCTTGTTTTATGCTCTTTAAGTAATGTTTTCACACCCTATAAAAAAAATAAATCATAAGACATAATACAACGACCTTTGCGTATTCTTATCTCTTGTGTTCCAATAACTGTTTTAATTTTGTATGGAGACAATGCAATTTCCTACGAGTTCTGTTCTTTTCTTATAGTGTCCGACCTATGCTTCACCATGCGCCCGAACCTGGAGATACTTCTGCCCGAATTCGATGGTCCCAGAAATCTTTTTACGTCATTAAACAGCCTTGAAGGGACTCTATGTTTCTTTGATATACTTATGGTCAGGGGCTCTCCAAGTTATTGTTGTTTTGTTTTTGTATTTGTGTTGTGTTTTACAATATTTTGTGTCAGTATTTTATATCCAGTCAAACTATCTTTTTGCTCATACTTAATATGAAATACAATTTCGTTTAGTATAACCATAATTACTTAGAATAAGAAAACATATTCGTCAATAACTGTCCTGTTCCATTTGTCAATTTTCGCAAAATTTAAATTTACAAACGAAAATATTAAAGCAGAGTATGAGTGTTGCAGAGATAAGAATGTATAGATAGATGAGTGGAGTATCAAAAGATAATGGAATGCGTATGTAAAAGGTAGTATTGGTGTTATATTAATAGTAATAATGATTGGAGGGGATAAAATTAGTTGGTTTGGATGTGTGATTAGAAGAGAGGATTTGGAAGCAGTAAGAGTGAAAGGTAATGAAAATGAACAATACAAACAATAAAAAGATTATACCCTTTATGTAGAGGAAGACCGAGAAATATGTGGGTTTAATCGATTGTAAATGATATAAGTGCTTTTCATGTTTGGGTGTAAGTAATTTGAAAAAAGATCGAAATAATGAAAAGTTTAGGAATAGTTTGGTCAACCACAAATAGATAGTTTAGACTCTAAACTTTAGAGGAAAGCGAAGGAGAAGACGAAGACGAAAAAGAAGAAATTTTATTTTTAAGACCAAATGTAAAAGATGAAAAATCACCCCATTGTTTTAGTAACTCATGTTTTCAACTTCATGTGGTGAGTTTCATACTAGTCTATAATATGGAAATCATTTATTTATTAACTTATAGCAAAGGGACGTATGCCCACATTAAAAAAAAAAAATGTTAAATGGTAATATACACGTTAGAATACGCGTCATATAGCACAATAAAATCTTTAGTTTTAAACAAGAAAAGACGGATTGTCATTTAAAATAATTTATTGGGTAACGTGAAATTGAAAAAAGTACAAGTATTTTGACTGCATCAAACTTGATCATTGAGTTTACTAACAGTGGAAAACGACAAATACAGAACCAAAGAGAGGAGCTTACGGAGAAAAAATATTGTGCGACAGGCAATTGTCAACAAAAGATGTTAAAATTAGTGTTCTTAGAACAGGAGAAGAATTGTGAAGAGTGAAATTCATATTTGAGACACGTTTTGTAAAACTTAAGAATTTACGCAGCATCAGTTCAAGATTTTTACAGGTATCATCAGTATAGGGATCCCAAATAACTAAGGAATACTTAAAAATTAATGTAACTAGTGCATACCTTATAGAGTCGTAATTATGTTAATCACGTTTATTTGTCTTTGATGTTGCTTTATGGTTACGAATTAATTAGTTGTTATTTTGTTGTGACTACTCCTGACTTTCCCTCATGACACCTCTACAAACAGTTATGAAATCTCATCGAGAACGTACTTATAAAAAATCAGGACGAGAAAATTGGCAATATTTTAAAACAAAATTAAACTGTACTCGTATTAACAGAAAATGTTCCAAGTGCAATACAGTGCGTTCAAATGGCATTCTATCTTTGGAGTGAGTAAAATGAGTAACTATAGTGTGCCAGATATTCAAAACGCTCAAATATGGTTTAATAATTTTATATTCTTATAGTGTTTGAAATTATTTAATCTGAGTATAATTATTTCAAATAGTTTAAAACAGTTTTGAAAGAATTAACGAAAATAGTTAAGTACATTTTACAATGTGGTTTGAATAATTTTAAAAACAATTTTGTTGACTATAAAAATTTGTTCACGAGATTATTTTCATGAACATTTTAAGAAAAATTCATGTTAAAAAACTACATGATTGATCAAAAAAAGTTATAAAGGTACCTACTTTTTCATTGAATTCAAGTTCACCTTAAAAATGAAAAGCGTGTTTAAAACATGTGTGGCACTTTATCAATTTTAATATTATAGAAATTTTAACAAAATTATCAATTTTGAGGGTTGTTATTTTCTTGAAATGTACAAAATATTAATATTTAACATTGTCTTTAGAATAAAAATGTTCACACAAATTTTCGCAATTTTTAACTATGTATAGAAAAAGTTTTATTTTAAATCCATTTAGATACATGTATGTATGAAAAACTGTCATGCACTACAAATTATTGAATTTAACCTTTTAAATATAATGTGTGAATGTTTATATCTATACTATACTAAATAACAAATAAACCATTAAATTAATATCATCAAATACGAATCTTCTGTTGTTCTTAGTTTTGTCTACATTTAGTATATTCTCTAGGAGTTACAGCAAAATTCAGTTTCTATAAAACAATACTGTTTATAGTTGCTTTTTTTTTTTACCTTGAACCTATTCGACTTTAAAATTAAAATATTCTTAAAAAATGTTTATAGAAAAAAATAAAATTCCAAAAGGTTGGTTCTATAATACATTATAACTATTTAATAATTTTTTAAAGTTAAGTTCTTAATAATATTATTTATTAAACATACGTATGTTATTAATTATTCATATTTAATCAAATGCATTTTTTAATGTGAATTACATTTTAATTATTTATGGTAACTGAAAGTTATGAACATCACGCATATGCTAATATTTTTTTGGATAATCTAGTAAATAATCTGTACAGCAGTGTACAAACTTATCACGCATATCTTATATTGTACGAAAATTATTGTTTCTAACTAAAATAGTTATACTAATTTTTTACCAATTTTTAGCTGAAATTACACACATGATGTATGAAGGTTGGTATTTTTCGACACAATTACTACACCTAAATGTTTGTGACTATAAAATATCTAAATATACAACAACAATTATTAAACACCCTACACGTTTCCATAGTCCATATTTTCGTATTACCTAATGCCTGTAAATAAAAAGTAGAATATAAAGTACATTGATTGTTGATATTAGTTTTTGTGTAGTTACTGGTTAGTTGCTAGTGATGTTGAAAATTTAAAAAATTTAGAATATGGTTATGTACATATATATACATAAAATACATGTAGATGTATTTTAATATATTAATAATTATGTTTTTGTTTTTAGACGTAGTAGAATCCTACTTTTTGACTTTCTACGACATGATAGACCTAAGTAAATTATTATGAATCTCCTTATAACAATAATTATTCATGAAACCCGATATAAAATCGCATATAAGTAAAAGGTTGAAACGAGGTTGGTAACTATTTTGGTTGGGTCATTGGTTTGAATGAAATATATTGGATTGAATAGATTGGATTTCATATTGTATTATAATAAAAGTATGAGGTTTATAAAAAGCTTGATGAAACAGTGACTACGAATTTGTATTAGTTTATTGTTTTGAAACATTAAGTTAGATTTTACAAACTTAACTTACAACTTCACTCTTAACATTCCGAATCATTCAATTACCCATACCAGAGGCTTACTTTTACGATGTTGTAGTCACTACTCCATCAAGCTACACAACCGAAATTCTACTGGTTACTACTTTGTTTTTATTAAATGAATATAGAGTAAAAAAAAAAATTGTATCTTTTTATTTATTTTTGTAGCAAGTTTGCAAAATCGGGTAGACTTTTGCAATACCATGTTTTATCATCCAACACCAAGTAAATATTTTCACTTATTTGAATTTTTATTTTGTATGACGAAGTGATGTATTCTCATAAAATTTGAAATTGAATGATCATTTAAGTAATATTATAATTAAATATAAATATATGAATAATTTTGGATTAAATAATACATTGTACAAAAACCAAATATTTCGATCTTTAAGACTATCGCATAGTTAATTATAAAAATGAATGAAAACATTAATCGGTTGGGTGTTTACATCCATATAGCCAAAAACCTTTACAGTTTCTTTTTTAGGATCCTTATAGGTCAGTTTATTGGTCGTGTTTAAGCGTCTTCTGACCCCTGATATTTTGTGCGGTTTTGAATTCGACAGTAAGCCGGACCACGAATTTGCGCAAACATTTAAGTACCGGACAAATTTGATTTGGGTTTTTTATTATTTGTGTTTCCCTTTCTTCTTTTTGCAAGCCCGTGCGTTTCCCAAAGTGTCGGGAAGTCGTATATTAATATTTGTGTTCATAAACTTATCGGGCTGCGGGTAGACTGTACCACCCATATATTGTGTGTCATTGTTTCAAGTTGTTCAATAATAACTTAAGCTTCTATAATTCTGGAATCTTGTCGTTTTACCATGAATCTTCTACAACTCATTTATAAACATCTAGGCATATATAAATATGAATAATATAAAAACAAAGGATTTATAGGTGGAACAATGTTTAATTTAAGTAAATGACGATGCACTTTTCATCGAATTGGGAATTTGGGGACAAGAATTTTCAAAAAAGTATTGCACGAACAATAAATTTGGCGAATGATACTATAATATTAGGAAAAGAGGATGATGTTAAAGTACCACTTCATGTAGAAATAATAATTTAGACGAAAAGAGAGTAAAACGGTAGATTCTGTACTCATTCATCACATGGAAGTAAGTGAGCAATGAGCATATTATGTATTTTTGTAAAATGCATTAAATGACATAAAAATTTGTCAAATATTGTCAACAAATAAAAACGTCCACTATTGTTGATTAATAATTGTTGTTTTACCAGCCTACTTCTATGTATTGTTTTATCACCAATCCTTTTTAACCATAGCTTAGATTTGGTATTTTCTTCTCCAAAAATTGTGTTGTCATTTATTTTACGTGCAGTTTCTTAAATCTTTTTTAAGTCTCTGTCCGTTATTCCGTCACAATAAGTCACATAATATTATCTGTTTATTTTGAAACTCATTTTTTATTATTCTTGCTTATTTCCTGGATCTTTGCAGCTTGTCTATATCTAACCTTCCGTCTTTTTTTGGTTGATTTTAAAATATTGCCAGGGTTTTACCTTCAACCAAATACCTTGTAATGAGAGATCGGAGTCCATGTCAGCACCACGTAATTTTTATGTTTAGTATATAGTTAATGTTCTTAAACCTAGTATTGACCAAGACATGATCGATTTCATTTATATGTTTTCAGTCTGGAGAGACCCATTTATATTTTTGTACGTCTTTTTTCAGTAGCATGATACATTTTATTTCAAATATCCTTTCCCTACTGCAAAATTTATTAACTATTATGATCGATTGATGAACGAATCGTAATTGTACGTATGTAAGCTTTGGGTTTCGATTTTATTCCTATCATTTACTTCTCGACCTAATTTCGTATTCGAATCTCCTAACACTATTCTTATTATTCCCAACGAAGAATCAAACACGTCGCCTAGTGTTGTAAAAAAATATTTCTAATTTATATAAAGTAATTTTCTTCTTCGTTTCTCCTTTTAGTTTGTGCTTGATACATAAATTAATACTATGTCAAATTTATCTGTTTTCATAAATAATTATAAGCTCATACACTGATATCTATAGGAGATCGGCCGTCTCCCATATAGGTCAGGAACACCAATTAAATTATTATTTATTGACATTATTTGCCAAACACACAGAATGCCCACACAAAAAAATCGTTTTCCGGCAAGAACCGTATAGACTGACTGTCTATACGTAGAAAGATCACATTAGTACAATATATATATGGGAAGGAAGGGAATAATAAATAAGTACTACCAATATATTGTTGAGAGATTAGGGTTAATAGTTCTTTACTGCATGGATGATAACCACCTGTACAATGAAACTATATAGTCTCTAATCTGTGGGAATGTTCGCGTTACCCATTACAAATTGTTGTTTATGACACACTAAATGTCCCGGTATCTTCCCATCAAACATCTTTTAAGGGCATAAAACCACGCTCTTTATTCTATATTTTTCCATTTCTTCCGTTAAATCAAAAAACTGCTCTAGGTTTGTCCTCTCGTCTTTACGATACATCTATCTCATAGACCATAGTAATTCCATATTCCAGTTTCCAATCTCTTTTCCATTATATTTAGGCTAAGGCATGGTGAGTAAGTATTAAACATATGATTTTTTGTAAGACAGAGTTGTGAGCACTATGTTTAACCTCCAAACAGGTGGTCCAATTTACTCGAAACAATTAAGGGCTGTAGCTGTTGCAATGAACTTAATTGCACTGGGCGGCTTGGTAGTGCAACTTTTTTTTAGTCAATCAATATTATAGGAGTTGAAATTTAGGTCGAATAAATGGATAAGTAATATAAAATAATGGATTACGAATATAATAGTTATAATTTATAATTGCAGTTTTTGTACTTTTTTAGGCGTGGTTGTAAACTGTAATCGTAAGATTTTTATATTTTATTTATTGTGTTTTGTGACACTCATAAGCTAAAGTTACTCATTTCCCATTACCCAGTCAATAATACAGAAAAACAGGCGCTTTTAAGTTCTAGTTTTTGGCAAAGCATTTAGGAAATTTTACGATTTTTTTCATGATTTTATTCAAAAACCATTTCTGATCATATAAGGATCTCTTTTTTTTATTTAGTTTCGTCAAGCGGAAGGAAGGAAATGTAAAATTTTTGTTTGTTCACGTCATGAGCCTATAGTATGAAAAGAATCAAACTAAATCAGTTATTCTATATTGTTAAAGAGAGTGATTTCAATGCGTAATTGATAATCATTTTTTTAGTCCATTATGTACTTGTGAAATTTGTACTAATTTTTGGTATTATTGTTTTACATGACGTAGTGTATAGTATAGACTATAGATGATAATTTTGGTGTTATAATAAATTATAAAAATCATGTAAAATAAAACCTGTTTATTATTGAATGATTTCCCAAGAAATTGTTAGAACTTTGTTTTTCTCACAAAAATTTAACTTTTGTACTAAAAACGTTGTGAATACTTAATTGATGGTACTTTTTGATAATCTATGTATTTACGAATAAAAATATTATCTCTATAAATAATATCACTTCCAAATTCAGAATAATCAAAAAGTTATAAAAAATTCAATGAGTTCACATGCCTCGAGATATAATCGTATGCGAGAGAAAATGTCTAAGAACTGTTTCTTACTCCTTTATACCAACAAGAAACTGAGCGATCTTATACAACGGAATAAAAAATAAAAATGAGCTACAGAGACTATATGATACCAAACAATCTCTTATGAACAAGAAATGAAAAACTATACGTTTTTTATGTATAGCAGATACAATTGATGATTACATTCAGAAACAAATTTATGGTAGCAGTAATTGGAGATCAAAAACCCATTGGTGGATCTTGATCGAGATAAGATTATAGCATGAAAAACCTGAAATATTTGCAGGAATAAACACAAATTGATAACATATAAGAACAATAGGAAAGGATAAAAGAAATTTTCGAACTTCTACGCGTATGGAATTTAGTAATAGGGATCCGTCAAACAGTATATAGTTGATGCTAACATAAAATAATATTATAAAATAAAATTTTCAACCAACTAATACTATTTCAAAATGTGCGTTTATTATTATAAGTTAAACTAAAATGTAATGTTTTTAAACAAAATTGAAATACTATCGACACAAATTTTATTTGAAATAAATTGATTATAATTTGAATATATGCTTTTAATACTATTGAAACAGGGTCATTAACCGAATTTGGAAGTAAATTTTTACTCATATTATACACTTAACTTATTAAAAAAAAGTTTAAAAGTGGTTTTAATTGTTGTTAACAACGTTTTCAGTCGTTTGCTTATTGATTTTTAATGGAGTTATTAGGTCATTGATTTAAGTAAAAACTATTCTTATAAAGAAAAGAAAGAAAAAAGGAAAGAATGGAAGCAAAGGGGGGAAAAAACAAGCAAAGAAATGTATGAAAGAAAAGAAGCTAAAGAATGGGAGTAAATTTTAAGTAAGCCGTACATTTCTGAGTCATGTGTGCAGTTTTAACTATGGGTCATTGTTTTGTAAAGTTATGTTAGAAATTGTACATTAAATTTAATTAGAAATTCTATAGTACGAAAAAAAGGATTCTAAGTGGAGTACGGTTAATGCTTTAAATAAAATTTGGTGATTACAAATCAAAAAGTATCAAAATGTTGTACAGTTTTGATATACATAATTAATATAATATAACTTAAGAAAAATTTTGAAATGGTTTAAAATAATTTTATGATGTTAAAATGTTTAAATAACTACAACTATAAACTTATTTATCATTTAAAATTTAAAAAATTTAATTTGTTTATCGTATGGACTACCTCTAGAATTAATAAGTTATTTTTTTAAATATTTTTTAATTGTTTAAAATTATTTTCACCAAATCGTATTTGTTGAACTTGTGTATGAGCAAAATATATTTAAAGCGTAAACCGAGTTCCACTTAGAATCGTTATAAAAGCATAGTCACTACCTCTAACAATTTCACACCTGACCTCAAATTTCCTTTTTTTTTTTCCTTTTCTTTCTTTTCTAATTTTGTTCTTCCTTCTTTCCTTTTCTTTCCATCCTTCTTTCATTTTTCTTTTTGACAATTTAATACTACGTTTACTATGTTATACTACACCATTGAAAATAGTTACCCACTCAGTGGTTTAACCTACCTAGCTACTTTACAGCTTGATACAATTTTCGTTAATTTTTCTAATCTCTTAATTATCTAACTAAACATTGTTATCAAACTATTATTAATAATTATGATTACAACACTTTTTCTACGCCAAAAAGTGTTTAAATATTAAAAATTCTAGGTCTCTATACCTATTATATAAGGTACTGCAGCAAAAGATCAGAGCACTTCTTTTACGTTATAAAAATAAATGGATAAAACTTAGCATAAACATTTTCAATACTTTTTTGACGTTTGAAATTTGTTTATTTCATTTAAGTATGAAAACGAAAAGGAATTATTTCTAATAAGTAATAACGTTGGTATAATAGTTATATCTATTCTAACTACGATATTGACAAATACACAAAATTAATTGTTTTTCGCACATATTTTCAAAAATTAACAGAATATCATAAACAATTTTAAAATTACACACATTTTAAAACCAAATTTCTTACTTTGTTGCGATATCCGACGTAAAATTCTTCTACACGAAAACATGATAGTAATCCTGAAAATTGTAAGTTTTATGCCGTAAAGTTATCTAGTTTATGGTCCATAACTCAATAAATAATCAAAATTAAAAAAAAAAAAATTAAAATAAAGGACCATCTAGGCCCACTTTTAAAAATCTTTAGTGTTATGACTTTTTGCGGTTGAATAGTGGACATTCCTCTGCCCTGAGTGAAAAGTGTTCACAGAAGAAATCAACCCATTGTTAAAACAAAACATTTTTCACCACATTCAGAATCTAAAATTTTTGTACAATCAATACATCCTTGTGTATGTTTAGAATCTAAAACTGTATTACGTATTAATAATTATAGACACAAAAGAAGAAACTATTAAATTTGCCTTGTACAGTACAAGTGAGTTTATTATTTAATAGTAAACTATAACCAAGGTTAGCATATTATAAACTTGTTAATTTAAGTTAATTAAAAAGAAACAGTAATTCAGATTAAGTCTATAGTTAATTTTTGAATTTTTTTAACTTGATTAGGTTAAAAGTTAATTTTCAAAAAAGTTAACTCAACTTAAATTAAAGCTATTTATTGGTAGTTTCGATATACCTACATTTTTTTTTGTGTTTGTTTCTCCTAAACATAAACATTCAACGTATGAAAATTTTACGGAAAAGTTCAAAACGCAAGTACTATTACGTCTGTTGGCACATTATTTGCAGTAGGCAAACATTCTTCATTTGATTTTTTTTCTTACAAAATCACAGAGTATAAGAGTAGGTACTCACATACGTAATCGTAACCATAATTTGATACATGAAAACATGTTTAATTTCACCCAACGACAGAAAAATTAAGAGAAATTTGCAATTTGATTAATATAATATTATAACTATTATGCAGTCAGCATTAAGTTATAAAAGCATTAGTTCAACAAGATTTATGTTGGCATATTTCTTTTGAACTAATAACAAATAAATTATCAAAACATTTTTTTTTTTAATAAGATAACGTAGTATTGAATTATAGAAAATTGATTTAAATTTAATTTAATTCATTAAATTTGAATAAATGTTAACCTATGAAGTTAAAAGTAAACAAAAAGTAGTGGTTGATCTTAATTGGTTTTAAACGTAAACGTTTTTTTTAACTTTAAATAAATTAATGCCCAGCTTTGGTTATAACAAAAAAAAAAAAATAATTTCCGATTTTACAATATTATAACTATTAAAATTATAATATAATGCAAATTATGCCATATAGTTAATTTTTTTTCAAAGTTTCAATATTCAATTCACACAAATTTAAACCTAAAGTATATTTAAATTATTGAACAAATAACAATATTTTTCTTTATTATAGCTGTTTTTGAGTATGGTAAGGCATTTTCAATTAGCGCATTTAAAACACACATTATAATTTTAAACTCTGATCTTAAGAAAAACTATATGATACATGTTTTAAAATATAAATAAACCTTCAACATACAATTCAGATTGAATGCCATACAGAGTTTTTTTGTTTAACGTGTGAACACAATGTTTAACAATAACTTATAAATAGAGCAGATTTCTATAAAAGTTGAATTGAAAAATCATAGTTCATAGTTTTTTTTTTTTTTTAGTAGTAATTAATTGGATTTTTTTAGCTCAAATTATCGGAATCACAAATTTAAATTTTGAAATGAATTATTTGTTATTACTTATTAATTTTTTAAAATTTAATATGTATATAACGTAAATCTAAAAGCCATAGTTAGGGCATAATATACTTGTAAAATAATAAGTATATTTTAATAAACATAACAATAAAATGTTTATGATATTTTATTAAAATTAATTATTGTTAATATAAATATTTTTTTTAGTTTCTAAACTTAAATTTCCATCAGGTATGTAATGATAAATTTCAAATATATTGTTATAATATTTATATTTCAATCATTATTTAAATTCATAAAACGCCAATAAAATTAGTGCCATATTTATTTTTTATGTGAATTACAATTTTATTTAAATAAATAATTCTTTTTAAATCTACAGCAGATCATCTAAATACAAGTAATTACCCATAGAAATCCATATCTATGACAATATAAAATATTATTATTATTGTATACGTATCATTTCAATTTTAAAGATAAATCAGTATTAAAACGTCTCAGAATACAATTAATTATAACAGAAGTTGTTAAGTTCATAAGAATTGAAAAGGTTTATGTTTCTAAAAATTACAGACAGATGCATTATATTAAATAGTATTACAACATTTTTACCTAATACGACTAGATGGGTAATGACCAAAAATCTAACTGAATCTATAGAATTATCACAAACAAAAATGTTATAGTCTTTATTTTTTGTGGATATAAAAGAGTTCTAATACGTGTATTTTCACTAATAATTTTGAACTAATAGAGACTAGATTTATCACAAGTGTGCCAGGTACGGTACATTAATACTACTTATGTGCATTTATATAAAATTTTGGGGCCAGAGTACTTGATCGGGTTAAATTTATGCTCAAGATATTATGAAGTAATATTATAACGTCCTATACTACACTATAATTGTGGTATTAGCTGTTTAAATTTAATTGAAAATATTGATTTACAGTTGCTGGAGTTATGATTATTGGTAATAAACATACTTTCGAATTTTACTTATTTTTAGATAATTCTATACACAGCGTGGAAGCAATGAATTTATAAAGAGTTATTATATTTTTGGTATAACGTAAAAAAAAAACCGATTTAAACATGTAGAACCATTACACATTACGTTAAGTTTGTAACACTATTGTTGACGTGAGAGCATTTTGCTTATCTATTAAACAAATTGTTTTTTCTATACGAAAAATAGATGGCACTAAAAAGAACAAAAGGAAGATGCCGTAAATTGGATACACTGTGGCGCGGTGGTGCCGTAATTTATGCCGCCCAATGCCCTAATGTACTACAATTTTTGTCATTTTTACTTTTGAACAAAATACAAATTGTTGAATTATTTTAAATCATTATTTTTGTCCGTAATTATTTTTGTTAACAAGTCAATAAAGCATATTTTCAATTTTGACACGATAAAATTATATTTGAATCAGTGGTTCTAAAAATGGCAATAGTGTGAGCAAATTTAATTTAATAATACACATTTAAGTAACTCTGCTGGGATTTCATCTACACCATACGCTTTATAGTTTTTAAGGAAGTTCATCGCAAGATCAAATTCTGCATGCAAGATATAATCACCTTTATCATCCTCATCCTCATCTACATTATCTTCTTCTTCAAATATCATAGTTAAACTATCCTCATATAATTCGTCCAGATATTCTTTCCATCTTTTAGCCTTTTGATCAGCTTCTAGTTATAATTCGCCGTTTTTGTTTACTAGGGTTCCTGCGTTTTGTTTCCTTTCACGAAAAAGCTTTTTGGTTTCTGAAAACGCCAGGTCACTTCTTCCTTTTTTAAAAATTCTTCTACTTCCTTACATTGCTCATTTAGCCATTTTTCTTTAGCTTTTTTTATTTTCCTTTGCACTTAATTTCGTATTTTTTTGTATTGTTGTTGTTCTTGAGTGTTAATTTGATTTTTATACCTTCTTCTTTCATTTATTAGCTTAACTATTTCGTCTGTCATTCAAGGCTTTCTCGACTCTTTTTTTTTGGGTTCCTAATACTTCCTCTGCCTGGATTTTTAGAATTTTTTTAATATTTTCCCATTTATTTTCCTCCGACTGACAATTATCAATTTGTATGTTGTTTAATGCTTTCTTACATTTCTCTTTAATTTCTATTCTCTTCTCATCTTTTTTAAATACTTTAAATTGTATTTTTTTGTGAATCCACCTTTCTTAATTTTTTTGTACTTTAGATTTGTTTCCATAATAATTAGATTGTGATTGCTGTCAATATCAGCACCAGGATAAGTTTTGCATTGTTTAATTTGATTTTTAAAGCGTTGTTTAGTAATAATATAATCGATTTGATATCTCGCTGTATCTCCCGGCCTCTTCCAGGTATATAATCTTCTTTTATGGTGTTAAAAAATTTTTAAGGTCATCGTAAGCCTAATATCAACTATAAACTATACTCAATCAAACCCTTTAAGCGAAAAAAAAAATATTAGATATTCTACCTTAACTACAAAGATGTATAATACATATACCAGTAGTTTCTGTCATTTTGCGTGACGCAGTCAAATTTTTGGGGGTAGTTATACTTGTCCGAGTCAAACAAAAATAATAGTTATGTTTATTAACTTACAGATCCAATGGAGAGATGTAAGATTTATATATTATAAAATTATTATATCTATATAGCGTTTATTGTTTTTTTTTAGTATCTATTAGTTAAAAGATTTGTATACTATTATAATTTATATAACAGCTGCTTGAATAATCGTTATGAAAATGCATTATAAAACAAATGAATATTGATGATAATGTTTTTATGATTGATTATTTTGGAGTAAAATTTATATATGTTTTTTAATTATTCGTAAAAATATGTTAAAAAATGTTTTATTCTTGACATAATTCAATCTTTTTTTTAAAAATGTATCGATACACATAAATAGTAACATTTATTTCAATGTAAATGAATTATTTAATACAAAAATATAGACACTTCTTTATGTTTAAATATTACATTCCTACTCGTCTAACTGAAAGATAGAAAAAACGAAAAATTTTTAATAAAAAAATGAATGGTACTTAATTTAAAAAACTTTTATTAATTTACAGATAATGAGTTATCAAAGTTTAGGAGAAGTATGTATTTAATAAAAATAACTTAGTATAAGAGATTTGGATATCTAGTGCTTTTCGGGGATATACTTTCCCGTTATTCTATTGAGCTTGAATTTTGCACACAGTTTTTTTTGGTTTTTTATTTTAGTTTGTTTTACAACTGCTTCAAGCTCAAAGCACCTTGTCAGGGAGTGGGAGGTTGTTTGCTTAAGTACGTTTTGATGTTTCCAAAGAAGGAAATTCTTTTTGGTACTTCACAGAGGAAGACTAATCGATGTGATAATCTTGAAGTTAACTTTCTGGAACATTCGTAAGACAACAAAATAAATTCGTTGGCCAAATTTCGGAAAAAGAAACCGTTTTCTCGAAAAAAAGTTAATTTTAAATTTATTTTCATTTTTAATATGTCAAAATTGTACATATTTTTACGAGATTTTTAAACTCCATACCTGCTAAGATCACAACAGTTAAGATGGCTTCAAACACTGACAAAAATTAAACACTGCATTAAGCATTTACAACATTGCACTGTTGGAGCACGTAACAGTGTTTACAACAATATATAGCCAAGCAGTAAGCACTATTGAGCGCTTGACACTTATATCTCAATAGCTTTAAAAATTATTGTTTAAATGATTTGAAATTTTGATTTTTTAAAATTCATATTCTTTAAATGAGAGTAGTTCTTGAAATTTTCTGTTCATCTTTAGTCACGTTGTACAATTAGAGCAATGAGTTACTTGTTTTTAACCAATCATGGCCCCTAGATGCCAAAACTGCCCCCGGTCTCGTTGAAAAGTTTATAAATATTAAATATGTTAAAAAGAATTCTACTTTACAAGCCTTGTTAAGAGGCTTTTTTTTTTGCCCAATTTTTATGTACCTAGGTTATTGATATTAGTTTCAAAAACTACATGTATGAAAAACACTACGTTAACAACTAGAGTTCAACACTTAAAAATCTAAATTGATTGTAAATATGCATGGTAAATGAATTATTCTGATTATAATGAATAATATTATTCAAATTAATAAGTTGTATATTATTGTGTGAAAATCATTTAAATGGAATATTAAAGTGAAAAATTCAATTATTTGCTTTATAATTCAGTATTTAATTTAAGTAGTAAGTGGCGTCTAGTTTAAAAAACTATATTTAGTACAATATGGTAAGAAAAATGTTATTTGGGTATTATACATTATATACGAGTACATACATTTCAAGTGATATACCTAAATAAATTGATATATATTAATTGACAGTTGGCTATTTTTTAAACACGAATGAAAAAATATAAAAAGGGTGAATTCTAGATTTGACTAAGTTTTAATTCACAGATTCGAATGGATCGCTTGTTTGATGTTTATGTCTATTTAAATTGTTAACAATGGAATTCGGTAAATGAAGAACAAAACTCACTTTCCGTTTTTATTTTTTTAGAATTTACACCCTTTTTTATTTATTTTTTTGTCTATTTCGTTTTTACTTACTACACAATTCAAAATAGTGATGTACTCAAAGTTGTGACTTACAACACCCCACGACTCGTTTTAAAGAAAAAAAGCTGCAATCAAGGTACCATGACAATTCAATACCTTATCATAATATGCAAGATACTTATTCTGTTATGGAGCAGCACTCCTTTTATCCGAAAAATTCATGTCATTTGACGCAAAAATTTTAGGTTTTTGGACCACAACTCAAATAATTATTATTGATTTTTCAAAATATTTTGGTTCATTTTTCAAACTTTTGTGGGGGACAATATATTTAACCACTGGACCACTCCTACTATTCGTAAAAGAATAGCAAACCTTATTTTAAAAACAAAAAGTAGGAACATTTCTCGCAGCGCTCAGAATCCACAATACTTTATAAAAAATAGTGAAAGCCAAAAGTTTTTGGCTCAAGCTGTGATACTTTGTCCAATGTGTATACAATGCTTAATGCTTACCAACAACACGAATTCCATTATTTTTTAATTTATACTGTGACCCACGAGAGAACGACCGTAGTCCGCGCATCGCGGACCTACTGAACGATTTTCTTCCACTACAGTTCTATTCCACTACTCGACGACGGTCGTTTTCTCGTCGGCCATGGAATTTATAATGTGTATTATGTTTGCTTCAGTCCTCACGTATTTAGCCACATTCTTGGTTTATTAATTTATGTGTCTATGATTTGTATTTATAGCAACCGCGTCAAAATTGGTTAATGGTAAAGATTTAGATTTCATAGTATTAAAATATATATATCTGACATGTGTATATAGTATTATAATAAGTGGTTACTAGAACTACAGTGTAATTTTCAATATTAATATTTCTTACGTATATGTAGTGTTTGAAGTAATTTTGAAATATTTCACAAAATCGTAAAATATTTTTAAATCATGGCCGATATGCAAGCAAAATATGCAGCAGATTCGTTCCCTCAATTTCAATGAAATAGCTGGTATATTATGTTATATTACTAGGCATTTAAAGATATATTTCATTATTAATAAGTTGTTTAAAATTTTTTTTTTCAAATTTGTAATATTAGTTGTTTGTTATTTGTTCAACTTACTTTGAACCAAAATGGTCGGTACCTACCCGTTATGTAGCATTATAATAGTGATTTTTTTTTGTTGACATTATTAATATATTTTAATATATTTCCAATATAATATTTTTATATGGAATTTAAAAGTTCTAAATAAAAATGTTATCAATCTGAGATGGTATATTTAATTTGATTCATTTTTATTATTTTTTAAAAATAGTGATCCAAAATCCAAATTTTCGCAGTACCTATAATTTTGTAAAATCTATAACTTTTTTATTGAAATTCTTCAAACCTTAGCACAATCTAAACATAATATTTATACTAGGTAAAAAAAAAAAAAAAAAAATTATAAACGTTTTTACATTGTAATTCTTTTGTGCTATAATTTTTTGAAATTAATTCTTTTAAACATTAATAAATTTACTGAAATTCATACAAATCATTGAATAAATGAAGTTCAATTGTGATAAAATTGTAATTGAAAAAATGTTATCTCTTTATAGTTTATGAGTTAAACATAAAACTTTAAAATTTACAATTTAATGAGTATCCCTCAGTTCGATCATAATGGATAATATTGAACTCAAATGTTTAATCCGCTAAACTTAGTGACCAACTCTACTAGAGTTACTACTCACGATTTTTTTTAATCAAGAAGTATTTCATATGACTGAAATTTTATATTGAAATCATGAAATTTTCAAACACTACGTATATTCTATAATTTCGCAAGATTTGCTTGAGTCTATTTCTATTGCGGATTCTTTGAAATGACAATTGTTGTTTTAAATAAGCTATTTGATCAAGAACTGTAAATACATGTTTGTTATGCAAAAAAAAAAAAAAAAATAAAAAAAAAATAAATTAAATAAATTAAATAATTTTTTTTTTTTTTTGTATTATTATCCCTATAATTATTTATACATTAAAGTAGTCGATTTCGTGTACGTAAATAATTGAATTTGTGAACTAAAATAATTATAAAACTGAATAATGTCTTTATTAATTTCTAGAGCAATATAGTAAGTATCTATCAGTAAATAATATTTTTTGATTCAATCACGCAGAACCGGTTCATCTATGAGTTAATTTCGAACCATAAATTGATCCATTCGAGCTATACGGATCAGGGGCGTATCCAGAGCATTTTTTCAGGGGGGGCTGAAGAAAAACATGTAAGAGTATATAATGTACTCGCTCAAAATAATATAATATTTATTTTATAATTCTGATATTTCAGGGAGGGCTGCAGCCCCGTCAGCCCCCCCCCATAAATACGCCCCTGATACGGATTGTCAGTCCTCCATCCGATCGAAAATACAATATGACGATGGTGTCATTGTATGTGAAACTTATAAAAATTATGTACAGTTAAAAGTGTACACAATATGGTTGCAAAAATCAAAAAATAAAAAAAAACTGGGTTCACTCTAGGTCGCGTGGGTAGTTTGACGGAGTAATAAGGTGGGTAGCTGATTTAGAAGTACTGGTTCAAACGTGTTATTTAATATTTGAAACCGATGATAAATCATTTTTTCGAAAAAACGATTCTGAGCGAGCTAAATTGTCAAGTATACGTCCTGGTAAATTCTTCGAGAACTTCAAAGTTCTATACTCAGCTCAAACATTTTTGATATCACTTAAAACTTTTATCAAACTTGTATCTTACTTGTTTTAATATCATGTAAAAGTTTCATCTTGTTCCGATCATTATTTTTGATGTTATGGCCAAAAAAACTATATCCATATGTAAAAAACACGTTTGCCGTAATTAATGTTTCTTCTAAGTTTCTTCTTAGTTTACGACTGTAACTTTTTCAATTTTGAACTTTCATACGTGAGGCCCTTCTCAAAGTACTATCAGAGTTCATAGACCTTTCATTAGAGTTACTGATTTTATAAATTTGGACCATTTCTTATACCCTTAAAGTTGTTGATAGAAAAAAAAAATTATCATGGTAAAAACTATGCATTCTTTGCTGCGCTTAAAGTCTAAGACCATAGAAGTGCCCATTAATGTCATTTGATATTTTATCTGTTGCAAAATACGTTGAACTCTCAAAGATCAGTAACATAATATGCCTCTACCTACTTAGCTTAAATTTAAAATTACGGACAAATTTATTGGGTCGGTTGAAAAACAAAAGACGACTGAATAAACTTTTAGTCCACATAGTCAAATGTCTCGGGGTTCGTTCATAATAATAATAATATATATATATATACATATATATAAACAACAATTAAACTTTCCGATGTAAGTACCTCTAAAAAGTTGAAAATGAAGTAACAGTTTAGTTAATTTTATCTTTTTAATTTATTGAACTACTTCTAGTCAAGAATAAACTTATCTTGTTCCTACATTAGTTAACGTAAATTCAACGGATTTATTTTTTGATCGTTTCTGTTAGGTTAATTTTGACTGTTTTTCCAATAAATGGATAAGACTGTATACATTGTACTGATTTATGCTTTTTTTTTAAAAAATTTAATTAACTCTTGAGTTAAGTTATTTTATTTTATTAACTTAATTTTTAACTTAACTGTTGAACTCAATATTCCTTTTTAACCCTTAACTATTTTTGAAAGAATTTGATCAATCCTATTACTTTGCGTTTTAAATAATTATCAACTAGCTTAGACTTGCGTATTTTTCTTTTTTTTCTTTGGCAGTTAATCATCCAAATTTAACTAATATGAACACTAAATTCATGTTTATTAAAATTTGCATAAATTATTAAAATGGTTGAAGTGCAAACGGAATTCAAAACTCGAAAAATTTCGATACTTCTTGTGCTAAATGTAGAACATTAAAATTTGCAATTTATTGGACATTTGGCTCAGTAACCATGCTCAAAGACTTACATTTTTTATGTTATTGCTAACATAGCTGATAACAAAACCTCAAAATGCACCATCTAAAATACTGACCTAACACAAACCTGTTACCTGTCAGTTAGTAGACATAAATGGCTATAAAATTATAATTGATTTCTATTATTTATACTTTTCAACCGTGTCAAAAATATGTTAAGAATTTTAATTATTTAACCACGTTACATTCATTTTAGGTTATGGTTATATATACATAAAGTATATCGCAACTCACGTCACGTTACGTTTAAGTAAGTATTGGTTAATAATAATGATTTAAATTTGAAAAGAAATGAATAATTCTGCATTGTTATAATAGATTTAGAAAAAGCGTATGACGGAATGCAAAGGGATAATCTAGAATGAACGTTAATTAGAAACAAGTTCTTAAAAATGTATAAATTTATATTTGATATGGACTTTGTATGAAGGTTCAAATACTTGTGTCAAGATCATAATATTATGCGAAAGAATATAAAATTGTAATGAAGAAGAAATTAGTGTGTACCAGAGATTGGTTTTAAGCTCTTATTGTTCTCTGCAGTAACGAATGAAGTTACAAGATCTACTCAAGACGAGGTACTACCTATGGTGATTGCTGATAATATAGTTTTGTAGGTAGAAGAAAATCTAGAAAAAGTTGACAATAAGCTAGATAAGGAGATAATAATTTACGAAAATAAGTAGCAGTAAAACAATGCATATAGATTATAAGGTTGGAGGATAACTGTTAGAGGTAGTTAATGACAAAAAAAAAATGTACGTAATGGGTATGTTCGAAAGCTTAAACTTTTAATTTAAGTCCCGTTGTACAAAGCGATGATGGTAGATGTGAAACACAGGACTAAGTGTGGTTGAATAAAATGGATTACAATTTTGTGCGTCTTCTGAGCTAACAGAATTTGAATTAGAATGTAAAGTAAGCTTTACAGAAGTTTGACGAGACCAATTTTGTTGTATGAATTAGAATTTTGGGTTGTTGCCAGAAAAGCACAATAGAATATGAATGTTACAGAAATGAGAATGTTTAGATAAACGAGTGGAGCAACAAGTAAAGATTCGAGTAGAATAAATAACAAATATTTAAGAGTATTTGTGTAGCGTCGAGAGTTGACGTGATAAAAAAGAAAAGACCCTTATGGATTGAATATCGAGAAAATAGACGAGAAGATGGGAAAGAATAATAAAAAGTAGATCATAAAAATACGTACTTTTTTTTTTTATTAATTTTAAAACAACGAGCGTTACAACGATTGTAAATAGTATGATAAAAATTGTATAAAAAAAAACAAAAGATTGTATTTTTTTATAAAAATAGTTGCTGGTTACACTTTCGGTAGACGTGTAATTAGTTGTATTGTTATAGGTATGACTGTCGAACCATTGGAATTTTGTACAAATACCATTAATAAACGAAAAAATTATTTAGTACACTTTAATCACTAATTTCATAACAATTTTTTACTAGTCCCACGTATTCCAGGCAACCAACTAATTTTAAATATTTTACACGATAAAACTTCTTATACCTTTTGTGTTGTTGTATTCTTGAGATGTAAAAATTATTAATCTGTTTAAAAGAAATTTATTTATTCATAACAATCCTATTCTTATCGTCGTATTTGTTCGTATAAATTTAAACATTAAAAATAAAATAAATCATTAATGGTGCATAATTTGATTGTGTTATAAAATCATTACTTTATTGTAATTTCCCAAAATAAAATACAAAATAAAGTCGTAAAAAATATTGTTTGTTATTAATTTGTACAGGTCGTTCACATAAAATATTTAACACATCAAATCCTTATGTATAAGTAAATAAAAGAAAAATAAACATAACAATATGTACCTATATTAACTTATTTAACCAAATTACGTAAATCGACTTAAAACATATCTAGACGTGTGGCACGCTGACGAATTTTTGATTGGATTAAACAATATTTGTTTATATACACAAATTATTGTCACTCCCTCAACAATTATAACTGCTCGCGTGATGCAAAAAATGTATAAAAAACAATGTTAGGACTTATGAGTAATCGCAAAATCTTAATCGGTCGAACAAACAAAACGTGCATGTATCGATTATTGTTTTACACAGGGTAAAGCGTGCAACAAGCGATTGTCAGATAGGCATAACTATAAAACCCTAGAAAAAATTCAAAACACTTTTTCCCAAGTAGAAAAGATGGTCAGGATTAGTTTAAAAAAAATCAATTTCTTAAATTTCATACGTGTCGTTGGCATCTTGGTACCTAAATGTGATAGGTACGTCATAATTATTTTAAGTAGGTAACAGCTACGCATTTTCGTTGACTAATAATTCTAACAGTATTATGATTAATATTTGCGTCGGAGCGAACTCTATGATAATATAATATTTCGACTGAAAACCCAAGGCACGATTGTCCTACGACAAACGCGCTTTATCAACGTCCATTAAATAGATTGAAAATGTACCTACCTATGAATCGGTGTCGATTTTTATTTAATTCATCACTACGCAGTGTTCCGGTTTGTGCGTGAAACCGACATTGCGATTACAAAACCAACAACGGTTACATTATTAGTGATGAGTAATTCAAATTTAATCCGACGCGATAACCGCGTGATGACTTTTTGTTCTCCAAAAATTATTCAGTAAGGAAAAACAAAGTTTTTTTTATCTTGTCCAAAGCATAATATAAAAACGTTTACTATAGTAACGAGTAACGTCAAATTTGCTACATGACGAATGAATGGAAAATTATTTTAGGTGTTTACAAAGAAGTGCCCAACTTTTCTCACGCCCTATTAATACCGTATTGTTTTGAAAGTACCTAAAATAATCATGATCATTCATAAAATGTTACTAAAAAAATATTTTTCGGAATAATAATGTACAAAATAGTTTGTAGTTGCAATGGTTGCGAAATTAATCATATTTATTATATTCAATATTTAGTGTAATATAATAAATTTTTCGATAAAAAAAAAAAAAGTAAGCGCCGGGATCAGTTTAGGTTGCGTGAGTAGTTTGACGGGGTAGCGACTACGCTTTGGGTGGGTCACTAGTTTAGAAGTTGTGGTTTAAACGCATTATTTAATTTCTGAAAGCAATGATAAATCATTGCCTTCGAAAATACGATTCTGTGCGAGCTCAGTTGTCTAGTATACGTCGTGGTAAAAAAAAAATTTAACAATAAATATTCTTGTTAAATCTGTATCTTTCCTATTTTGGTATTGTGTAAAAGTTTTAGCTTAGTCCAATCTTTAATTTGGATGTAATGATCAAAAACATCTAAAACGATGTGAAAAAAACACGTTTCCCGTAATTATTTGTTTCCCCCAAGTTCCATTACTCCCTTAAAAATGATCAAAATAGTTTGAAAACTAAGCAGATAACTCGTTAAACCCTTTTTAATGACACATATAAATTTCAAGTCAAACGGAGCTTTTTTGGGAATTTGACCGTTTTCGTTTTTCCCTCAAAACCCAAAAAATAATCAACGTTTCAAATAAAGTACCATCTCGGATCAATTATCTATCTTTTGAGGTAATGCACGTTAAAATTGGAGCATTTTTTCTACTAGAAAAAGTGATCACAAAAATAAAAAAAAAAAACCAATCCTAGCCCCTCGGGTTCTCCATTTACTGACTTTTCCATAACTCGTTGTCATCCTAAACAAAGCTGTATGCAAAATTTCAGCTAGATAGGACAATGAAATGTGGGTTAAATGTTAATTACGAGATTTGAAAATAAAAAAATACTTGAAATAAAATGCAAAAAACTTTTTTTCGGGAGTGGGATTCGAACCAGCGCGGCACCCAGTCGACGAACAATATATAATATTATAGTGTGACGCACCATTTTATCGACACTTTTCTTGTACGCTCTTGAAAACTACTGGGCCGATTTCTTTGAAATTTTCGTATATTTATAGATTTTATTTATTTATTTTTTTTAATTATTTATTTATATAATTTATAGTTGTTGAAGAAGATCGGAGCAATTCCCTAGGAGCTACACGTGCCACAGACAAAAAAAAAAAAAAAAAAATAACACACATCTTTGTAAAATCAATAGCTTCCTCACTTCGCTCAGAATCTAAAAAAAATAAATTATAACACTGTGTGAGTAAAAAAAAATCGTTTTTCGTTAAGGGAAAAAAAACTTAAAAAAACACAATGGTTTATAAGCGAAGCGAAGGACGTATATTAGATTAAAAATTGTTTTTAATTTTTTCAATTTCAGTAATCTTCATAATAATTATGTTTATTTTTTTTTAAATATGTGAATAAATGGACTAAAATTAAAAAGATCGAAATTTCAGATGCCTTAAAATTTAGCAATGAAAAAAAAAAAAAGGAAATTTGATTTTTAATTTTAATCGATTATGACGGTTTGTGAGGAAAATAATGAAATATTAAATATTAACGTTATTTTGCTTTTATTGTTTAATAAAACCTTTAGTTTTTTTTTAAAATTATAAAATTTTAATTCTACAAACTTGAAACCCTGTTTTCCATATAAAGTTAATACACTTCGTAAATATGTTTACACACAGTTTGGTAATCGACATTTATACCAACATCGTTATTTTTTTCCTCCAAAATAATGGTTCTACCTACGAAAATTGTTCCAAATTATTTGAAATTTGTACAAGTCATTAAAATCGTTTAGTTACAAATGTGGTAAAAATTTCAATCACAATACAGAACTCTGAAATATTCAATTATTTTTTTGCATTTGACTCACTGGGCTTGCTCAAAATTGTAATTTTCTTTAGATAAAATTTACTATCAATTTTAAAACTATCGTAATGCGTTTCTGCTCTTTTCAAAATAGTAACGTGGTCTTTTTTACTTTGATTAAAGTCACGAAATAATTGACAAAACAATACAAACAATATGATGGCAATATAACGAAATGTTCGGTTTTCAATGAATTTTTACGTCCTCGGTTATTGTTTCCATAAACATATCATGCTATACCGAGGGTACCTATCTAATAAACGGGTATCACGGGCGATATTGCTTCCAGAACTTCAATAAAAGTTGTTGGGGTTTAATTTATTTTCGGTAACTATTGACACGCACCACGTTTTGTTCAAAACTTTTTAATGATTATTGGTAGAAGACTGCACGCGAGAAAAGCGCCAGTTGCTGCATTTTTTATATCAAATTAAAAGTATAATAATTATTTTACTGAACTTGTTAAAAGGACTCCGCTACGGGATTTATCAAGGAGCGATAATTAAAATCAGACGTCCATTAGAAATAATTTACAATTTGTTTGTTTGTACATCAACTTAACAATAGTATCAATCCGGTGTTACCAGACGTACATATGGTCAAAAATTTCGATTTAAAATATCAAAATTTTCTTTTACTACCCACTACACAGATTCTCTTAGCTATAATATTAATTCATAGAAAAATTCTCAGATTTTCTTGAAAAATCCACGTAGGAAATCTTAATTTCCTCCCGAATTATTGAGAAATTCTGCAATTTGTAAAACATTAAAACTCCTTTTTTGACTTTTTGAACCTCAAAAACCCCAAGGAATAAAAAATTTCCCTAAACCTGGTAATCGTTCCTAGTGTTCTATACGTAGAACGTTATTTAATATCCATAGGTTATGTTTAATAACTGTCGATGAAATTGCGTACTCAGAACTCGTTGCCTCAGAACGAAAAAGTTCTTAATCAATTTATTCGAAAATTTCCCCCCCCTTTTTTTTTTACATAGAACGAGTTTTTTTTGTTAGCCTTTATCTTTGTTTCCATCCGTTCGTTGATCACTGAGTTGATGATTGAAATGTCTTACATGAAAATGTTCTAACTCTTACATGTTGATCGATCGATAATGCCATTAATTTTGAACTTAAAACCTTGAAATAATATTTCTAGCTTTATAAAAATGTTGTTTTTTAGACAATCGAATATTGTTATTAATAATATTAGTTATAGTTTAATTTTCATTATTTTTTTTACTTTTCTGGCAATTACTCTAAATTTAAGTGTTCTACGTTAAAATTCCATAAAAATGTCAAACAAGTACGGATTTTTTTTGAGCTTCATATAAAATATATATATTTATACTTCATATAAAACTTTAAATTTTTTTGTTTTAAATTCTGAGCACAGATGTTGATGTTTTTTTTTACGATTTGTTTTTCTCTCATTAACTTTTGGGGTAGTTGTAGTACTCCGACTGAAAAATTTCATAGCATTCAAAAGTTTGAAAAGTGGACTAACACGGTACCTTGGTTGAAGCTTTTTTTAAAACTTTGTTTTTGAGTTGTAGCCCAAACACCAAAAGTTTTTTTGATCATATTCGAAAAACTGCTTAAAATCTCGACATTTGAAATCATTTTTATGGGCAGCAAGTGACTCCGATTTTTTCGTAGAATACCACAGAAATATATTGATTTTGAATTTTAAAATATATATCTATTTCAAACACTTTTTTATATTTTGTTCATTTTTTGAGTTATTTGCCGAAAACGACAAAAAATAGAGCATCACCGAATTCGATAATTCGATTATTTGCGTTTTCGAGTAAAAGAATCGATCTGATCAATGTGCTCTCTATGACAAAAAAGTGAAAGAATTCGATTTAAATTAGATCTTATTTGAGACAATTGTTGAAATTTCACATATTTATCGAGCTTTGATCCAAAAACTCACAAATTTTATGACCAAAAACCCCGATGGAGAGTCGAGTATTGGTTTCATTGAAACTGGAAAATTGGCAGTTATTGGTCATATAAAACACAACTCACAAGTATATGTGATACTCTTTTTTTCAAAACATTTTGTAATCAACAAATACGTAAGGAGTGCTCCGATCGTTTCATGCAGTACCTTGTATAACATAACATAGTAAACGTAGTATTACAGAAAAAAAGAAAGGAAAGAAGGATCGAATGGCGGTAAATTTAAGGTCGGGTGGGAAGTTGTTCGGCGTAGCGATCACCTACAAAAGTTGTATTTCAGGTAGTTAATATAGCTGATATTTTGTGTTATATTTGGTTTTTACCAGGACGTATACTAGATAACTGAGCTCGTCCAGAATCGTTTTTTCGAATGCAACCGTTGCTTTCAGATACTAAATAATAAGTTCAAAACAACAAGTTTCGAAACCATTGGCCTGCCCGAAAAAGTGTGACACACTCCAAATCGTAATCGCTGCGCCAAACGACTTCTCACCAGACTTTTTTTAATATTTTCTCCCTTTCTTTCCTTTCCATTATTTGATTACCTACCTAGTTCACTCGCCGAGTTTGATCGAAAAAGTTTTGATTATGTAATTCAGTTAACAGTTCTAAATATGTACTAATTTGATAGCGTTTTGAACCGGTAAATAAAAAATGTAGATAAAATAAAAAATCAAACAAAAACTATAATTGGTTCGGTATCTAAATTCGGTCGTCCATTAGTACAAACGGCAAACCTTCGCAAGTTAAACCGTTAAAATCACCGTAAATATAAGTTTACCCTCAGATTTTTAACTCGCCTTTGCTGAGAGAGAGTATATTTTTAACTTTCGCAAAAATTGCACGTTGTTTGTTCCGCGTACTTACGCATATCACGGCCAACCCCCTCACTATTTCCGCCTGTCCATCCCGTAACGTAGTCCGTAGTGTCCGTTGTTATTAAATTGTTGTTCTCGGAGTAACCGACCTGAAAATTACGCGGAACGTTTAATTCGCTAGCGAAGCGCAACGTAAAAGGTACGGGTGGGCGGGTAGTTGGGGTGGGACGGAGGCTCACTCTTACGCGAAATCGGGCATAGCGCGTGAAGTTCTGAGTGGCACAAATTACTGCGATACGTTCAAAAGTTAAAACATCTCTGCTTCTTCGACTTCTGAAAACAAAAAAAGCAGCTGTCGTTGTTTTACGGTCGATGACTGCAAGGATTCGTTCCAATGAAATCGCCCAGTGAATTCATAAGGTTAAAAATCGTAGTTTTTAAATTCTGAGTGAAACGATTGGTTTTCACGTCACATGATGTGTGTTTTTAATTTTTTTTTCCACTACTGTGTAATCACGATCACTTCTCGAATAATGCTCCAATTTTTAACGTCAGTACCTCTAACGATAGGTATATGGACACAGATGGTACTTCGAGGGGTCATAGATTTAAGAGTCTATAGAATTAAAATGTTAAAATGAAAAAAACTAAGCGAAAATTAAGGAAAAACGTTAATGATGACGACGAAAGTGTTTTGACATAATCGATTTAGAATTTTGGCCATTACCTCCACAATAGTTATTGAAATAAACTGGAACTTTCGTATACTATTAAAATTAGTAATCTGATACGAATGTCAAGAAATTTCTGAAATTTTTAAGATGAGTATAGAACTTTGACATTTTCGAAATTTTTCATTTTTTTCGTCACGTTTATTCGATAAAAATTTTTAAAATTTTATACGAGGATTCCAATATGTGAATTACGTATGCCATTAAAAAATTTCGAAAATCTATAGTCAGAATTTTTATATTTAGTTGTTTAAAGTTAAGATTAATGTATAGAATTTTTTATTTACAATTATCATATCAATACGTGTAAAATACAATATTAATATAATTTACTTGTAGGCTATTTTAACTGTGTAAATAAGATTTTAGCTTCTTTTAAGAGTACAAACGAAAATCAATATTTGAGACCTTATTGCACGAACGCAATAATCAAATATCCGGTATATAGATTTATATAAAATGGAGATAAACTACAAGTGTTGATGACAGGTACCTTCCAATTTATTTTTCTAAAATTTTAGGACGGTGTTATTACTTCATAATTAAAAATAAGAATGACGTCGGCGGCCTCACGTCTTTTAACCAAAGGTGTGATAATTACATGGTAACTGTACTTCATTCAAGTGACCCATACCCAATTTATTTGTTTTTATAATATGGAGAAATCGTATTTGGATTTTTTTGATTTTATTTAAAAGACCAATTTGTGCTGTGTTCCGTACCACCGAACTATATTTAACTGTACAGACCTAACTAAAGATTAGTACAGAGTCTTTAAACAAAGTGGACTCGAAAATCTCAATAATTACGTTTTAAAAGTCCCAAGTTTCTTACTATTCATATAATTCTATCTACACCCAATTCCTTTATAAAATTTACTTTTTTTAACACGACGACATTAATATATGATTATAATTATAAAACAAGGGATTTCTAAGACGCGTAAACGAAATTCGCACACATTTTCATACATATAAAAATTATAGTAAGACCATATTGAGACCACACCAAATTACAAAACGATTTAAACCATTTTGAACACCAATATTACAGTCATAAACAGTTTGAACTTTAGTTTAAGGTCATCAGCATATAGCATGTGTTGGCAAAGAAATCAAAAACATTTTATAAATAATTTACAAATAAAATAAATAGTGATGGAGAATATGATGTCCACCTGGAGGAACACCTGATGTTGAAGTATTAAATGTTATCGTTTTAGCACTACTCGTATTTTTGGATTCTGAAAGCAACGAGTATTGTATTGTTTTTACAGTTATGTTTTGTTTTTTGTAAACAACTTTTTGGGTAGAAGAAATGCTCGGATTTTTAAAGTCAGTATCTCTGCTGATGACTTTAGAGGTACTTTGGTTGAAACTTTTTTTGGAATTTTGCTTACTTTTTGAGTTATACCCAAAGAACCAAAAACACATTAAGAATTTGACTGCCAAAAGTTTTAATTTTCAGGTTTGTGATGACGTTTTCGCGTAGAAAGAGTGCTTCAATCATTACTTTGAATATCACAAAAAGTTGAGATTTTGGCTTTAAATTATATCTTAATCCAAACAAAGTTTTCAATTTTACACATTCTATCAGTAATAGTCCAAAAACACACAAGTTTTACCTAAAAAACTCGCTGGAGTGGCAAGTATTTGTCCGATCGAATTCAAACCGATGCTATTATAATCGGTAGGCCATAACGTAATAAAATTTTCACACGTTATTTAAATTAATAATTTTTTTAAATGTGTTTACAAACTTCGGTGTTTTCGGACCATTTTGATTGTAAAATTTAGTTTTTTCCAGGACGTGTACTAGATCAGCGGCTCCCAATTTTTTTTTGGCCACGGAACCCTTATTGATTATACTTTTCCTAGCGGAACCCTAGTTTGATAACATAAAATTATTACCTTGAAAAAAATAACAAATATTTATGAAGAAAAAAAACTATTTTACGTATTAAAAAACATTAACTGTAGCTAAAAAGAAATACAATGTAATTAAGTATCTGTTTTTATCAATTTAATGAGAAGAATAAAATTTCAATCAATGATTTATCATGTTGGTTTCAGAAATTAAATAATACGTTTGAACCAAAACTTCCAAACAATTGACCCACCAAAAGCGTAGTCGTTACTCCGTCAAACTACACACGTGACCTAGACTGATCCCGGTTTTTTAAAAAGTAGAATCGTTATTTTTGTAAACAAATATTTTAAATAATTGTTTAGGAATATTTAATTCAACTTCAAACTTTGTTTTCCAAATCAGTGACCCATACTGCAAAGTCGCAGTCAACATTTCATCAAGCTATATACACATCCGACCTAGAAAGTTCCGGCTTTTTCAACTCGATTTAAACTTTTTTACGAGGTAGTTTACCAGGTAGTTTTAATGCCTACCATCAAAACTATATGATGACACAACGGTCACCGAAAGTGATCTAAAAAGTTTTTTACGTCCGCACGTCAAAAAGCGTCGTTTTTTTACGTTTGATTTTCTTACAGTTTTATATATTCCGGCTGCTGGTACATTCTTGACTAAAGGCTAAAATCCGTTGAGATTTTATGTCGCACTATATAAACGGACGCTGCGCGTGTTGTTGTCAAAAGGTATAAATTATACGACTCGTATGTATTGTACTACAAGAGTCGAGGCTGAAATAATCTCTTTTTGTCGTTTCCTAGTAATCTAAATTGGAAGTTTCCATTTTTGACATTTCTGACAGCCAAAAACTTCCAAAACAAATAAATTAACGTTAGTTGATCTGATAGTGAAAATGATACACTGCCAATATATCATTTTTAATTAAAAAAAATCAGTTGAGTTTTCTATATGATATAAATTTGAATTTCCAGAAATGGCCCTTAAATAAAATTTCTGCGTCCGGTATTTTATTGTTTTATGCCATGTTTGAATAAATGGTCCCGGTTTCCCGACAAAATGACACTTTTGTCCCGTATCTCGGACAGTTCGTTCCGTATTTACCTTATTTACAAGATTTAAAAATGTTTTTAGAATGGTCGATAAACGATGTGTAACTTTTGAATAAATGGATACCAAAATTATTAATACAATTTAAATTTTGATTTTTTGACAAGGTTATTTTTATTAAATTTGTTTCAAGTATTTAGCTACCTATTGAGTGTTGTATTTATTTCACATCGTGTAGTCATTGAGTGTGAGAAAAAAGGGATGTAACCTAAAGGTTAAATGTTTAATAATGACCTACCCAATAGTTAACATCCGTACGTAAAGTTAAAGTATGACTTGAAACGATTTTTACCACAAAAATCCCTAATTTTGACATTTCCATATAGGCACTATTTCCTGTGTACTTGCCACGTTTTCGAACGAACGTAGGGACGACTAAAAATTTTTTTGCGGCGAGAGGACACTTGACTGAGAACGAAAATCGCGTATAATATGATGTGTGACCCAATTCGAGAGCTCTTTCTTTGCGCACACGAGGAATTTACAGCGACGCGAATACAACTAAAATGATATTGTTTATAAAAGTACTTGGTGGTACGTGCGTAGAGGCAAACTCTTTGCTCGAATTATGCGTTTCATGTGTCCAATCGAGGACGTCCCAAAGGCCGCCAGGTCCGTGACATATTTTGTAAGTTCAGAGTGTAGAGAAGAATGCGTATTTTTTCACACGCAGTGTAAGAGTATTTTTTGTTTTGTCTTCTGATATCACGATAACCCCTTAAAAAGTATTCTGCTATATATTTGAAATCATACGCACTTTCGAGTAGCTCTTTTCGTTCACGTGGCACCTTTTGAGATCAATATTTGAAATTTTAAGGGCTACAGTAAAAAAAAAAAAACTTGAAAATTGTGTTTCAAACGTACTATTTAATATATGAAAGCAATGTTAAAACCATTTTCTTTGAAAAAACAAAAATAGTCCGAAAGTCGGAGTTTTCGTAGTATTCACGTGAAAAAAAAAATATCAATTTAAATAACGTATAAAAATTTTAATACGTGATGGCTTACCGATTGTAATGATATCGGTTTCAATTCAATCGGACAAATACTCGACACTCCATCGGGATTTTTAGTATAAATTCATTTATTTTCAGACTCGCAAAATTCAAAAATTGGTTCGGAATAAGATGTAATTTATAGCCAAAATCTCTACTTTTTGTGGTATTCAAAGTTAAGATCGGAGCACTGTTTCTACACAAACCTGAAAATTTCAAATCTATGCAGTAAAGTACTTAATTTATTTTTGCTCTTTGAGTTATTTCTCAAGGTATCACCGCTGTCAATAAACCTACCGGAAAAGATACGGATTTTAAAAATTTCAGCAATCCTATCAAACAAAAACTTCTTCACAAATCTTAAAATTGCAAAAATATTCGGCGCATAATTCTAAATTTTGTTTTTTGTTTTTATAACTCAAAAAAAAGGCAAAATTTAAAAAAAATCTTCAACCAGTAGTATGACCGGTGTTCATAAACCTTTTAGAAAAGTTACCGATTTTGAAAATCAGAGCATATTCCTTGTATACGAAAAGTTGTTGACAGGAAAAAAAAAAAAAACATCATTGTAAAAACAATACGCTGCGCTCGAAATCTAAAACTAAAATTTTTCTTCGCGTGAAGTGTTTAATATTAAATAAAAAGCGATATTGAGTTAAACGTGTACACATAATCGTTTTGATGTTTGCATTAATATGCATCAACAAATTTATATAATCAATTACAGGGCATTGTAGATGCAGTAACGAAGTAGCGCTGACTAACAAAAGTTAATAATAAAAAGTTTAAAACTAGAGCGGCACGTGCCACCCGTAATAAAAACGATCATGATTCATCGATCGTTAAACCCTTTTCGTAATTAAAATGTGGTTTTTGGCGGAATCATCGTAGAAAACAATCGACCAATAAAGACGTGACTTTCCAGTAAGATTTTGAATAATTCAAATTACTGTTGAAACTAACAGTTTTCAATTAGGACTTTTGTACCGACCGCGGTGAAAATCGTTTAATAACTGTGGTCTGTAGAGCGCGAACCAAAAAAAGCGCTACTTAATAAATTTGTTAAATACCCTAGTAAAAATTATTTCACACTAAAATATACAATTTTTTTTCTTTGAAAATGTCTATAAAACAGCTGTTATAACAATGCTATAATAACGGAAACAATTATTATTTAGTACATACAAAAACATAAGTCAACGTCATAATGTGTGCCTATTTATAATGCGTACTGTTTGAGCACGTTATTTGATAATGATCAGTCGTGACAAATGATAATTGACTGCCGGTCGTTAGCAATGAAAATTTAATGTGTTAAATAATAATTATAGAACTTGAACTGATAATATAGTTATGTGCTGATGTAAAGTCCATAAGACTTCCGAATCGTGTGTGAGAAAAATCTTTATACGGGAAAATATCCTTGATTTATCTGAAATAAATTAAAAAATCTATCAAAAAATGATCCATATCACTTATGCTTATGCATAGTACTTAATGCTAGGTTCACGACGATCCTAAAAAATGTTATTAAAAAAAGTTTATACACTTTTTAGTTAGTGTTACAACACAGTTTATAAATTTGCGTTTTAAGATATTTCCCACCAGTTTAATAGTTTCGTAGTTAGACGCTTCAAACGTACACCGTCGCGGCCGATTTTTAAAAATCGATTTTTTTTTAAAGTTATTAGGTTTTAGACCCCGTTGTTGAAGATTAAATGTTACGAATATTTTTTTTAACAATCGAGATTTCAAAAAAAAACCTCAGTTTGCAGGTACGACGTTCGTTTTTCAGACGGAAGATCGGTTGATTATCGTTTCATTCGTGAAGATCTCTTACTGATACTTACCGCTATAGAAATAAAGTATGGAACGCGGAGTGGGTCATCACTCGATGGTAATATCTCGTTTCGGGATAGTTAGGTAACTCAATTAAAATAATTAACATTCGACTTTTCACGTGAATTTCGTCTTTTAACGAGGCACTCTGCAGCCTTTGACTACTATTATGTTTGTCGCAAAAATGGCGTTCGCGCGCACGCTCGTGCCGCCGCCGCCGCCGCCGCGTAGTACAACCGAAACGCGACGCACGTGCATTGCAGTGTACGTACCTACCTACGTCACCTACCTACATGCAGCCAGTGGCGACGACGGTCTGTCCTCGGGGCGATCGATCGATCATAGCAATATCGTGACATCACGCACGCAGTGGCGCCATGGATATTATTTATATAGCGAAAAGATTTTTTACGAATCGCAACAATTTATAATTGTATTTGCAAACAGATTTTTCACCGGGTCACTCGATAAGTTGCATCGGCAAAGGGCCGCCGAGATCCGAGGCCGAACGATTTCACCGCGGAAAAAAACGATTTACGCCTACCGCCCGCGTCGTGTGCCGAAATCGATGTTTTTACCAAACGGTTCCTGAGAGTTTTATATACCTCGCCCTGACGGTGAAAAAACATAATTTATCAAAACAAATCCGCGGTAGTTTTAATTTTCGTGCTGGTCACGAGCAAACAGCGATCGAACGAAAACGCGGGACGCTTTGAAGTGTATATACTGGTGTTCCGATATGACGTTGGTACGATGTGTTTATCGGGTGTACGAGGATTCGGACGGATTTCGATTTCGAGAGATCGAAATTTACAATTGGTTTTGTGCGCGCGCGTAGCGAACGAAATGGTCGAGACAATGAGAAACGTGCGGTGAAAACACGATTATTTAATTTCCAGTTATTTTCTTTCCGGAAATCTCGGTACGAACTGTACTGCGTTGTAGTGACGGGACGACTACTTAGGATACGTCCCCAAAACATCCCTTCGCCCGGTCCTGATTTGCTGCACCAGAACCAACCGCCCCAAAAAAAAGGGTTCGTAGATTTTTCTCCGGGGTCCTTGCCGGCTTGTCGGGCGGACAAGAATGGTGTCGCGACGCTTCGGAACGGAATGGTTGTCGGAATGGTGTCACACGCCATGGGAACAAATTGATCCGTGTCCGAGACTGCAGTGACCAGGCCGAATTCACAACTCGCAAATGCCTGAATTCCGTTGAATTTGAAAACACTTTGTCTGCTTGTACGACGCGTTTGTCGCCTAACAATATTTTAGACTTTCGCTCGTAGATGGCGAGTTCGAGTACCTAGTGAGAAATAATTGTAGTATTAGACAGAAAGACAACGCACCGAAATTCTCAGCCCGTTCGGTTCACGTAGCAAACGCCGAAAGACTAACGAGATCTATAGATCAATAGATAACTGTAATTTATTTTTATCTAGACGTACACAGATGGGTGACATAAAAAATCTATTCAACCGGATGAAAAAACAGACACTAATTTACATTGTGCGTTGAACGCGATGTTCGACGAAAATATATAATACAATACATACAAATACGTGTATGGTAAACAATTTTTAGCGAGGACGCTTTGGGGGAGGCTTTTTAATTAGCAGATTCCGAAAAATTCTGGACGGCTGAATCTTCCTCTAAATAGCTATGGTACAGACTTATATAAGTGACACGAACGTTAAAAATGTCTTCTTATAACGTGTTTTTACTATGGCATACTGTTCAAATCGTTTAAAATCTAATTGAAGGACGTTCGTGTTTTAAGAGCATGGTGGTTTCTTTAAGAAAAAAAAAAAAACCGCGATTTCAATCGTTTAACGTGTTGATACGGTGGACTGTAAAAACGCACTGCAAATTACGCCAAATAGTATTATTATAGTGTAATAAACTCTAATTTAACACAGTCGATTAAACTGAACAAGAACTTCAAAAAATACACGACCTTCGTAACACGTTGCGCTGTATTTTTTCATTTGACCACCTACTTTGCGCTGGTTTCACTTACGGCGCTTTAGCCAGTACTAATTGTGTCGAACGGTTGGTGTTAAACGCGATTGAAGTCATAGTTTTTTTTGAAAAACACGAGCGTTGTTTAGATTCGATTAAAAAAAAAAAAACTCGGACTTGTATCGTTATGCTAGATTTTCAACTAGACGGGTGGTTTTTTTTTTTTTGATCTTGGACGGACAAAAAAATATCCCCGAGACAACTTGTCTATAGAGATCAACTGCGCTGAAACGGCAACAGCCGCCGAAACCAGAACGTCCTTTCGGGAGGGCAAAAGGGTCGGCCGGTTTTGTTAGCGCGCACAAACGGAACAACGTGGCCGGAACGTTTTGGCGCGGAAAACCGGCGCCGCCGTCCCTTCCCTTCTACTACGGGGGGCGGCTTGGCGTCCGCGAGGGGGTGACGTCACGGCGTACGCCGTCGCGGCCGCGGGCGCGTATCGATTGGACGCGGTTACGGCGACGGCGTAAAATGTAGTGCGCTCCGCAGGGTCGACCGTCGCGCGCCGTCCCTGTGTCCCTGGGTCCTCGTGTCGACGCAGTCCCGCCACAACCGGAGACGCCACACACACCGGCCATCGCGTTTTCGCGGTCAGCGCGTTTCGATTAACGAATAATTTTCTGTTATGTCTCGGCATCGAAGAAACCGAAATTTACGCGGTTGAGTTCTAACAAGAAAAAAAAAAAATACATTTTTTTGATCGTAGCAAAGAACAATGTCGTATCGTTTTTACAACGACGTTTTTTGTTTTGTCGACGATCTTCCGGGCGGCAGGTACGCTCCGATTTTCAAAGTCCTGCGGCGACGAAAGGCCAACGGACTCCGGTGGTACTTCGGTTGAAATTTTCGAGTTACACCCAAAAAAACAAAAAAAATTGGGAACGGCGAAAAGTTTTAAGATCTGTAATGAAGTTTTCGTGTTTTGAGCGAATCAAACTGAAAAGTAAGGGGGCGGCAATGAAACAACTCGACCATCACCCAAATAAGAACCACCTTAATAAATACGTATATGATAAAATACGAGCCACATTTGATCTTTCTAGGGCGATTCTGTCCTAGAACCCCTATGAGGAAGTGAAGTTTTCCATTTAAAATACATTTGAATTTTATTTTTTAAACGTAGGGCATGATGAGTCGACGAACAAATATTATATCCCGTGGAAATAATCGAGATTGAACTACTTTTTGAGGAAACAGAATAAGTTTTTGAGGCGTCACTTTCTTTTCGATAATATTTTTTTTCCGAACAAATTCTTTTCGAAAACTCCCACCGTACATTGCGAAATCATTTTCTGACGTTTCAGCCATTCTAGCGGGTATATGTCCAGATTCTTAGATATATATAATTTGTGTTAGGCCGGAAAAATGTGAAAGATCAAAAATACCGTGAAAACAAATCTGTTTGTGTGAGAAAAATTTTAATAAATAATTGCATTAAAACAGACCATTATGATTATTATTGTAGTAATAATTTTTCATTACAAACATTAATCCACAACGGGGACTTTGTTGGCTGTACAAACGACGAATAAGAACTGCGTTAGGAGATTCTTTTGTGTAAAAAAGTAAAAGAAATAAAAAAGTCTACGATTGTGCTTGCTTAGTCAATACAATACAATACAAAAGAAAGTTTCGTATTATACTCTACACGTTAGTTTATGAAATTAATGATATGTTTACCGAGCTTACTGTTAACCTAACACATAATTTACGTGTTACTGTGTCGTACAGTCCGTACATTCCAATTTTGTCCCGTGGGCGATGTCTGATCGATAAGTATCTTTTTAAGACGAATTTTTTTTATACGATTATTAGTTTAATGTAAGAGAAATAAGCACTGCCAATTTTCTGATAGTTTAGGCCACTGTTTTGGAGGAACGCGTAAGTATGATTTTCTAGAAACGTGTACGCTAACGAGAATTACGATTCCGAGCAAGTTTTTTTAGTCAAATACCTATAAAAAAAAAAAAATTTAATAAACTAACATAATAATTGATAATAAATTAATAGTAAGTCCGAAATATTTATTGTAAGTTATTATGTTCTATATATTTTAGCTTGAAAATGGTCCGGAACGTCAATTAACCAAAATAGTTGCGTGAATCGATTTTTGAATTATTTTAACCACATATTGTGTACAAAAACGTGTTCCATAGGTATATTGAATTCAAATGTAAAGCCTCTAAACTGAATATTAAAGGTTTTATAAAAAAGAATATGGCAACGAAAATTAACAGGTTCAAAAGTTTCAAAGTCTGTTAGTCTGTCACTCACATAAAAGTTTTCGGAATCGTAATCGTATGTACATAAATGCATTATATCTTATCGATATATGATGTGTGAAATTTTCAAGTCATTTCAGATAAATTTTAAAAACATTTTCTAATTCAGTACTATCTAGAGTCAATTATCTATATATGTATTCATCATACTCGGAGGTATTACAAATTGTTAGTTTAGGAGCAGCAAATTTACTACCTGAGAAATTGATCGAAGAAAAAAAACTATCAATGTAAATTCATTGATTGTTAAATCGATACTTTCCTCGCTATGTTGAAAATAATAACAGTGAAAATATTAAAAAAAAAGTAATTTCACTCCAGACCCGTTAACAAAACCACACAGCTGTTTTCTTGAAGGTGGCCGGTAGTTGATTGCTTCCCGCTCGCTTTTCAGAGATTGAAAATCGAATCATCGTGCGAAAATATGGCAAAAATAAACAAAATTTTAAATGCTCGTGTTTTTATCCAATTTATCGATTTATAAACGAATTTTTTCTTTTTGTTTTTCCACCTATTGTTCATAAGAAGAATATTGAAGTGATGAATCCAAAACCATATTATAAACCATTACCATATCGTAAATATTATAAAAAAATAAATTTTTATGATCGTGTTTAAGTCAGAAAAATAAGAATTCAAGTTTTTATCGAATGTATAGCGCCAAAACCTAACAAATGTTCGAAAAATGCTTATTTACAATAATAATTCATATTTTGTAAATGACATCAAAATCGTTTACATTTGTTACCTCATTTGTAATTTTTTTCTTTAAAATTATTTTAGGAATACGTGAATTTTGAAAGAAATTACATAATAAACGCATTTTCAGAGAAGTTATTGTGATTAATAAACATCACGAATTTTTCCGTTTTTTTTGGAAATATTTTTGATTCGCAAATAAAATACGCCAATCTTTTGGTACCTATCACTTAAATAACTTTTTTTACCATCCTAAATGTTAATAAAAAAAATAAATATATTTTGCGAAATCAATACTTACATATTTTTTTAAAACATTCTCAAAATCTGAAAAATTCATGGGAGGGTGATCTATCCCCCTTAACCCTACTCTGTTTAACCGCCACCGATAGGATTTTCACGATGTCAAGAATTTTTATTTTTTGTACCTGTTTGGCACGTAAATATAGTGAAATACGCACATTGTTCTAATGTCTGAAATGCTAGTAAAAATTGTCGAAATAGTAATTCAAGGTTTGTTCTGTGTGAAACGCGGTAAATGTTATTTTTAACTGAAAAACTGACAAGAGATTGTTTCGCGGTAATAGTATAGTATGCAGAAGTGAGTTCTCAAAAGTAAAAAAAAAAAAAAATCCTAATATTATAGTGTTGGCGCTAACCATGTATACCGTTATAGGTATTAAATTATTAGAAACGTCGCAACAACGGCGCTTATACATATATTATATTGTTGTTTGTCCGTGTCTCAAAAGCCAAAACTAAATAATAATATTGTACCATGTAATAATAGCGCAAGCTGAAATTTTTAGCTAACAACATTTCCGTTATTACTATTATTACGATAATTATTACCGTCGTCGTTACGTTTTGTTCTTATTATGTTTATATTGTGTTACACGCGAAAGTTATAATATATTGTTATGCACGCGCGCAAGTACACGCCGCCGACGGGAGAGCTTTATAATAAAATTGACGGAGTAGCAACTACGCTTTGGGTGGGTCACTAAAGTTTGGAAGTAGTGGTTTAACCGTATGATCTAATTTCTGAAAGCAATGATAAATCATTGCCTTCGAAAAAAACGATTCTGATTGAGCTCAATTGTCCAGTAGTAGGTACCTGAACGTACTGGTAAAATTTTCGAAAATTTTAAAGTTCTTAAAGTACAATAAGAGTGTATAGACCTTTCATTAGAGGTATTGAACGTAAAAATCGAAACATTCCTTGTACACTTTAAAGTGTTCACAGAGAAAAAAAAAACATCGTTGTAAAAACAATACATTCTTCGCTAACGAATCTGAAAATAAAATTATATTATTATATCGTTTAGTATGGGACTCGAATTCAAATCGCGTATTTAAGCACCTGTAATGTCGACATGGCGTGTGCTGTTCGCGATCGAGTAGCACATCTTGGAAAAATTATGTAGAAACTAGCGGGTCATGACCGCCAAAAGAGCAATGAACAGAGAGGTACCTACCGAGTACATTTGTCGTTTGTGATATTGAGTTGTAGGTTTTGTACGCGGTTCCAGAAACAATAATTCTCAAGTTCGCGGCATATTTAGTTTACCAAATTATTTCCGTTCATATATCATACATTATACATTTCGTAAGGACATTTCCATCTTTGTTTTTTCATTTTATTTACTTTAAACATCTAGGTATTGATTCAAGACAAAAATAAAAAACAGCCGGTATCACTCTAGGTCGCGTGGGCCGTGAAACTATGACAAAGCAGTGACTACGCTTCGGGTGGGTCACTGGTTTGGAAATTGTGGTTTAAACGCATTATTTAATATCTGAGGGAAATGATAAATCCTTGTCTTTGAAAATACGAGTCTGAGCAAAATCTCAACTCGATAGGACAACGGGAAGTGGGTTAAATGTTTGTTATAAGATTTGTGAATGAAAAAAAAAAAAAAAACGATAAAAAACGCAAAAAAGTATTAAAATAGAAAAGGGGAATCAAACCCGTCACTATACAAGATTAATATAACATTGTGTCGCCTTATACCAAAACAATTCCGTTTTATCGATACTTGTTCTGTAAGAATTTAAAAACAATTGCTGGTCGGTTTTTTCTTCAAAATTGTTGTAGGTAATAGAAAATTTTGATTTAAAATACATACTAAATTTTCAAGTTTGAAAAATAAAATTGAATTAGTAACAACATTTTTACAAAAATAAAAAAAATCACAAAAATGATTAATTTTTGCCAATTTCCAACTATTGGGACGACGAAAAAATAAAAATTCTCTACAGCGATTTTCAAAATGTTTTCATTTACATATTAGAATACGTATTATAATACGTAAACTTGTATTACAATTACAAAGATTTTCCTTCAAAGTTAAACTTTTTACTGAAGAAAAACCATAAAAAAATGCAAATTTCAAAATATATACTTAGCTCAAAATTGATTGAAATATTTTAAAGTTAATTTGAAACCTGAGTTATAATATTATAATTAATATGAATATTGTATGAAGGTTTCAAGTCTGAGAAATCATAATTACGGAATTAATGACCACATAACATCGTTTATATAATCGTTTTTTTCAAAATCGCGTTTGTTGTACTTTTTACCGGTTTTTTCGAAGTTTTTTTTTTTGGTTTTTTGGGTATAACCTTTTTGGAATTGAAATTTTGTGGAAAATGTCAGCTTTTTTTGAACCCTAGATATAAGTTGGCTTCCAGAAAATGTATTGACCGTTAAGGTCGGAGCAATACCCTAGGCGCTATGCATGTGACAGGTACAAAAAAAATAAAAAACAAATAAAGTAATTATGGTAGTTTTCTCGCTTGTCACTCAGAATCTAAAGCTTGTCGGAACAACTCATTTGTTGAAAAGCAGGTACATCTCTTGTCAGGACAATGCAAGTTATGGAGTTATAATGCTTAATTTTTATACTATCTGAAAATAATCTCAAAAACGTTTTTTGACCACCTGTCTTTGCCCAGTTTCGGTCAAATATTGAGTTCAAATGGTCAAACGAATTCTATTGAAAATTTTTGAGGAACTAAATAAAATTCGTTGAAGTTTCCGCCCGATCGAGTGTAAACATTGTGACTTTAATTGAGTTCACTGGAATAATACGCTGATTATTTTACAAAATCGTAAATACATATTTCTACATAAACTCAACACATTTTAGAATACTCAAAAAATATTTTTTGTACTTCCAATCGTTTGTTTTACTTTATAAACACAATTTTTAATATATGTATAATAGTATTAACAGCAATAAAATTAAGTTTCAAACAATTTTGTCGGTTAACAGAAAAAAAAGTTAATATACCCAGAGTAAACGTTTAGATTTAGAATTTTTTCAATGTAAACATGTCGTTTTAAAGCAATATATCTCATAGCGATGTTATTTATTGGTATCTGTATCATTGTTGTTGACATGCACGGATAGTTTTTTTTTGGACTTTTTCATTCTTAAAATATTTTTACTTTCAAATGGTTCTATACATAGATGAATATTAATAGAATTAAATTTTTTTTGTTAATATATATTATATAATCTTTTCGAATTTTAGATCCACTATTGATTAAGTAGTTGAAAACTATGTTTAAGTCTAAAAAATTAGCTATTTTTTTTTTAACACATAGTCAATGTTATGAGTGTTTCCGAAAAATTAAAAATACGCCTAGAACCTTATCGTTTTCGGGTTACGTCTTGCTTTTACAAACTAAACATTTTCATTGTTTCAAGTCTGCAAATTAATCTGAAAGGTGAAGTAGAATTAAATAAATAAATGAAATTTTTTATGATAGTGGCACCAGTTTAGTGTATTTCAACATAGAAAATTACTACCATAGAGACTCTTAAAATATATAAGAATTTTAATGTAATAAATGACGGACAATTTAAATAGAGGATTCTCAACAGTTAAAATTGAAAATAAGGAGAAAAACAAATTATTTTTTGTCAGTTTTACACAAAATTTATAAACGAACATTTAATTTCATCCCTGTGTTATTTATTTACATATTAGAACGAACAATCAATTTAAAATTATTTTCCGTTATATTATTTTGTGCTCAGAATTATTGTTGTACTAGAAAAATATTGATGTGTTTCTAGGAAAATTTAACCTTATAAGTTATGTAAATGTTTTTCAAATTCTACAATATACTGTTAATTTTCTTTGGTACTAACCAACCCAAAACAAATCTACCCACTCATACCAGAGGTCCACTCCGATCATTTCGAGTCCTTGAAATACAGTTACTAAATCAACAAAAAATGTTTGTTGTAGGGAATTATGTTTTTGTCCATTGTCCATGTACCGAGCTTGGAGTCTTTTGCAATCGATACAATAAACATTACACAGAATTTGAAGTTCATATTTACAAACAGGACAAGCTTTAATAAACAATACTTGTTTGTACTACGTTAGATTTATTTTTAATTAAAATTGAAGCAATTAATTATTTTTTTTCATTATGGTACGTAGTTGGGTTTCTTGTAATATTGTATTACAAAAAATAAATATTACGTTACAGATAATAAATATTATTCTTTGCAAAATTTTTAATTTTAATTTTCAAAACCAACTTTTTATCGTAGCATTTCAAATTTCATCGGTTGATAGTATATTTTTGTCAGTAGGTATAGTTACAATATTGATGTTTATGGATTGTGAAAATAAAAAATTGAGCAAATTAAGATAGAAATCAGCTCTTATATATAGTGTTGGGCTTACTGAACACAAGTGAAGTTGTAATATAAAATAAATTAAAATCTCTTTTTAACAAACCTTTTTTAATTAAGTGAGCGTAATGGCTACTAAATTTTAGAAGATGATATGTTTTTTGCATCTTTTTTATCCAGTATTTTATTATTCTAAAAAAGTTAAAGTGGATTGTTTTATTTATTTTGTTGTTAGTATTCAGAATGTTTAAAAGTTATATTATACAACTCTTTTAACAACTATACAGAAGATTTTCATGATTATTCAAAGTCTTGGTTCGCCGATTTCAGTCAGATAACGCTGCTGAGGTCCATTTTCGGTGCAAGTTTAAAAAATGGATTAAAATTTCGTTTGACCAAAAATAATAACAATAAAACCACCGATCCAGTATAATCATATAAAAGACATAAAATATAGGTTTATTACATTGTTTCGGGCTTACAGAAATTTTCGGTGAACCTTTATGAATATTATATTTTCGAATAGTTATGGTATTTAACCGAGTTGACCTTTATAGTTTCTTTTCTTTTTTTTCCTTTTGTGAACGTACACGATTTCTTTACATGTACTGCTTAAATGATGGTTGGTCAGTAAGCCCTTTGTAAAAGAAACAATAATGATATAGAAACTCAAAAAAAAAGAAAAAGAAAAGAAAATTAGTAAGAAAAGAAAGGAAGAAAGGAAAAAAAGAAAAGGTGCTAATTTAAGATAATAAGAAAAGATAGGGAGTAAATTTTAAGAATGTAAACAAAGGAAGTAAATTCTAGGTCAGGTAAAACGTTGTTTGGCATAGCAATTATGCTTTGGAGCGGGTCACTTTTTAGGGTAGGTCAATATTTCGCAAGTCATGGTATAAAATGATTGTGATTTGGAATAAAAACGATTCTGAGCGAGCTCGGTTATCTAATACAATCTGGGTAAAAAAAATTTTTTTTTTTAAAATTCTATTTTTATTGTTGGTATTCAACGTCAAGCCTTACTTCCATACAAAACGTAATTACAAACCTGAGAATTGCATGGTTTTTGCCGTAAAACTTTTAAAATTTTTTTGGTTTTTGGCCTGAAAATAATCAAAGTTTCAAAAAATACTTCAAATAAAAGAACATCTACGTCCACTTTAATAATTTTTAGTGTTATCACATTTTTCGACTGGGCAAAAAAACAGAAAAAAAATCATTGCAAAAACAACACGTAATTCTTTGCACGCTTAGAAACTAAAATAAGAAAAAAATTACAAAAAGGAAATTATCTGTTTTTATTTTTATTATTAGTATTAATAATATTATTATATTTATTTTTATTTGGTTAGTGTTCTTTTCGTTGTTGGTATTGCAACTTTATCAAATTTGGTAATTCTTGTAGTTATCATGGTACTAATTGAGCTCGTTTATTTTTAATTTACAACATTTAAATTTTCGGTCAAAAATCCAACTCCAAAAATGGGTTGAATCAGTACTTACAATTTAAGCCACAACAATAACGTACTTGAAATTTTGACAGTATTTGAAAGTTATTGTGTTATTTGGTCACCAGCATAGACCATATTGTTGATTAGTTTGTTGGAAGTTCAATACAACATTTTTGTATATTGATTAAACTCGGTTACGCATAAAAAATTACCTCCCACACAGCAACTGTCAATCAAAACCATTGTGTAAACTATATATATTTAATTTTTGTTACAATTTAAGCGTTCAAAACTAATAGTTTGTACAATATTAATTAAGCAGTTCATAATTTAACGTAGAAAACCAAGTTTTAATTAATAATTAACAAACACTCCAAAAAAAAAAAAAATTGTTACAAATAAAAATTCAAATTAAAAATTTCCGTCGTTTTTCAGGATTAGTATTACGTGCGATGACTAAACGACGGGCACAACAAATGATATCAATTTCACAACTTAAGAAGTTGGATTTTTTAGTATCAATTGTTAACGAACTGAAAACGATTATTTGTATCTGCTATGATTTCCAAGACATTTTTAATCGGTCTTACAATAAAACACATATTGAAACAAGAGTTTTGTTGAAGAAACACACGTTTTCTAAATATTTAAATAAATATTAGTCCTATTCACGGAACCGCATGGTAACCACGGCAACTATTTGTCTCCAAAATCGAGTTCCGTTCTTTTACACGTATATAATATATAAGATATAGGAGAAATGAGTAGGAGAGGAGTTACAGGTGTAGAATGGGGTAGTAGTAGGTGAGAGGATAAGATAAGGAGTGGAAGAAAAGTTGAAGACGATAGGAGAGAAATTTCTATTTTGAATGTTCATTGTACCTACGTTTACAATAGACTACAGCGGGACAGATTTTCAGACGTCTCTTCTTAAATACATCCCGTTTGATTCCGTTTTAGGAAAAACACAATCAAATCATGATTTCGTCATTACGTATAGTTTTCGAGGAAATCACCGTGTACAATATCCAGAAAATTACGTGCCTTTTCACTATGGACCGGTCGAGATATTATATTATTGTCCGTTACAAACATACGTATACAACCAAACGTACTTGCATAAATACTCGAGTACTTTCACGATGACCTACTCACGTAGATAACATCGAAGCTGGACGAGTTACGAAAATAAGTCGATTTCAAATCTACTTTTGGTTTTAACTCAACTCATTATCGAATCATTTTGATTTCTGCTGTCGGATTTGTTTTACGAAATGTTATTTTCGTTGAATTTTTGAACTCTTACAACTCAACGAGAAGTTTCTTTAGGTTGAAAATAATCGTTAAATTCCCAAGCCTCGGGTGTCTATCGTATTATCCTGTACTTGTTAGTTATAATTACTTAATTGCGCACAGTGTACACACATCGGTAGCCGGGGCGACCGCGGATCGTTACATTTTTTTTTCTTTTACGCAAGACAGATTCCAAAACGTAAAAAAGCCCCGAATGACTCTAGCCCGCGTGGGTACGCTTTTCAACAGTTTAGACGTTGTGGTTTAAACGCATTCGTATTTTGTGTCTGAAAGCAACGATAGAGCATTAGATTCTCAGTCGTTTAGTAGTACACGTCGCGGTAAAAACAAATCTAACGGTAAAAACTTTTATCGGATATTTATACTTCCTGTTTTAGTTTGGTCCGATCTTTATTTTGCACGTCAGAAGTATCCGATGCGTAAAAAACGCGTAATTTCTCGTCATAAGGAATACACGGCCGACGGAAAAATTCGACGTTCCGTAAGTGCTAAATAAAAAAAAAATGATCGATTGAAATGTCAGCGGCGGAGACTCGCGAGACACCGTTACAAACGACGTGTACGAATTTCAAGCGGAACGGAGCGGCGAGAGTTGGGAAAAAATCGTTCGTGAATTTTGTTCAAAATTTCAAAAAACGCGTCGTCCATTACGGCGCCGCGCGTTAAATTCGGAGAGCTACTAGAAAAATTGTCCGCGGAAAAAGAAAACAATAAGTAGGCACGTCGCATTCTTCGCTGCCACCGTAAAAGTAAACCGAAATAACGAACGGTCGAAAAAAAGAGAGAATTTCGCCGTCCCGAACGTGGCGGCGGTTCGGCGACGTGCCGGGTGGCGACCGCAGGGGGCGCGCGTGGCGCGGCGTCGCGGCGTTTTCCGCAAAAAATCAACGGAACCCCTTCGCGCGTGCAACGGACGGCGTCGGCGGCGGCGGCGTCGTCGTCTCCCTTTCAGTACGTTCAATCGGCTCGCCCGGCCGAGTCCCGCGCCGCCGCCGCCGCCCCGAAAACGCCGCCGCCGCCGCACACCCGCGAATAGGCCAGACGAAACGTGCGCGAAACCGACCGCGATGTTGTACTCAAAGACGCCAGGAACCGCGAGCCAGGTGGGTAAAAAAAAAAAAAGTTCGTAGAACTTTGTACGTGGACCACCGCGATTGTGTACGAACGGGCGGAGAAAAACTCGCAAGGGGGCTCTCGAGAGCTGGAGGAAGTTACGCGGGGGGACCTGTCATCGGTGATGGACGACGCGGGCGTGTAATCGTGTACTGCGACGACGGTGTGTTGAAACTGTGAATCACCGAGGTAACGTGAAGAGAACAGCACAACACGCGGGGTCACTGCGACGAGAAGAGGAGACGGTAAGAGGAGTGGACGTCACGACGGAAAAGACGTAGAGCAGGGACCTAGGAAATCGACGGATGTGAATGTCCTAGGAGTCGAGGATCGGAGAGAGCCTTGATACCGTATAGAGACTGGTGTTGTAATGGCGGGAAAAGTACTCTCGGAGAGCAGACACCCTCAGGAGAAAAAGGAGAAGGTCGTCGAACCGCGATACTTTTTCGAGTTGACGGTTCATTCGCGCCGGCGACTTTTTTCCGGGTCGACAAACCGACCGCGTTTTAAAAACAATGTGCGCCAATAGTACGGTTGTTTTTTTCATATTACAGTTCAGTCTGCGCCTGTCCGCGCGGCGTCGAGGAAATAAAAAACGATCTTCGCTACCGATTTTGTATCGAATCAATAAGAAAAAAAAAATGTATAAACGGTTTGTAAAATACGAGCAATTGAAGTAAGCGTATGGAGCTATTTTTGCGAAATCCGCGTACCGCATTACTCATCGCCTGTTAATTGTTTTCCACGATGTAGTGCGACACCACTGCAATTGTTTGATAACGAGATTCCAACTGCAGACGTTCTCTCCTCGATTCAAAGAGAAGATTCGCGGCGCACGTATTCAGTGTTTACTGGCTATACGTCGATCGTTTTGACGGCAGTCAAGCTTTTTCCGTCACCTAATACGGTCCTACACCGAACAACGCTAACCTCGAGATTCGATTTTCAAACGTTTGGAGGGGAAAAAGTATCGAGAAACTGCGCGAGATTTTTCGAATTTCGGCCCGTAGTACGTACGTTTTGAAAAAAAGTCCGAAATCGATTGAAATACGTATTTCAAAAGGGCAAAATTGGGCAGAATGCCGAGCGCGACTGGTTTATCGACCGAAAACGTTTTATCGGTTCAACTTACTTACCCCAATAAAATATTGGCGCACTTGGTCTATTGACGCTAAAAAAACTGCTCTGGCGATTTCGAGTTTTGGTCCATGCCCAAAACGTTATCGCGAACACTATCAAGAGTATATCGACGGTACCTTTTTTTTTTTTTTGTTCGTCGGTACACAAAAACGCGCGTTATACATCGTTAACCCTCACTGCTCACCACGGTTTGCTGTCGTGGTAGTCCTTTATACGTTACGACTGTTCAATAAAACATTTCAAACGCTACATTTGTCGTAGAGGTAATAACAATATAACAGATAACTTTTGGTGATTTGGAATTTTAATCAAACTTGTTCTCCTTTAATGGGGTGTTATTATTTTAAAATTCTGTTTGTTATCCTACACAAACCCGACTGCAAGTTTACAGGTTTCGCATTTATCGAAGGCTCTGAAGTATGGACGTAGTGCATCGTCCTTGTGGCTAAAAATTACCGTGTCACACGGTCTGATTGAATTCACGAGCCTCCATAAGAAAGTTTCAGAAGAATTGTGTTTCTATAAGAGTTATATTTCGCAAAGTTTTTGATTTTTCCGTTACACAAAAATAACTGACAGCATAAATGTTATTACTAGGGCTGGGATTTATATGTAATAAAAAACCAAAAATATATACGTAATTAAAATTGCCAAAATATGTAGTATAAAATTACTACTAATTACTAAATTTACTGTCACGATAAGTAACTCATAAGTTAGAATTTTAATGAGCTGCGCTATTTATTAGCCTTAAAAATCCTAACTGGATAAATATACTTAAATAAAATTGCCTTTGGAAGTGGTTGAGTCCACCTTTTTCTTCAGACTACTACATAGGTTTGGGGGGTGTTCTCGTCCTACTATATTTTCTGTAATGGGCTTCATGTTCCACACCAATTAAAATACTGAAATTACGTCTAATATTATTTTAATGGTACACTTCAAGACAAAAGCCGTATTATTATTTATTAACTTTTAACATCGGCTCATATTTAATTTCTTGGTATTTTTAACACGTTCATCGAGCTTATCGTACGTTTCAAGTCGGTATATTGTTTAAATTTCTGCACAGTTATTCCTTTAAATATTATCGTTAGCATAAATCTAAGTTTTGTAGTAAGATTCTCTATACGATTCCAGCTTTAGGCAAGATCGAAGTGATCTTGTCTGTTTTGACAACAAATGTGTTTTTTGTTATTTAAAAATGTTTTTTTTTTAAATATAATTCCTTCAGTATCGTGATATTGAGAGTAAAGCAATAAAATTATGTTAGACAGATGTAATTTACTATCATCGTTTTAATGCAAAAACTACCTCAAACATGGTTAACAATAATTACTTTTAAAAGTTTTTGTGTCCTAAAACCTCTTCCGTAGTAAGCAATTCGATTTACGGCTTTTTTGAAAGTAACCATCTTGCCGTTTTCAACTGTAAAGCCATTTATTTTATCGCAATAAGGTTATTATTTTTAAAATTTTTCTACTTTTAACAGGTTCTATTACAATGCATAATCATGGTGTATACTTTTTTTTATTCTTACGTAAAATATAAAATCAAATGATAAAAATTAGAAATTTTGCATCAATAAAAAAATATTTTTTTGAAAAATGACTACATGAAACTTTTTCACTATCGGTAATAATTTATAGTATAAATATTAGTATTAAATATTGTATGTTTAATTATATAAAGAAAATACATTTAAAAATTAATATCGATTTGTATTTTTCTGTTGTGTTTAATTTAACAAAATAAGTCTGCATACTTATTAACATTTTTAGTGCCAGTGAATTTCAAACTATACATAAACATTTTCAGTATGATCAAACCATACACACTCAGAAACTTAAATACAAATCTAGGAAATAATAAATATAAAAATAATAGACTGCAATACATCTTTATGTTGATTAAGAAAAAAAAAAAAATATTATAGTGGGTCTGATCGCTTTACACATATGTACCGAGATTGCCTATTCATGTTGCCGTCTTTAAAAATGTGTAATTCCATTTACCGTTCTTTTGCCGCGCATTTTATATGCATTTTACCTGCACACCAAATCGAATGTGGAAAATAATTTACTACACATACATTTTATTCTGTCGCTTTTCAACGATAAGATTGTCATTATTTTGCATCACCCAATTCTGAGCTCTGAAAATTGTTTTCTAAATCTTTGATTATTTTTTCAGGTACGATTGAAAAACGAATAAATTTCGAATTGCTCAACTAAATAAAATTTTTTGAAGTTTTTACACGTTATAGGAACAAATTACAAACGCGGAAAAAAATATTTTTAAATTCCTATACTGTTTTCGAACTGAATGTAGACAGTTAAAATGTACACTTGTTGTGTTCGTTCTGAATGGTTGTAAGCAGTCCATTGATTTTAAAAGTTTATGTGAGACCTATCCTAACCATAAAATCCAGTGGTCCATCCAATGCAGTGACTTAGACGATGATGTGACCCAAATCACCATACTTCAAGATTCTAAGTGGAGCGAGGAACCTATTGAATTTACAATGATGCTAGGTCTTTTTTTTTACCTATTTTCCGGTAGCCACGGTTTTATACTTGGTGCAGTATACAAATTGTTTTTTTTTTCACCAAATTTTCAATATTTAAAATGTGGTACCCAAAAAACAAAAACAAGTTATAAGAAAAACCGTAAAAAGTACGGCGAACGCGTGTTTTTGACAAAATAAATTTTGTTAATTGGCCATCCAAAATTTGTAAGCTAAAAACAGAATTTCAAAACTTTTGAAAATGTCCATTTTTTTCGCGATAAAAACTTTAAATTTTTAGACAATTTTTTACAAACGTAATACATAGTTGGAAACATATTACATTGTTTTGTTTGTGACAAGGGACTTTCAAAAATCGTTGGTCAATATTGTTTTTCTTTCCTTTAATATTGGAAAAGCGACTATAAAAATTATTAGTAATTTAAGTGGTCATGTTTTTAAAATAGAACTAGGAGCATTTCTTCCATGTATGAAAACTTAAAATCACAAATCTTACAATTTCAAACTTCTCACCTTAAAGTTCTTCAAAATTCCAAATTTTGTTTTGGTTTTGTGGCTTAACTCAATAAGTAGGCAAAATTCAACAAAAACCAAAGTACCACCGGATTTCATATACCTATCAGTAGAGGTACTGACTTTAAAAATTTAAGCGTTCGTTCTAACCAAAACATTGGTGACAGAAAAAAAAAACATCATTGCAAGAACAATACATTCCTCGCTAGAAATTCAAAAAAAAAATTAATTCAAATGATGTCAATACGTGTTTACATCGAACGA
>CM029357.1:55846940-55910129 GCA_017140985.1 Hormaphis cornu
ACAATTTCCAAGCCACTGACCCAGCCAGAGCGTAGTCGTTACTCCGTCAAACTACTCTTGCGACCTAGAGTGGTCCCTGCCTTTTTTTTTTATTCGACGCAATATTTGAAGACTAAGTTTCTAACTTGTTCACTAGGTAAAATCCTCAGTAAGAAAAGTAACAAGAAAAATTAAATCCATCAATATATCTTATCGATGCGTAGAAACTTTTCACAGAAGATTTAACAGTTTGAGAATGAAAAATTGAGGTGGAAAAACTGTTCGCGCGTACTGTGGTACAATGATGGTATGTACATATAAATGCGATAAGATAATGCTCTAGAACGACGCGTTTGCTTTGAAAAAGTTCTGAATCGAAACGATTACTTTGAAAATGTTTTACAGCGCAAGACCGTTACAAAGTGAACAATTTTTCGGTTAGTCGGTTTTCTATAACTAATATTATCTCTCCGATAGAATAGCTTGAAACTCGACATTATATAAAAATATCCCGTCCTTACGTATCGTATAAAATGCTTAAAAACAAATCATATTTGAATTTTAAAATGTGTTTCCTGATCATTTTTTTAACGGAATTTTTTTGTTCTTAGTTAACTGTAGTCTAGTGAGAACGTGAAACTAAAAAGTGTTGATATTGTATTCACACTCGTAAAAAATTCCATTTTGAGTCAATTTTACGTATATTAATCAATAATCTGTCTGATTTAAGTGCAAAAAAAAAAAAAAAAATGAAGTCTTATTTTCAATAATAGTTAATATTATAAATATTAGAGTCCTGATATACTCATGATGAAATGTCTACAAATTATTGAAAAAGCATTTGGTTGCAGTCCCGATGTGCGTTTTTTACTGAAATCTTATCCTATCCAAGATTATTTTAATGTTATATGTTATCATTTTATAAATCGTGTTCCGAAACTTTCAAGAATTCCGAAACCATGTGTTATCGGACGAATCTGACTGGTGTTATATTTCGTTAAATATAATACGTAATTCTAGATAAAAATTTAAAATTAAATATGTATTTAATTAAATATTTCAATGACAATTTATAAAGTTTATGAACGTTTTTTAAAATCGTGAATTTAAATTCAAGCTGTACTCTTACAGTTTTCATCAATAATACGAGTATTATTAACATGATTTTTTTTCGGATGTTGATCTAATGTCTTGATTCCAGTGCGAGAACTGGGTCTTCGAAATTTAATTTACCAAATTTTTGAACTACAAAATGTATGCGTTTACGAAGTTTATAACTTTAAACCTCAGCGAACATATTGTCAAATAACAACCATACATTTTCTTAATGTAATAATTGTTGCTTTGATAAGTTTCAAGTCAAATTATTAATGAGTCGAAACCGACCGTTTAAATTCCTTGTTTACTCAAAAAGTAACCGGGCAACAGTAATAATATTTTATTTCTGTGAAATAGTCGTCATTGTGTAACTGTTGAGTGTAAACATTATTAGTTTTCTTCATAATAAATATTATTTGTCGGCACACTCGTAAATACAGCTTTATACATTATGAATACGTTTTAATGTTATACTAGACAGAACATTTAAACTTCTCCGCGTTCATAAATGTTTTCACAGATACATATTTTGTAAAACGTGTACCTATTAGATTGTTTTTTGTGTACAAACTTGCATTTTGATTCAAAACTTAAACATACTGTAACCATTGTAACAACTCTAACATTTATATGCGTACAACAACATTTTAATCATGAAATACAAACAAATTAAAGTTAATTTGTGAACACAAACTAAAAATAATTATACGGGCATATATTGCGATTTGTTTTCTGTTTGTCGTTTGTAGTTTTAGATTCTGAGCGAGGAATATATTGTTTTTAAAATGGTGTGTTTGTTTTTTATTTTTTTGTCAACAACTTTTTGGGTAGAAGGAATGCTCAGACTTATAAAGTTAGCAACTCTACTGACAGGTATATGGACTCCAGTGGAACTACATTGGAAAAAGTTTTTTATTTCAATGTTATTTGGAGTTGACTCCAAAACCGAAAAAAATTGGGAATTTGGAGAATTCGCGGCGAAAAGTTTGAAATTTTAAGATTTGTGATGAAGTTTTCGTTTGGTAGGAATGCTCCAACTTTTAAATTCGTTAACTTTTCTGTTATGTTTACTGAGTTCAGTGATATTTCGGTCCTAGAATTTTTTAGATTCTGCTTACTTTTTAAGTAATTTCCCAAAAACCAAAAATAAATAAAGAATTTTACCGCAAAAATTTGAAATTTTCAGATTTGTGATGACGTTATTGTTCAGAAAGTGTGAACGTTCAGAACGTTTTGATCTTAACTTTGAATCCCACAAAAAGTCGACAATTCGGCTTTTAATTATATCTTATTCCGAACAAATTTTTTAATTTTACACGTTTCGCGAGTAACAGCAGTCCGAAAACGCACAAATTTATACCATTTAAAAATCCAGCTGGAGCATTTGTCCGATCGCATTGAAACCGATACCATTACGATCGGTAGGTCATTACGTATTACAATTTTTACACGTTATTTAAATTAACATTTTTTTTTAAACGTCGATATGGCTCTCGGAGTTTTCAAACCATTTTTGTTGTTCAATTTGATTTTCACCAGGACGTATACTAGATAAACGAGCCCGCTCAGAATTGTTTTTTCGAAGATTCATCATTTCCTTCAGACGTCAAATGGTACGTTTGGACCGCAATTTCTAAGCCGGTGACCCGCCAAAATCGTACTCACGCGTCCTAGAGTGATCCCGTTTTTTTTTTATTTCCGATTATTCCGATTCGGTGTTTACACAGATGTAAATCATCGTTCACTCGTATCACCGATAAAAGCCAATATGGGATAGTATAAGTCGCGTCATAAAAAGAGCGGACGCTGTTTAGCGCGTTAACGTTCGTTTTTCGAAACACTTTCGGCCGTGTTTGTTCACCAAACACTGCACCTATTTATCGTCGCGGTTATTGTCGTTATTCCTCGAACATCGTGTACGTTATCGCGTCGTAAACACCCCGACGATGTTTTTATTTCGTTCGATCTGATGGGTTTTTAAATTGGTTCGCCAAATGTGAAACGAAAAAAAAAATCCCTAAACATAACACGCAGACACGCGTTATACGACGCGGAGATTCGATCGGTCTACTACGGTTTCGAGACCGCGAAACAGCTCAGACGTGCCGGACGATTTCATGGGTTTATGAACGCTCGGAGACTTTTGGATTTATTCGGGCTAAAGATAGAGAAAAGCGGACGTGTGCTCTTGGAAATACGCGTTTACGACACTGAAAATAACCGAATATCGAGAAATTATTTTTTTGGACTCTTAGCAGATCGAGAAATCTAGTGATTTTACTTGGATGGTTTTTGTTCTGCGATCACATTTTTGAGCTCCTATACACCCCAACGTATGACCCATCGGAAGATATAGAAGAACGATCCTAATAGTGGAACTAAATTAGTTACACGTTTTTTTTTTTTTAACGGTTTTCTTTTATTTTTTTTGCCGCGAATGAAATTTCCAAATTTTCGAATTCATCGCGAGTGACTTGACGTTTTTAGAAAAACGAGAAGAAGAGTCGAAACATTTCTACGGTGTGAAATCGAGACCAATTTTGAACATTTTTTAACAATTTAAAGAGCTTTTGCAGTTATTGTTTAACAGATCTTCCGATCTTCTTTTCAAAGTATTGAAACTTTAATTTAGAATTAAATTATTTCTTTATTTAGTAAAACATTTTACAAAAAAATTCAACCCAGTTTTAGTTCATCGATATTTTCATTTTCAACATTAAAAGTTCTTCACCGCAGCTGCTCCGAAAATGATTCAAATTAATTTGAACGTTTTTGTTGGAATATAAAGAAGTTTGAACGTCGTTCATACCGGCTTCAAAATGTTTGTTTTTTATTTCTCAAACCATTTTCCACTAGTCCCCCGAATCAAAATCCATTTGTTTCTCTTAAAAATAATATTAAAGCAAACTACAAATTTTGTAATCACGTCGAAAATGGCCTATTTGTTAACTGTTTTGGTGGGCAATTAAAATGCACTACCGAAGTATTCGTGTTCCGCGATCAGTTTTGGCGAACGATTACAGTGATAATTGTTGTTTAGATAAGATTGAGGTAACCTGTTCGAATACGTTCTGGATAAAGAACAAAATTAATGAAGAAAAAAAAAAATGCAATTATCTTGATAAAAATAATAATGATCACTTTTATTTAAATACTTTTTAGACATTTTAACGCTCTACACTTGACTCTCCACTGGTACAGAATTCCTGTTATAGTTTTTTCGGCAAAATAGTGTTTTGTACTTTATCACACATACACGAAAGGGAATTCAATTAAAAAATTACGATTTAACTCTGTCGATCGAGAGTAAAACATAATAATAGCAAAACGTATGTGTTTTTTTTTTCATTTACTAACATTTCGAACGTTTTAAACGTTATGACATTTTCGGCTGATTAACAGTGTCTTCTTTCGGAGGTCGCAGACCGTTCCGTCTCGTTTTCTCATAGCTATGATAATATCACATCCCATACTTTTAGTTCGTCTAGATAAAAGTCTGCCCAAGTAACTAAAAACTTAAATTGTTGTGATTGTATGTAGCCGAATCGAACCAAAGAACATCTACAGATATTATGGCACCTAGTGTACGTACGTTTTGTACGTCCGGACAAAGTAATCTATTCCCCGAGACTAATCGACCACCGTGGTTTTGTCGCAGGCGATCATCATCGGTGTGCGGAAGGGCGGCACTCGGGCGCTGTTGGAGATGCTTTTCCTGCACAGGTCCGTGCAAAAGGCCAACGGCGAGGTGCACTTCTTCGACCGGGACGACAACTACGAGCGGGGGCTGGACTGGTACCGGAGGCGCATGCCGTACTCGTTCCCGGACCAAATAACCATTGAGAAGAGCCCCAGCTATTTCGTAACGCCCGAGGTAATACGAGTCGCGATAGAACGTAGACGATATTGTTTGAAAAAAAAAAACCCACCATTTTGATGTGTAATGATATTATGGATCGACCAAAGTGAGAGGATGTCCACGTCGTATCATGTAGGGTGGAAATTTGTACGGCACGCTGTTAACCATCGGATTAAAAGGATAGCCGAAACCGCGAACGTGTATCACCAAAAGCGCAAAAGTCGACGAATATGATTTTTGACTAAAAAACGTAATGTACGAAACCCCCGTAAGTTATGAAACATTTTAAATCTAGAATCGGGTCGAGCATAAATCGAAAATACAGATTTCAACGGATAAAATTTCATTCGTCGAAAAATATTTATCGGTGTGGTTGGACTGATGTCTGAACTAAATCTTTTTTTTATTTCCACTAACCAAGTATTGCGATGAACCTACCTTGATCCGAGCTACTTACTTTAGCGATGTACCGAATTTGAATACCATACGACAATACTTACTGTACGGATAGTTCACAGTTATAAAATCATAAAGTTATCATTTAACAGGCAAACAGTGTCTTTGAACACTCAAGTCAAGCTAAATAAATATGATAAAATATAATTTTCCAAGACAAATGTGAGGGCCATGTTATGATGTCGTCTAGCTTCGGGGGTAAATCGTTGCTTGGAGATTATCCCCGTAAAAGAAGTATTATACGTACCGGGAAGATACGCAAATTTTCTAGGGTAATTTCACTCGCAGTAAGATTTACCGAGAAACGTCGAACCTCTCGGTAAAATTATCCAAGGTTATTACTTTTGCTGTAACACTACAGTTTTAACTTAACTCTTCGAACAGACAGGAAGTTAAAAAAAACGATTCTACCGTTAACATTCTTAACACCCTCTCTATTGTCGATGTTATTTTATGTTTCCGTTTTATTTTTCCACGGATATTTTCAAAAAAACCGTACACTCGTTTTGAATTTCAGGCGTTTAAACGTATGGGATCAAAAAATAAAAATAAGCGACCAGCAGTGAGTGACCCCACTCGGAAAGTCACACCGCTCGTTAATAATTTCTCGTCTAAATTTATGACGCGCCTCGTTTTTATCAACCGCAGACTTTCCCGACTAGGTTTGTCAGAACAAAAAAATCCAATTATTTACGTTGTTATGTACGTGATCGTGTTACTCGCCAGCCGCGAGAGCCGTGTACGGTTAGATCGTACAGCATTTTACTGTTTTTTTTCTTGTTTTTCGCATGCAAATGTCGTGACCCGGATCAGACCTTTTCCGAGACGTTCAGGCCGCGTAACGAATCGTCGTGCGGGGGGTTGGTGGAGGAAAAGACACGTGTAGTTCGCGCCGACCTAATACGCTTTTTTTGAACGTAGCGGAGAAAACATCCGATTTATTTTTTTTTTCGTACTTTTCACAAATCGATGGATCGTCCTGATCTCGCGGAAAACGCGCATTAGATACATTTTTTTTTTGTTACGATTATAGCGATCGGGCAAAACAAACGCTGTTACTAATCGACGCGACGCGCGTCGCAGATTTACGTGCGCTTTTCGTAAAAATATTAAAAAACTGGCTTTCGAAGTGTTTTTTTCCGCACCCCCGCGATAAAGGATCAAAACTTTGACGCGACATTCAGCCGTACAGCGTTCTCGTTGTTCGAACGCGAGTTTCCGATAAAACAAGACCGTAATCCCACAACGCGATTCTTCTCCGTCTCTGGAAATGGACCGAGAACACGGATGTCTTGAAATATGGATCGTCGCCAGTATCGTCGAGGCTTAAGTGTTCAGTGCGTTCGTACTCCGCCCGAACGACGTACAAAAAACTTTTCGCGACTCGAATAAACAAATTATGATCCACGAACGAAACACTCTGCGGAAACAACAAACACGATGTTCGTAAGTTCTCGAATACGTATCGGCTGAATTATTTAATAAAACCTCGAAAGTCGTTTAAACACGGTACACAAATAAAGAATAACGATTTCGAATTTCACTGGAAATTTAATTGGACGGAACACACAAAGGTGTCACCGTTTTAGCCAAATCATTAATGTGTTCTATTACTAGTAAACATTTGAAAAAAAAATCATCGCTTTCAAAAAAAAAATACTCGTCAAAACCGAATGTGTCGAGATTCTACTAGAAACGGCACGACTAAAATCACGATGTAAGAACATTTTTCAAAATTACGATAGTGACATATTTTGTTTATTTACTAGAGACATTTAAAACGTTTCCTTTTAACGTAATACTTTAGCGACTTTTTGTGGTCGTACGTCGTTTTAATCAAACTACTATAGAGTTGTCGGAATTAAAAAGTATTTTAAATTTTTTACTGCGTGACGCGCGCAAAACAAGTAAGTACCTTACATTTTCATAGATAATGAGGAAAACTTAAGCTGTCTGTAACAATCGTCACAGCTGTATAGAACGTTTCGAGCTTAACAAAATTATGCATTCGCACTTGTTCTAGAAGAAAAAAAAGAAATAGAAAACGATTTAATTGTTTAAAAAAAAAAAAAAAAAACGCTAAATGGCCTAACTTACCAGGAATAATAGCGATATAGGCGACCTGAAAAACAATTAAATGATTGAATTTTTATTTTTTTCCTTTTGGTATCATACACACGACGTATCGTGAAACGTACAGAACAAAAGTAGAAATGTTGCGACTTTAACGCGATAAGCGACGGACGGCGTGAATAACGCAATACAAATTGTAAACGATTTATCGATTACGTTTCTTAACTGCAGCGGTTCGACCGAGAGTAATAAATTTGTTCGTTCTTCCGGAATCGAGTCTATACGTATAATAAAGTATACGGGAAACATAATATTTTTTCAGATGCGAACGGAAATAATTGGAGAGTACGAGGTTTCTATTCGCGATATGATGTGCACATATTATTTTGTCGAAACACGCGACTAAAGGCAGTAACTCAATTTCTCTAAATGTTCAATCAAACATAATAATGTTTTACCCTGCAGCGAAAATGGTATATATACGTATATGTATGTATGGTTACTAAATCTAATTACGCTCGTAGGACGTTTTCGACCGACTCGAGACACTGCCGGTGGTTGGTTAGGTTCGCTGCGGGAGGAAAATTTAAACAGCTCCGTCGCACTAAAAAATGAGACGAGCGCAAAACTTGAAAAAAATGTCCGCTATTTTAACCCGTCGTTTTTGACGCTACGAGCGGCAATTCAATTGCCATTTTTATCACGACAGCTTAATCAAATGTCATTTCGTCGAAATTCAAAATTTGCCATTTTCACTTCTTAACAAAAATAATTGAACAATCGTTTGTATTTTGTCCTAAAGTGACAATGCCGAATTTCGGGCGTTGGGCAGCACGAATTACATCCGATTAGTATTACGTTGGCAATGTCGAATGTTAAAAGTTTCTGAACGTTTCTCCAGTCCATCAATATAGATCCTCTAAAACCGTAATAAAGATCCACAATGCCTCTATAAAAAGTTATTACATTTTCTACAGCTCGCTAGAATCGTTTTTAGAATTTGAAAAGTGACTTCCCGCGGTTCTGTGTTGATACCCCGAAGCGGGAGGAGGATTGACCGAAAACCATTAAAACGCAAAATAAATGAAATTTCGCTATATCTCAAATATACTGATGAAAATATAAAACAAACTTGACATCGAACTGTGAATTTTACAAAAAATTTAACGACATTTGAAATTCTGTTATAACGTATTAAATTTTTTTGGTACAAAAAATTTTGAAAACGACATGGAATAATTTTTTATAACGACTATAGTTAATTGGTACAGCCGTTTTGACGCCGGATTTGGCGATTTCGCCATTTTCGTAGTTTTCGGCACATACAACTCGGAAAATAATCAAAACATCAAAATATGCTTCAAATAAGATAAAATTAAAAGCTGAAATATCAACCCGAAAACGTCTTTACAAACCTAAAAAATTTCAAAATATTTACCGTAAAATTTGCGATTTTTTTTTTGGTTTTCGGGGTAAAACTAAACAGTAAGCAAAATTAAAAAAATAGCTTTAACCCACTAAAAGTACCACCGGGGTCCATGTACCTTTAAGTAAAGTAGTAGAGGTATTGACTTTAAAAATTTGAGCAAAAAGAAAACATCGTTTCCTCGTGCAAAACTTCTGCGATTCTTCTGGAGTTAAACGAGATTTCGGGAAACGGTCGCAGGAATTGGCCGGAATAGAAGACACAATATTTTAGTGCGGAAAAAATGAGAAAAACTCAAATGGACGTGGTAAACGACGTAAATGCCATATCGCGTATTGGTGACGTAAAGTTGAAAACGAGAAAAAATGGTTAGTTTATTTTCAAAACGGTGAAGTCGGTTAACGACATGCGTTTCAAATAATAATAATTTATGAACGACGGTCGGGACGCGTGTAAAAATAAATTTGGGGTAATTTCATCGTTTGAACGATATTTATGAAATTCGTGTTTACTATATTATGCCCTCATTTTTCAAAGGAATCAGTGTACAAAACGATCATAAAATATGTACACGAGGTAAAACGTACAATCATTCGATCAAAACGTTAGTATCGTACTACGATAACAATAATTTATTTTTTTACGAATATTAAAAATGGTTTACGGTTCGTCGTTTTCAACGAAAAATATAATATTATAATACGGCTGAGGTCCAATAGCGCACTTATATAAAATTATCCAACTATACACGTCAAATGAGATGTGATCGACCACTCAAACACAAAAGTGGGCATATGACTAGTAAAAATGTATGAGAAATTGAAGTCCATTATGTCCTTTGAATTTTAAACAGTTATCGCATTTTTTATAAACCGTAGTAGGTAATGTGATTTTTTAGAATTAGTCTTCACAATGATCTTTTTTTTTCTGTGAACAACTTTAAAAAGGTAGTAAAAATTATCCTATTTTCATAAGAAATACACGGCCGCCCGGAATGACGAGTTTAACGACAAAATAACAACGTGAAATCGGCTATAAACCGAAATTATGTTAACCAAATTTCTAAATTTTTTAACCACATATGTAAAACTATCCTTTTTAAGTTGTACGAAAGTTTCGAAACTTATACATAAAAACCAGAGGCCAGGAACTGCCGTAAAGTTACAAATTAAAAAATTCCTTAACTCCCTTAAAAATGATCAAAATCGATTGAAATTTCAGCAGTAATCACATTAAACTCTTTCTAATAACATATATTGATTTTATGTCGAACTTTCTTTGCTCGTAACTCTAAAATTTCAAAAAACGCTTCAAATAAAGTACCACGTCGGATCAATTACCAGAATACTTTGAAAGTATTGTATGTTAAAATCGGAGCATTTTTTCTACTTGAAATAGTGTGATCACAAAAAAACAAAACAACAAAAATCCAAATTGACGTGTAAAAAACACGTTTCCCGTAATTATTTGTCCCCCCCCCCATTAGATATACAATGTCGCCCAAAATAACAAAAATGTCAAAGTTCGATATTTCCCTCAAAAATGATCGAAATCGATTGAAATTTCAGCGGTACTATCATAAAACTCTTCTTAATGATATTTATGAATTCAAAGTCGAAAGGAGTAATTTCAAAAATTGGGCAGGTATCATACGATAAAATTGGAGCAGTTTTTCTACTAGAACTTTTGATCACAGAAAAACAAAAACATCATTGTAAAAACAATACATTAAAAAGCTATTGAAAAATCGTGTAACTTGGTTTTAACAATAAAATTACGCACTGCTGTGCATTTGATACTAAAATTGTAAAAACTCCTCAAATAATCGTCCAAATGGTTTGACATTTTCACACGTTATTTAATAATAAATATTCTTTATACCTAGATACGAATTTCGTAATTTTTAGATCAAATATATGTATAAGTTGATAAAACATAATTGACTTTTTTTATAATACTTTTATTTGACCATATTTCACTTAATCGTCCACTCAAAATTTTATCGTCTCCGCGTATATATAAAATTTATTAATTAACTCCATTTAATGGAGTTTCCGTGCGCGTAATGGCACACATCTATTACTTTAAATTGTTTTTACTTTCTATTCGTGTACATATTTACGAGATTTTCTAAAATATTGTTAAAGGTTTTAATTTTTATATTGTTTTTGCAAATAGTATACACGGCGTACGAAGTGGGCAGCAAAAAATTAATTCGTATGGAAACCAGTATGGAGCAATATTTGTTTTGTTTTTTAAGAATTTACGTAATTAACTGTTTTGTGTCAGCTGTGTGGATTCGAAACGTTGATTTTTTCCATTAATTGTACCTAACTAGTTCGATTATGTTGTAGGTACTGCTACAGCTAAGTGGAACGGTGTTTTAGAATAGTATCGTTATTTTATCGACGAGTAAAGTTTAGGTAATAAAAACGTTTTCCCACAAGTTTTAAAAAGAACTTGATGAACATCGGGATTACGATAAGAATAGTGGCCGCGGCAAGTTATAATTTTACGGTTCTTTTGAGTTTACTCATAGGTAAAATAATATTACTATGGGTAATATGTGTCGGTAATTTTTTATGTAAACTGAACAGACTCACGGGAACACTACAACAACATCTTCGTGCAAAAACTAAATTCTTATCGTAATCGTTTGATCTTTTGAAAAGTGTACGGTCTTGCTTATCTTGAACGTCGGGAATTACTTTTTGTGGTTTTTCGTCTCGAACGAGAAGCATAAAAAACTTTGTAAATTATGTTCGGCGTCGCATCTCGTTATGACGTTAAAAACGTTCGAGCGGAACATTTTATGAAAAACCTCGTCGGTACGTTTACCAAATAAAAAAGAATGATAATCCACCTCTCCGAATGTTACTTTCAGAGCATTTTAGAGGAAAGGGAGAAAATATTATAGTGACTTTGCTTGGGAGTAAACCCGCAACTTTGAACGTGCTACTCGTGTGCAGGAAGGCGTAAATCAATTAATTAAAATTTTGACTTTTGTCAAGTACTACAGTCTGTGACGACGACAATTTAAAACATTTACGATCCCGTACAAGCTAAGAATAGAACTTTTGTAAATTGCCATTTTCAACTTATGTTAAAGTATGAGCTATCCCTGAATCGTTTTTATGAACTAGGTGTCACTCACTCGCCCAATACAGTGACCTGCTCCACCCGTTGCTTTCTATTTTCTTCGTTTGTGTTTATTACGTTTATAATACGGAATTGTTTAAAACAATTTTACAATTTTAAAATGTACACATTAGTAACAATATCTTCTCATCGTTGGGTCCGATTAAGTTTTGTCATACCGAGGGTTGTGCTCTGTACATCTTGATATTGATTTTAACGAGCAAATAATATTTTCAAGAATCGTATTGTCGTCGTTTCGAACAACTTTCCGAGAACAACAATTTCCATTGCTTCTGTTGTGAAACAGAAAAAAATGTACGAAGACGCTCGGGTGTTAGGTACGCCGGAAAGAAAATTCATTAAAAAAAATAAAACCGTTTGTCATGCAAATCACGGAATCTTCGCAAACTTTACTCAAAGATTATGTACACGCGATCTCAAAGAATGTACATGATATTTTTATTTATATTATTATTCTTCTTAATGTATTATTAATGTGAGTAATGTCCATAAGGGAGCGAACAGGTTAAAAGGTAATTTTTACTTAAACCTTTCACACAGAGTCCGTTCTCTTTAAGTAGGTACTTATAGACTATATTGGTATAATATGTAAGCCGGTTTATTCGATCACAAGTCGTAGTGTTCGAATAAGCTGAACCGGATTAGAAGCAGATTGAATATTTTATTTTTATATCACACGACTTCGCGTTTTTTCCGTCAGCTTTTCTTCATTCCAGTTTAATCCCTCGAGCGATATTGATTCTTATCTCGTCCAAAGACAATGATTATAATACCGGCCACCAATGTGTGAATTGTTAGTGCTCACAAGTAAGATAGGCGATATTGATTCTATACAAATTTAAAATTTTAACGGAGAAAAAACGTCCAGCCGAAACAACAGGGTGACTTTATTATTGATTTTATGTTAGTACAATAATAATGAAAAAACACCGTTTCTTGTTGATTGATTACAAACATAACGTGTTCGTGTTCATTCGCTCGATGAGAAAAATTTGAATTCTTCCTGAAAACCACAGAGCTTTTTTCGGAAGTATGAACGGGTCGTCCAGACGCAAAAGGTATGTCCAAAAAAAAAAAAAAAAGGAAACCAAGATTTTGCCATAATATAAGATAGCCTTTTCTTTATCGTGTACAAGTTTTGGGCTTCAAAATGAGAGATATCCTCCATAAATTAAATGAGATACATACCCAAAACTTGCCACGCAGATTTGCAAACAATATAACATATTGTTATTATTATTATTATTTAGTCGACCGCTCTATGATCGTCGTAAGTCTCGAGATTACTTCATAATATTATACACAAACATGGTCATTATTTTGGGTATCGCGTAAAAAGCCAGCCATCCTCCGTTGGCTATATACGCTTACGCTGCAGAACACTTTTATTATTTTACGTTCCGACGAAATAAAACAATTTGTACAGCACGATGATCGGTCGACTTTGTATGGTCCGGCTTTGGATTCTGAGCGTAGGGAGCACTTGATTTTGCGAAGATGTGTTTTTAGCTCCTACAGGAAATCGCTCCGATCTTAGAGGTCAAAACGTTTTTTTGAAAGCTAAACTTACATACTCGGTGCATTGAACGCGGAATTTTTCTCGAAATTTTTAATTCCAAAAAAATTATACCATAAAAAAAAAACACGGTGAAAAGTGCCTACGGCGAACGTGATGGTGAAAAATTCGATTTTTTATTATTTGGTCATAACTCAGGTGTTGATAATGATTTCTGAGACCTAAAACTTTTACACGATGCAAAATACTTGAAACTAATTACAATACTTTTATTTTTCAAAAATTTTTTTCTTAGGGTTTTCTTCAAAACGTTAATAATACTCAAGCGAAAGCTTTGGAGTTTTAATGCGATGTCGGTAATGTGCCAAAAAATTTTAAATTTTGGCACTAGAGAATTTATTTTTAGTCCAATTATAAATTCGGAAAATCAATAAATATTAGTAATATTTGCTATTTTTTTTTTTTTAGAAAAAAATTCGTAACTCACACGACTTACTATCTTTTACGACTTTAAAATACAACGTGTTACAACACTTTCTGTCTGCAACAATATAACTAAAAATACATCCGACCAGAAGTTTTCTAATAAGCGTAGGTATATTATGTTTGGATAAAACGACGTACCTGCGTTATGAAAACGAAATGACGACCTATTGTGCGATCATTAATTTTTCCTAGTGCTTCTGTACCCCATCGCTCTTTGTAACATCGCAGGATGCTAGTTCTTTTTAAATCCTTCTTTCAAATCCTCCGCAGCAATATTTCTCCAATTCTGACGACACATTTCTTTTTATACGTCTCTTGTTATTTTTTTTTACACGTGGTTTTTTTTATAAAAATAATACCCCGTTTTGAGATTGTCCTATATGTAAAGTAATACGCGGAAATTTTCCAACGTGAATTTCGACCGTCAAATGTTGCCGTTGATTTCAACCTCTGTCGATCGATTTGGAAAATATGGAACGCATCTCTAGATATTCGTCACTGTAGGTAAACCGATAGACAGTGTGAGTTTGATGTAAGATATTACGGTCGTACAAATAGTTGTTGGAGCGGTTTTCGACGATCTCCCGAAGTCGTATCGAGACATTATTCAACACATTTGCAAAAGTACTACGTATATTTTTAGCAATCGATTGAATTGACATAATAGTACACATTTCGTGCTAGAAATTTTAATCGTTAACGTAACCATTCGTCACTGAACAAACACGATGGCGAAAAAAGCGAGAAAAATGCGTCGTTTGCACCATAACCCGTAACTTCGTTGATTATCGTTCGACGAAAGTGGCAAACTGAAACGTATACATTTTTGGGAGGATGTTACGCATTAATTTAGTAAATTCTGCAGAGTACGTTGACTTCGCAACGCCGAAAATAGGTACCTACCTAAAATGTATACGGCGGTGATCAATAAACGGCGAAGCACTTTGATTGCTTTGAATTATGAAAAATTTGTATAAACGTAGTTTTCAACTGACCAAAGTGTGACGCGCGTTTGATTTGACAATATCTTTCGCGCTTTTATCTCTATGTCGAGATCGGTTTTATTCCTCATTTTTTCCGCGCATTTGAAGTTTATTTTATACTTTGTGGAAACGAAACGCGACACTTTACTCATATTTTATGCACTATATAACGCCGGTGTAACACATTTGAGAGGAATCACGTGCGAGACGTGTTTATAGTCATATATAGTCATTTATAGTCATACTGCTTTATACAAAGTAGACGGAGTATTTTCACGCCACATTTTGATTTAGGACTTGCGGTATTTTTTTTTTTACTTTACCTCCGCCCCTCTCGTGTAATATAAATTAAATATCTAACATAAAAGTCAAAAACGAAAATATTTCCGTCTCGTCCTAATACAAATCGGGATGGATTTATCGACAATGTTCCGCCGACGTTTCAATAAAAAAAATCGAAAATAAGATTATTATTTCGTTAGTCCAAAAAAGTTTAGCCGTTGTATTTTACGTTACGTATTGAATTGTCTGTGATCGTAGAAAAATTCTCGTTATTGTTTAATTCGTTCTGTCACTTGTCTTGTCCTCATTTCGCAGTACTAATTAACCGTAAATAAACTTCGTCAAAGCTTCGAGACTGTTTTATTGTTATTGTAGGACCGAAAATAACAGGTTTTCGTAAGACCAACACATTTATTGCTAGTTAAATCTGAAAACAAAGAACTTTTCCCGGAGTTACTAGCACAATTTTTAAACCCGCGTGAAATGATCATTCAGTAAAAGAAGTGTACTCCCCATAAACTTAGGAAATAATAGCCGCCTCTTTTATTTCTATGTAACACGATCAGAAAAAATTGTGAATATAGAAAAGGTAAAAACACGTACATATTCCCCGGTAAAATTTGAAGTTTAAATAATTTTTCCATTGGTACTTATACAGGTAGGTGGTATACCCAAGACTGAGCAAGTTAAAAACTTTTTTCGTTAATTAAAAAGTGAATTTTTTTAAATTTATTACATTAAAAGTTAACAAATAAAATAATTTAACTTAAAATAAAGATAACAGTTGTGGTTCTCATCGTTTTGTATCCGGTGCATGATATTTCCTTATTTAAAAAAAATTTATTTTTTTAAAAAATAGCTCGTCGAATTAAGAAAAAAATTTACTTTTAACTTAATTTCAACTCATGCGAAATTTGGCCTCCCCAGTACAAACGATTGTATATGGTGGTAAACAACGATATACGCCAGCGTAAATTTACCTCCCCTCGGAAAAAGTATTATACCATGTTCTATTTACAACTCGGCGAACAAAAACCAAGTTTTGTACTATTATGCTTAAATTACTACTTCTTGGCAAAGGTTTTAGCAAAGGAATATCAGGATCGTCTTCCGATTGACACCAGATGAAAAATTATAATGATTTTTATTGTACGATTGAAACACAGTATACGTAACAACAAGTTTTTAAAAACGCTTTTGGGTACCTACACCCATGTTTGATACTCAATTTTATACATCTCGCCTTTCATTGTTTTAAAAATAACATTATGTCTATGCTGTTTTATGCTTAGGTACGCATATATTATAACGGATATATTTTTTTTTTTCGTTCTTTTCGTACGAGACAGATACGAATTTCTCGTTTAACGCGTTCGTCTGTAAAATGTAATCTTACGATTTTCATCGTGTTGTCATGCAATATATTGTACACGGATATTTTTAGTAGTGTTTTCACTCGCTAGTTGGGCCGCTGAACTGAAAAAGTTACTTTTTTCGTTCGAGCGACAAGCCTCCAGCTACTCCGCGACTTTTCGACCGTCGAAACTTGACGGACGCGCGCGTTACGATGATTTGGAAAATCGATGACCCAAATTTGCGCCTATTCGCGCCGTGTGTTTGGCGGCTTTCCGCGCGTGACCGAAACGTGCCGTAATGGCCGCACGCGATAGGGTTTGTGCTAGCACCGAATAAAATGTCCGTTCTAAACGGATAACACGTGGATAATTATCGGTTACTGGCGGAATAATCATCTTTTTCGGTTTCGCGCATGGCTGCAGAGCTCGAAACGTACTCAAAGGACCACAAACATTAAAAATAAAAGCCGGGGGGTTTGTCTGACGGAGTGGCGCGACTACGCTTTGGACGTCGGTGTTAAACGTCTCAGCGCGGTTTCAGAGGATTTCCATACGCGGTTTTAGTGGTATTTTGGACGAATAAAAAAATATAGAATAGAAAAATAGTCACTGGAAGTTGAATACATCAAAAAAAAAAAAAAATAGAATAGAAACGCCTTAGAAAAAATTGCACGATCGTTAAAACACAGTCGGTTTAGTCCACCATCGACTTTTTAATTTCTTAAGGCCCGTCGTCCTGCCATGTTTTCGCGTTCGTGCAGAAACTCGACAAACGTCGTCGGAACTTGCAATTTTAACGTTCGAAATCTTTATGCTTTTATATTGTTCCGACGGCTGGCTATAGCGCGACACCGCGGATTTTGTGTATTTGTATATGTTGTGTGAACATTGAGGGTCGTACAGTGTTTTTTTTTTAAATAACACTCTAAAGAGCGACCTCGAACACACCAGACCCCGTGGAAAACTCGATAGTTTTCGTATTAATCGGACGGAACGGTCTTTGGCCGTTCGTTTGGCCAACAGACAAAAACGTCCGCGGCATTTTTTCAAAGCGCCGTTTAGGGGTTTAATGGGGTGTGGTAAAAATAAAAAGTATTCAATAGCGTTTCCTGAACTCGAGCGTCCAAGTTTTCAGAGAGAGACAAAACGGGGAGGAAGCGGAAACGAAAATTATTTTTATTTTAAAATTAACTATTACATTAGTTAAATACTAGTATCATTATTATGATCGCGTCGGTATCGCCGCAGGTTCCGGAGCGGATCAAGGCGATGAACTCGAGCGTGAAACTGTTGCTGATCCTCCGGGAACCGGTGGTCCGGGCCGTGTCCGACTACGCGCAGCTGCACAGCAACCCGGCGGCCAACCGCAGCAGCCGGACGTTCGAGGAGCTGGCCATGCGGCCGGACGGCACGGTGAACACCAACTACCGGCCGATCGCCGTGTCCACGTACCACGGCCACGTGTACCGGTGGCTGGACGTGTTCCCGCGGGAACAGCTGTTCGTGGTCAACGGCGACCGGCTGATCACCGACCCGGTGTCCGAGCTGAACCGGATCGAGACGTTCCTGGGCCTGGAGCGGCGCATCCGCGCGGACAACTTCTACTTCAACCGCACCAAGGGCTTCTACTGTCTGCGGCACGCGCCCTCGGCGGACCGGTGCCTGAAGGAGACCAAGGGCCGCAAGCACCCGGACGTGCGGCCCGACGTGGTGGCCAAGCTCCGGCAGCACTTTGGCCGGCACAACCAGCAGCTGTACGACGTGCTCGGACAGGACTTTGGGTGGCCCGAGAAATGACCCCGGGGTTTTTGTTTACGGAAATTTTTTTGGATTTTTCATTACAGGGAACTTATGTTATATTTACTACAGTACGAGTATTGCGCGCGACACGTACCGAGAGACGCGGCGGTGTTGTAACAGTATTGCGAACCGCCGTTTTCGGGGTTCAAAACCGGAAGCAATTTTTCAACCGCGTCCGTACGATTATTGTTAAAATATAGCGTTATTGTTAGGTAACACTATGTATTTGCGTAGGTGCTTTTACGTCGAGAAAAAATGAACAACACGAAATAATAATATATGATACGGGCGAGTCGGTTTTTTCTTTGTAAATAAAGGTTCCGATCGTACTCCCGTTCTGGAACCAGTTCTATCTAACGCTCACCGTAGGCGTTCACATTAAGAACGTACAGATGAATCGCCCGACCGAAACGCGAACGGGATGAAAACTATGTTAACGCTGTGACACTTGGGACGGTAGGTTTTGAACCGAAAGTGACCATTCGAAACCGATTGTTCGCCGGTAGTTGATTGAAATTTTATTTCGGTACGAACGCCTACAAGAAATCAATTTAGAGGTGCCGATGGAAAAAATATTTTAAAATTATCCGTTTCAAAACCAGTTTTTTTTTTTCCCCGGTTACAGTATTCCTAATAAAACGCGCGATTCGGTTTTGGAACTGCAGAGACGGTCCTTTCTCGTGACGAAAAACCAACATAAAATGTAAAATCATATTCGCCGTAAACGCCGAACGAGCGTTGTGCGTATTTTTCGCGGCGAAGAATTAACCGGAAAATCGAGTCCGCCGTTCGTAGAAGGTTTCGCAACTCGATAGTACTAAACGAATTTTAACTTTGAAACTCGATAAAATACGTTTTCGTTTCGTTTCGTTTGATTCCCTACTATATCGACTTAAAATCATCGTTTAAGTACGTCCAATGCGGTGCAGAGGCCGCGTTTCGTAGAGAACGTACGAAAATCAGACGAAAAGTAGGTTATTATAATATAGTATTACGAATCGTATTTGAATGAACATAAATCAAGTATCGGAGCGTTTTCTTCTCGGTACGTGTAGTAGAACTTTCGTCAAATCAATATCGTGTTGAAAATTTTCCGCGGTAGTGTTAGAACGATTCTTAGAAAACATTATCCACAGTAAATGGTACATTTTACGCATCGGAATTCATTCGATCGTTTTCACTTCTCACCGATTCACTCGAACGTTGTTCTCGAATTGTTCTCGTTGGCAACCGCAGTCCTCGATTCTTGCGGCGATACATCCGTACAGAAAATCAATATTTTCATCGTTGTATTGAATCTAGTAGTTATTGCGATACTTGTTACCGAAATAAATATTTGGCGAAATCTACAAATCTGTAATTTGTTTTTGTGACGTAGAAATTAAAACCAAAATATTTAAGACTGGAAAATATGAATTCTTTTGTGCGTTAACGAGAAAAAAATATGCGGATTCTTTACCAGACGGCATTTTAACGGTCGTTCTGGAACCGGAACGGAACGAACATCTCGGCGACCGATAAAAATAGTAAATTTACAAGTGTTTCCTTTACAATAAATGTGCAAATTAATGAATTATACTAACAGATATTATTATTTCGTGTTTGTTCGCGTTTGTATCACCTGTTACATTATAAAACAATAATAATATGTTGTTCTAAACGTACATATCGATTTCATAGACTTTTTTTTTTTTTTGGTTAAGTGTACTGTAAACATATCAGCGTTTCGTATTAACGCACTGAAAAACGTATTTCTGTATTTTATTACATTTTAGTATTGTATAATTATTGTCGTATATATTATTAAACGGTCTTGTTTTTGTCGTACAAAAATATTTATAGTATTTATCGTACCTACACTGTGAAACGCCGTGTAACAATATACATATCATATAGTGCGAAAGACGCGTCCGCACATCTTCGTTTTTATCGTATTTTATCGTTTTTTTTACCTAAAACTAGTAAATTTTATTAATCATAGTTGTATACGCGTTTACGGCTAGAAAAATATCGTGTCGCGAAACTGACGTTTTACCGTCGATTTTTTTTATCTTTCTCGTCTTTGATCGTTCGGAAACGGCATATAGATAATATATATTGCTTTCGTTTCCACTTTTGTATTGTTCCATAAACTATTACATGTATACATATCAAAAAAAAATACTAATTTACTGTTAAGTCTGTTGCGAAATCGTACCAAGCGGTTAGCAGAAATGTCAAACATATCATTTTGTCTACACTATTTTTATTATTATTTAATTAAGCAATTAAACTGTGAATTGCGGGCTGTACTCTTTCCGTAACGTTTGTATTATTGTTGTAATACATAGATAATTTTTTTTTTTTTGTACATATTTTGTTTGTTATAAATATAAGTATAGTTTATTAGTTTAGTTAGTGTTAATACTTTCTTCAAAAACTACTGTACTTTGCCACGGTACAGCAATCGTATAAAAAAACCGCACAGTAAATATGGCAATTCGATCGATACATCGATATAGTGCTCTTGGATCGAGATGACGTACGTGGAAAACGTGTGTTTTACATGATGATTAGTTTCTAGGAAATTTTACGATTTTCAACATAAATTCGCGATTTCAATAACGTATTTGAATGTATCGTATAAAAAGTATAAAATGTTTGAAAATCGCGAGCGATTCGACCGAAACTTAGAACAAAATGAACGGTCTTTTTTGATCATTTAAACGGCGATCGGCGATCAAAAATATAATTCAAATCGTGGTCACAATATCTACACGAATGAGTTTGGTACTTGTTTCGCGAGTATATTTTTTCGGATTATATTTCGTTACGACTGCACTCGATGTTCCTAACTTTAAACAGACGAATAATGCTGGTTTATTGAAATGGAACGTTAAAAATTAAATTCAAAGAAAAACGGTACGTCATCGTCGTCGGTCCGACCAGCGTTTAACGAATAATAATAATTTTATAGTTAAAATAAATACAATTCAATTTTTATCCTGTTTTAGTAGATAGATAGATCTATGTGAAAAACGCGAAAAATTTCAAATTGGTTCGATCAAGATGAATTCTATAATTATGTCCATTAAATGATTACGAATTTCAGCGTTGTTGAAGTATTTTAAGTAAATTATATTTGTTTAACTGATGAAACGGCCAACATTGGAAATCGCCGTATGACAAATTTAAATTTATAGATATTTTTATTAATAATAATGTACTATTCTGTACACGCGCTCGTTTAACTGTTTGTAATTTTAAGACTGGGATTTTATCGCAAACCAACTTACTGATTTATTAGGATAATGGAATGTGTAAATGAATTCGGATAGTTAATGGTTATCTCGTCTTAATCTTAAAAAGTGAGAATTTTTCATTCATATTCAACGTCGGTCTGAATACACCGTGACTTATCAGTAAGGTATAATAATGTCCCGTGGCAAATTTAAAATGCATATCAAACAAAAATGTATTATTTAACTGTGTAACGTTATGTTGAAACGACCTATAAATAGTCATTGTTTTTAGAGCTAATTTATCGTATACAAATTTTCTAGTGATTTTTTTTTTTTCAATACTATATTATCTAAGTGTTTTTTATTCGTCCGTACGTTTGTCTTTTTAGGTATACTTCTCTGTATCATTCTAAATTTTACTAATATTATATTTTGTAATAATACGACGTATTGTACTCGTGTAAGTTGCCGAACAATTCGTTTGATCCGCGCCTACCGCGTACACAGTATTTTTAAATATTATTCCCATACGATAATATTGTTTATTTCTTTCGATGTTGAAATAATTGATTTGAATACGCTTGTTTCTCTCTCTTTATCTATTTTTCTCTCTTTATAGACTTTAGATCGTGTGGCCGGTGACAACAGCGGGACGATACTTTTGGTAATTTTTTTTTAACACGTTCCGTCAAATATTAAACAATTTCAAAATAAGGGAAGTTTAGAAAATATTAAATAATGAACTCCCTAAAAAAAAAAAAAAGAGAAAAACGTTTTTCTTATGAGAACAATACAAGAATATTATGCTTTAAACATAGACATCAGGGTCTGAACCGTTATTTACTAAAAGGATTTTTTTTAGGAGTCATCCAACTGTTTGGGGCCAACCTTTTTTATCCTACAGACGCTTTCACTAGCTTGTCACGATCATTCACATCTTCCATACACACACACACACACACACACAACATTAACAGACCTCATATCATTTTCAATTGTTTCCATCCATCTCTTTTTCGGTCTTCCTTCATTTTCACCACTACTCTTACCGCTTCAGTTTCCTTATCACAAGCCCTAAACATCTCAGTCTATTATCTTTCATCATATCCACCGTTGGTTTAAAACTTGCAATACTGCCTACCTCTTCCATATTCGTTCCTCATCTTCTCTTGTTACTCCACTCATCTAAGAGTTTTCGTTTTCCGCCACGCTCATACTCCGATCTATTCTCTTGCGAACACTCCGAACCAAATAACATGATTGATCTCTACACAAATCTGTGAAACTGAACTTTTATCTCCGACCACGTAAAACGCCAGACGCTGTTGTCCGTTTGATCCAACCACAATATATACTATCCCGAAATTTCACATCTGTTTTAAAGCCCCCGTCCCTTTGTACAGAGTATCCTAAACACTTAAATCTCGTCACCGCTGCATGATTACTCTTCTTGTAATGTCGCCAGGCGTTTTCCTCCAAATTGATTAATTACACTATTTGTTTAAATATTCTCATTGATCTGATGAAAAATCGGCAAAATGGCTATGAAAATAATTTATTTTCTCCGGTTTTACGAGGGAAGTGAATGGACACAAATAAATTGCCACGAGACGATCGGTTTTCCGCAAATGTTGTAGCCGAAATATCGGACCCAAAAAACTCATTGACACGAAACGTTGTCTACCAAAAAAGTGACGATCGAATTATTGGTCTATTGAATCGGTAAACTCACAGACAACTGCGTGTAGTTAAAAGACTACTTAAATCGTTAATTTCGTTTTTAAATTCGTCAAAATTTTAGTTATTCAAACGACACCGGCGTACGAAAATAAGGGAGAAAAACGTTGTTAAACTCTTGCTCGTAACTTAACGAAGGTTTGTTTCATTACCTACCGATCTGCAAATAATTGTTGTTATAAGACATACTTTTTTTTTTTTGGTTTTTATACATCTATACATCATTTGTAAGAAAGCACCTTATAATTCTTCCGGTTTAAAAAACAAAAATCGATTATAATTCGCGTTATGAATTTCATAAATTTTAAACCACTACAAAGCGTTTTTGAATTAATAATAGTATAATATATTTTCAACGCAGCCCGCACTGTCACCGTCCATTCAGTCGATCAACAAATTTAATTAATGAGTTCAAGGATATTTCTTCAACTTTTCCTCTACTTATGTTTGTCTACGCATCGAACGGTTTCTTGTTGTTTTCGCTTCGAACCGAATAGAGTGTTTTGAATAGAGGTTTTTTTTATAACATTATGTTATTTTTGTCGAAACTGTGTATTGTAACGATAAAATGAGAAAATTATAGAAAAAATTTCGCGTTTGAAACGCGTCAAAACCATAAAAAAAATTACAAAAAACGTGTTTTTAATTATATTTTACGTTTACCTATAATACTATCGTATAATATCGTGTATTTACAATTTGTTTTAAACATTGACGTGATTTCGTCTAAAAAAAAAAAAAAAACGTACAAATATAAACAAGTAAAAAAAATGTAAAATAAAATTAGGAACATACATTTGAGAATTAATCTTTTTACAATATGTTATACTGCTTAATACGTAGTATAGAGAGCGAGTAGCGTGTATAAGCGTACCCGATAGTAAACATTATAGAAAATACTTCGAACACGATTTTTCTTTTTTTTCACACACGGAGTAACGATCCCGTCGTTAACGTTTTTCGAGCGATTTTGTTTTCTCCAAAAACCGCATTTTGTATTTTCAACGCTACGAAAGTGTTACGAATGAATGAAAAAAATGAACGTTATTCTTGCTGATTTCGCGTGGCGGCGGCAAAGCGTCAGTTTAAAACCGAACGCGTGCGACAAGCGTAACAGGCTAGAAAAAAATAAAAAATGTTCTCGCAGGCCGAGAAAACGATTACAATGATCAATAATAAATTAAGTAAAAAAAAAAAATTGTAAAATAAATAAAAAAAAATGAAAAAATTCACAAAAAAAAAAAACACACACATTGCTCGGTAACGATCTATCTTATTAACGATAATTATCCTATACTGAATCGTTACGATACAATAAAAAAAAAATACGTTTGCGCGTAGGAAATAAAAAATAACGTTCGGCCGTTTCCGTCTGGTTTGCCCGCCTATATAATACACGTAAAATCGTTCGGTACACAACATTTATTATAGTGCGACGACCAAAAGTTTTTCTCGCAAAAACTATCGTTTCGGCGAACGTCTGACAGACAGTTTTTCAAACGTCACACGGGCGGGCAAGTCGACTGCGGACGGCCGATTTCGTCGTAGTCGTCTTAAGAATAACGAAAAAAATTAAACTATAGTTGTACTCAACGTATCGTACAACAATATTGTGCTAAAATACTAATTTTCGTCGTCGGCGAAAAAAAAAAAACAAAACAACGTGCTTCGGAAAAAATTGTATTGTTTTTTTTTTTTTTGTGTAATCGACGAACGATTGTGGACGGCGATCGGTGTATGGCCGCGAAACGATCTGGTCGCGCGATCTGCAACAGAAACATTGTGAACCGTTAATTTTTCGAATACATTGTCGTCGACGGTCTAGGTAAAAGATGTTTACATCCAAAATAATCTGTACGAACGGTCGTGGAAAATTATCGAAATTTTGTAATTTTATCCTCCGCGTTTGCTCACACGCGTCAGAGTACACCGACGAAAATGCAAAACAATGTTATGTTCACGCGTGACAGTTAAAACTAAACGTTTAGTTGGTTTACCAGCCTTTTTTGGTTTTTAACATCCGGATTTTTATCCCGTCGATTTTTTTCCTTACGTAGATCTACCGGTCAAGTTATCTATTTTATCTAGACAACATAAAAATCATTATCTTCGCACAACATTGATTATGACGACGTGGTGCGTGAAGAAAAACGACATAATGTACGAAAAATCGACAAAACGTCTATCTGTTTATCTCGAATACAAATAATCACTGTAATCGGTGTTGATTGTAACTTATTAAAAATAAAAAAACACGTTTAAGTCTGTTAAAACAATGATTTTGTCGTGTGACGTTTTAGAAATCCAAACGTCATCCTGTTCGACCTGTTGTATTTACACGAAAATGCGATTAACGTGCCAAGACCCTCCTTTTTATATTCAAGAGAAAAGACGGCCGACGAGAGCGAATTTTTTTTAGTTTCGGTGATTTCTGCCGCTTAATGAAATTCTATATAAACGTGAACTGTACACAGGTATTTTTTACGTTTTTGTTTCGCATCAACGGCACGCAACTTTATCGATCTAGACACGGGCTCATTTCGAAACACGCTTTTCCGTTAAAAAAGTACAAAATTAATTCGGATTCGTGAAGATAAAGCCGAATTTCCGGGCGCTCCTGTAATCCGTTTACCAAAACGTATTGCATTCGGAGACAACCGTCGGTAATTGACAGCCAAAATAACCGGAGGGGTGACTTTCCCCCGGTGTTTTCTTTCTAAGTTTGACATTTATCACCGCGATACGTATGTCTAGACAGATTCTTTTTGAAACCAATTGTGATGAAAAATATAAACTAAATTTATTTCTGCTACGTAGGAACTTAAATTCGTAAAAAAAAAACTCACTCAAACTAGCCTCACGACGTTATCCTTAGTATGACGACTTTTAGAATATTAGACGATAGGAATCATAATTACACATGGACTTACTGCGTGTAACTACCACATTGACACGATATTTTAATTTTGTATATTTTGTCTAATACAAATCTAGAACTATTCGGATTGTAATTAACGTTGGAATTCACGACTCGTTAGACGGAATAGATGAGAACGTACACATAGTGGCTACGAGTTACGGCCTAAGTGTCCTTTTGACGAACTTTTGACAACTTGACCGGTCGTGATCATTAACTACCGATATTTATACGACGTACTAGTAAGTCGGATCAATAAAACATACGTGCCGTACTAAAATGTCGATATTTGACAGTGAGAAACGCGGGGAAAAAGAAAAATAGCACAATGACACGATAGTAATAATACGATATTGACGATCATACATTATTATAATGAGTGTATTTCAACATCGGTGTTCATATTTATAATGGCACGTCCTACCTACAATGGGTGTGTGTCAAACGTGAAAGCACTTATAGTATTTTATAGTACACATTAATTCATATCATGAAACTTAAAACATTAAACGCACAACGAAGATCGATAAAAAAAAACAGTTTAATTCGATTTCGAATCGATTTGTGTAATCACTGGCGTTTCTGTGAAATCAACGGTAGGCTCGTAAAAAATAATAAATTGGCAAAAAAGGGATTCGCATTTTAATCGTATCGTTTCTCCAGAGAAGCATTCCGTTTCGTAAATTAGACACAAAATCCTCGGTCGTAAAAACCAGTTCGGGGTGGGCGAATAAACGGATTTCATTACAGTTTATGGCGGTCTGCTGCGGTCGATGAAAAATATTGATTTTAAAAAAGATTTAAAGAGACCGTAAATAATAAAAGATTTTGCGTTTAATTGTTTTTCTTTTCTTCTACACTACTGCCGAGAGAAAATTTTCACGTCGCCGACACTGCCGTTTTTTTTTTTGTCGTAACATCGGTCGGTGCTTCGTCCGTACCCCCCAATAATAATAATAACAACGTCTCGACGCGTTATCCGATCGGCGGATCTCGACCGAGTGAAAAGATTAATGTGCCTAACCGCTTCTCTCGGGTAGGACGGACCTCTACGCTGATAACAATTTAGAGAGTACCTGCCGACTGTCACACGAGTAAATAACAGCTCTACAGGTGTCCGTCGTTAACCCGGCACGGTGAAAATCGAACTATAGCCGAATTGAGGTCGACAGAATTACCAGTTGCTGGTACCCGAAAACATTTTTAACAGAAAACGTGATTTTCATCGAGCCTCCAAGAACCGACCTCGATCACGGCACGAGATTTTCTCGCCGGCGTTTCCCGCATAAACGTATAGTTCGCCGTTTTCGTCCCGTCTCGAACGTGTGGTCCTATAGTGGTTAGGTTTTTTTCCCCGTTCGCGCCCTTGTATCCCGCGTACACGCCTCGATCCACCCTTTGAATGCCCCGAATCCGTACGCGCTCCCCCCGACGATTTATACATAATATACATCCGTTTCTTCGACCCGGAACATCCCCGGATCGTCGCTAACCACCCCGTACGTTTTCGGACGGTGTCAGCAGAGTTCTACGCACAAACCGTCCGTACAACACAGCCAATTCGTAGGTGTCACAACTAACCGTTTTCGGCCGGTACGGTCAGGTAAACGTCGCGCACAGATGTGTGACGAAAACAATGACTAGCAACAACGAACGGTCAGCGGCGGCGGTGTCTTCTGAACTGGACGGACGCTCAGACGCGGGTCAGTACGCGTGGCACCCGGTCATGGTCCTCCAGTCCGGCAGCGACACCCCTAGTCGACGGCAGCTGTGCGCGTACGCGGTCATCGCCTCGCAATAACACTTCCGGCCGGCGGGACACTCGCACATGTCCGTCAAACAGGATCTGCGAAAAAAGAAATGGCGAAACGAGTTAGACGCGGCGGTCAAGGTTGACGCAAAGACCCCAGTCATCATCAAAATCAAAGGGGAAAAACAATCCGCGACTTGTGTGGCGCCCGAAGTTAACGCGCGTTACTAACTTGAAGTAATTGATCGAGTTCAACTTTTTGTGACAGTTGGCGAACACTCGCTGGCGGAGCGGCTTGCACATGCGTTCCCGGATCCTAGGGCTCTTCTTGGAACACGGCGACGCTTGTGTCACCGGTTTCAGCGATCGGCTGCACGCGTTTTTGCCGCCCACCCGCCACGACGATCCGAACACCTGTGCCTCCGTCACCACGTGTCCGTCTTTGGTGGTCATGTCGTCCCTGGGCACCGCATTGAAATTGCCGCACAATCCGCACAGCTTGCCTGCAATTCAGAGAACGTCGTGAGCGTGAGCGCGGGAGGAGTATATTTTTTATTTTTTTGAGGGGCGGAGGGGATTTTAAGGGACTGATCGACTTGATCGTACGGCTGTAAAGTGAAGAATCAAATTCTGAATTCACAACAGTACACCCAACTCGAACGGCGTAATACGAAAATGTATAGAATGTATAGAATAATTTCAAAATACGTTCAGTGTGTGCGAACAACGCAAAAACGTCCGATAATCTGGTTGTCGTTTGAAAACCTTCGCTCTGTACCGTTTGTGGATCTTTTTACCTTTGTATTTGGACGGCACGGAAACTTCTAAAAATCCTCGACCGTCCCAAACGATCGACACGCCGATCCTCGTCTCTACCAACACGGTGTCGTTCACGTTTGAAATCGTCAGCTCGGTACTCCTCTTGTACGGCACGGACACCCTCTGGCCGTTAATCTTGATCCGTTTTTTGTCACCCAAGTTCACTTTTAACGTACCGATCTATATAACAAGTCGGAATGAAAAAAAATTCACGTTATGATTACGGTTTTTCGTGATCTTATTATGAATCAGTTTGGTGGCGCTCACTCTCAAGGAAATCGTTTTCGTCCAAGCCGAATTTTTCGTGTTCCTCGCGTCGTTAGTCACCCGTATACTGAACGTCCGACCGACGCAGTCCGTGCTCAAAAGATACTTGCACGGACCTTGGAAACTAAAGAATTTCCCGTCGAACGTTCTGTAATGCGGGTCACCGAACACCGTACAAACGCCGTCCACTGAAACGAAATTTGTGTTAAAATTTAGGTAATAGTTTACACGTTTGATCTAATCGTCGATACTCATACGCTTATGAATAAGATGCGACGGGGTCGAGAGTTTTAGATACTCAGAATCCGTTGCGCAAAAATAGACGGGAGGCTTTGAGGAAGATATTTTAAAACACGAGATGTGAAAGTGTGGTCGGATCTAGCGGAGGGAATCGGGTTTGTTTGTTTTATGTGATAAGATGACTGTACAAATAGAGGTTGAAAAGTTAGTTTTTTACGAGTTACATTCATTACGGTCGTCGTAAGCCTAGTATTAACTATACTCGATCAAACCATTTGAACAAAAAAAGAAGTTGGGTTATCTCCCTTAATAGCGGACAAGAGAGAACATGGTGAGATGATTTTGATATGTGACCGAACAAGAAGGTGGGAAGCAGTAAAAGCGGTAGTGAAAAGGATGAAAGAAACGAGGTTTAATGGATCGAACGATACGAGGACTGCTGGTGTGTGCGCGAGAAATATGGATGCTGTTGGCAAGTAAAGATCAAGGGTGACCGAACGGTTAGTGGAAAGTGAAAGAGAGCGAATCGATTGATTTGCGATGATGAATATGTGATATAACGAACCGAAAAAAAAAACTTCTCGGCAATAATAATTATATGCTATCGGCGATCAATGTGTCTAGTCAGATATAAATGCCTGTTTGATGTACTACTGGCTTTACAAATTATTCGGGGACAAACCAATCGGACCGGGTAAATATGTTCGATTAATGGCAAACGTGTTGCGATTTAGTCGTATAAACTCACTCGGTACACAACGCGAACAACACGAACCCGGAACGGCTCGCAACTTGGTGTTGGCCGGACACGGTGAATGTACCGGCGGACATATTTCCTGAGCGCACTGAATTTGACCGCGAACGCACAGACACGATTTGCATTCGTCCACCTTCCAGTTTTCTCCGTGCTGAAAAATCGTTATTTTTAACAAACCGATAATGCAGTATTAATAGGTAACGTTAAGAAAAAAAAAACCAGGATCATCACACTATAGTTTGCGTGGGTCTTTTGTCGGAGTAGCGACTGCGCTTCGGACGAGTTAGTCTGGTTTGGAAGTTTTCGTTTAAACGTATTGTTTTTAGAAAGACGTCTGAAAACAATGGCAAATCATCGCCTTCGGGAAAAAAACACTATTCTTACCAAATTCAACGAAAAATATCACTTTTATAAAAACTACCGATGCAACCTGAGGTAAGACTTTTTTTCTCGTATGTAATCGCTACGCCAAACAACCGACCTCGAATTTACTCCTTTTTTCAATCCTTTGCTTTTTTTTTTGTATGCAATACTACATTATGTTTACTACAAGCTTGTTGTGTAAGGTACCACCAGCCACTGCGTGAAAAGATCGGACCGTAACGCTTCATCTGGTCTAAGTTTGTACGTTTTTGGACCGAAACTCGCTAAATACGTATAATTTATAAAAATTCCTTAACTTTTTTGTGCCGTAATCGACCACTTTGTAGAAAACGCACAAATAATCGGCGGTGTTCCAATTTCGATCGTTTTCTCGAAAAACAATCGAAATATTAAAAAAAAAAAAAACGTTACGCGTTTAAAAAACAAACTTTGAAAATTTCAAATTTTTCGTAGTAAAATCATCAGTTTTTTTTCGGTTTTTGCGGTATAATTTACGAAGTAAGCAACATTAGAAAAAAAAAAATTGCGATCAATATAGTATCACCGGATTCCGCGAACCTATCTGTGCAGCATAGTTACTGGACACTAGAAAAATCGAAAAACCGTTCAAAACAAAATATCTGTAAAAAAAAACGATCGATACATTACTACAGTTACAATACGCGATCTTCGCTGCGCTCGGAATCTGTAAATTCGAATGAGATTTTCTACGGTCCTTACCAAATAAATTCTTCCGTTGTCCTGGCACGTATCCGCCCTGTCCACGGCCCTAGGACACTGCGGACAGCACTGGTTGTGCGAAGCGAACGTCTGCTTTTCCACGGGACAGTCCAAAGGCGGACACGTTTCGCGTTTGCACACGACCGTCGAGTTGGCGCACATGCACTCGGTGCACCGGTCCGGGTGCGTTCCCTGGCCGGACGGCGTGATTTTGTCGCCCAGAAGACAGGCTCCTCTCGGCGGGTCCATCAGTTTGCGACTTTTGCCTGAAACCGAAAGTTACGTATAGGATAGATAGGCGCATTTTTTTAAAGAAAAAAAAAACGTTTTAAGGCTTGGAAATAAAAAAAAATAAAGATTTTTCAAAGAGATATGCGTTCATTCTTTTAGGCTCGCGATTTGAAATGTTACGCCGTAACGCGTAAATTGGTTTTCGAAATGTTTTTAAAGTATATATATAAACCGTGTTTCGCCATCGCGTATTTTTTTTTAGTCACAAACATAATTTCGACAACATGAAAACGAATCGATGTCAGTATTCCATAAAAACGCGAAAACATTCTACACAAATAGGTTCTAGAACAATAACAATAATAGTTATGAAAACCCAATAACAATGACGTATTATGTCGAGTCACGTACATCGTTGAAAAAACGACTATAATTAATTTCACCCAAAGGCTCGTCGAGTTTGTTTTTCCATCGGTACTATCATACAAACCGTAACTATCCGTTTCGGTCCTTGCAATGAGAGACATAATATTATTATACTGTTACTGTTACTGCGGTTCACCGTTAGTGGATTGGCTTCAATGTGTCGAATGAGAGTAAAATATATAGCCTCTATTTCTAAATCGTATTGTGCAGTGTTCGCCGAATTCGTTGTTATTATTCAATCGAATTAGCGCTTAAAATGTTCGGCGAAAACGCGAGAGCCACAAAAGCTCGCTACGCTTATTTGTACGGGGAAAAAACAACACACATTTAATCTTTAACGGTACTATACGAATAACAAAATAAATCATTTCGATCTAAGACGGCGATCCTCCGAACGTAAAAATAATTTATTGACACACCGTCGGTATAAAATATAACCGTTTGATTTGTTTCACTCGGTCTTAATTTCAAAAGTGTTCCATTATCCAAGTCGACTGGAAAGTACGCGGAATCGTCTCGTATTTGTCGAAAAAATATTTTCGCAAAATCGTTACGTAAACCTATCGTCGTAAAACGTCGATACAGAAAAGTTATCGACTATGGGTTTTTCTTTTTTTCGACAGACTGAAAAACAAAAATCACTTAGGTCGCGTGGGTAGTTCGACGCTATTGGTCACTATTTCGGAACGTTTAGTTTGAGTTCGTGTATTATAATATCGTGAGCAACTGTAAATCGCTTACGAAAATAACGATTCCGAGTGTGCACTGTTTAAACTATAAAAATTGTGATTTTACACATTAAATTCAGATTATCCTCGGCGGTGGTGAGATGAGCTATTACAATGATTGTTCTATACGTTCTTACTAATTGTGATTTGGCCAGTAAAATTATTATTATTACGTGTATGGCGATCGAAACGTATGATTCATATAGAAACGTTCTTGTTCTCGTTAGAAGACGATCAGTTTGTCGGCGGATGGGAAAAAACAATAAACGAAGTACAGTCCGTCTGCAGCCGCGGCCAACAAATCCGGAAAGATCTGGAGAACATTCAGACGGTTTAACGTGCAACAACAATGTGCGTCCGGAGTTTCGGCCAGACGTTTCCGTCCGGTGCACGCGGCCCGTACGCGTATTATTCAAGTTTTCTTTTCTTCGTGGCCTCGTCAACTTTTGAAAGAGATTTCCCGAGAAACGATTTCGACTCGGGGGAATAAAAAAACAATAACGCGATGGGTCACGAAGATTTTCAATTGTTGTTGGCTGACAATAAAAATACTACGCGTCGAAAACGCTGATGTTTCAATAATCCAACGACGCGAATTCGTAATCAGTATTATGGTAGTTTTTATATTTATAGACGTTAAATTCACATTGATACCACATTGATCCTAATAACGCACGCGTACTGGTCTGCATTTAGTAAAAAGCAGCTTGTAAGAAAAAAAGGTTATCCATTCCTTGATTTTACTCTAATATAGGTACACATAGTAGATGTGTATTTATGATAACAATCGATAGTTATACATTTTCCTTTATTTACAACTCCAAACACAGTTCAATTCAGTTATTATTGTACATTCCAGTGATATTTGAACAGCATAGTTACAAACATTTTGACCTATTGGTGACCATGGAAACGGTGCAGGACGGTGAATTTCAATCGCTCGAATCTTAAGAAAATAACACGTAAGATAGATTGTAATTATCTCCAAACTATATAAATATTGTATACAACTCAACATTAACGCGTTATAAAATTAAATTTGCAACAGTTCGATAGGAGCAATTCGGTTTTTTCTTCAAACAAACATTTAAAAAAAGCCGGAATCACTATAGGTCGCGTGGATAGTTTTTATGTTGTGCGTCATTGTTTTGGAAGGTTTAAATAGAAGTTATACATTAAAGTGGTTAAAAATCGCTTACAAAAATAACGATTCCGAGTGATCTCAGTCAATCTATAGAAATCGCGCCATAACAATAGAATGTATTCTATTAGGCGTTAGAATTATAAGTGGTTTAAAATTGTTATAATTGTCTAGAACCTTAAATTTACTAATCATAAGAAAATAATTTTAAAACTAAAACCAAAAAATATCGGTTGATCATAACGTAGGCTGAAAAATTTTTTTATTTAGTCACGTACGGCTGCAGATGTTGCGTTCAAATTTTATGTAAAAAAAAAAACTCAAAATTAATCCATTTATAAATGAAATACACCTAAACATCTAAAAACAGCTACAAATAGCCTAAAACTAAATGAAACTTTTTAAACGTTTTTTTGAAGTTGTATCGTACATTATCGTCTAAAACAGTGGTTCTCGACCTGGGGAGGCGTGACAAAGTTTCAGGGGGGGGGGGCGTGAAAATTTTTAATTTTATTACTAATCGTCCCAGTTTAAAAGACAAACCAATCGATTTTTTTTCATGCTAAAATAAACTCGGTAAAACGCATGATTCGACTGGTCATTTTGCAGTGGAAAATGAAAAGCTCACGGAAGCTTCTTATGAGATTGCCTCGTTGATAGCTAAAGACGAGAAACCGCATACTATTTTTGAGTACCTTGTAAAACCGTGTTTACTTACTGCTTGTAAAACTATATTTAACGAAGAACGTTGCAGAAATTTCTCCGTCAAACGGTACAATAAAACGCAGAATCGACGAAACGGCTTGAAGAATCAAATGATAGAAAAATCAAAAATCATATAAGTTTTCGTTCTCTTCACTTCAGTGTGATGAAACAACGGGCAGAATTCTCAGTTACTGTTTCAATGTAAATTTATCGATGATAAAAAATTTAAGTGCTTTGAACACTAGAATTTTTAATGTTTCGTGCAAAGTGACCGTCAAACTCTTATTTATCACACAGAGAAGTTCGTCGGTCCTGTCTAAATAGGTAGTATGCGAGATCGGAATATTTTTAACGAGTGCTGGTAAATCAGACCTGTTATGCAACAAGTTCGCGGATGAAAAATGTATTTTTTACACGGCACGTTTAGCAGAATTCTTCGGACTCTTTGAAATCTCCTCGATGATCGTTTTCGGAGGGACGCCGTTTTTAACGGGTTTTCCGCGGTTTTTCCCCGTCGCGTTCGGGAAACCGTTGAGAAAATCGAAAATTCTCTCTCTAAACCTTGACGATGGAAAACGGTTCGCCGGCGACGCGCTCTTTTCTTCGGTAGTTCATTTTAACGGTACAAAAAGAAAATCGTCGTAAAACCGTTACTTACAGCTACCTGGCTGACGGCGCTCAGAATCTGAAAAAACACGTACGTTCGTTTCAAACTGCACTTACCGACGCATCTGGGACAGCACTCGCCCGGCAGTATCTGCATGCTGCTGGACGGGCACTGGAGCACGGGGCACGCCTTCTTCGCGCAAGTGAGCGCCGGCCCGGCAACGGATCTCTCGCAGTGACAGGTCAGACACGGGTCGTCGAACAGGCTGACGTTCTTCCAAGTGGCCACCTCGTGACCGATCACCCGGCAACCTGTGCGGATCGGACGGAAAATAAATAAATAAAACGGAAACCGGTTAGAGCGAAAACGACGACGGCGGCGCACACAACCTGCCCGTTATAAAACGCTTCGTAATGCGATTATTGTTTTTGTACTGTAATGACAAGCGAGAGGGAAGTTCGGAGGCATCTGTTTATACCGGCGAATTCTCTAATTGTGTATGTAAAACGTGAAAAAAAAAGATTGAACGCGTTTGTTTTTTTTCCCTCCTCGCTATACAGTAACTTTTCGACCGCACGCAGCGGGTAAACGCGAGTGCGACGGGAGTGAAATGTTCTGTTTTCTCGTACCCACCAGCAGCTAAGCTAAGCCAAGCCCGTATGTACGGTAAAAAACGAAATTTCGGTTGAAAAGTCCCCGGTCGATCGCGGTCGACGGTTGTTGTTTTTTAAAAAAATTACGGTCAACCGACAAAAAACCACCGATCGAGACCCGTTGAGTTTTTTCGAAGACGAGTCGCGAAAACGTTTCGAGTTAAGAAGAAAATATCTCGCTCTTACACCGCGTCTGTGACGAAACCGCCGACCACTCTGCCGTGTCGCATCGGCATAAACGCATAAATACACTGTGTCCGTTGAAATGATTTATTTGTCCGTGGCGTGTCGTATTAAAAAAAATCAGATCGGACGTAAAATAACGTCGGTATGTGTAAAAAAAAACTCCCTTTAGTGTATCTCGTTTCAACCGGGGGGTGATTTCGTTTAAAACCGCGGCGGCGAGGTTGACAAAAAAGCTAACGAAAAAACCAACTTTTCGACCGGTTTTCGACGCGCAGCGAAAATTCGTTACGTTCACCACCACATCGTGTAGAGAAAATTTTTGACCGTCCGCAGTCGACGATTCGTCAAAAAGGTCGAACACAAAACGTCGGGGGTTCGACGAAATCGAGCGGTGAAAATAAAGAACGCGATTTCTTCTTCCGGTACGATCGAAACACGTAACCCATTTATTAGCAGCGGTACGCGTTTCTTTCGTTGCGAAAAGCAAACGTACATTAACAATATTTTGACTCGTAGATTTTCGTAATTTTCGTTTCGCCGAAAGTCCTTCCGATGACCGACGAAACGTTATTCTACTCGTATATAACAGTCGGTACCGATCGGAGACCGTTTTTTTAAAAAACACACGCGCGAGAACGGGATCGGTTTGTCGAGGTGTGTTCGCGTGGCGGCTGACCCCAATCAATTCGAAATTCTTCTTTCTTTCCTTGGTTCCGGCCTTTAAGACCATACCGCTAAATACAAATCTTGCCATCTGTCCCTATCCTCTGCAGCTTCTCTCCATTTGATTCCTGGATCTATCATTTTGAAGTCCTTCTTAACACAGTCTTCCCACCTCAGTCTGGGTCTTCCCAGAGGTTATTTTCCTATTGGTTCATTCTCTATTACCTGTCTAACTAGGGATCCTTGTTTACGCCAGGCATGGCCCCCCCAACTGAGTCTTCTTTTTGCAATCTCCTTAACTATGTCAGGTCTCTGAAACTGTCTTTTGAGTTCATCATTATATAACTTTCTCCATTCATTTGTTTCACTGTCAAAGAAACGGTCCATAAATTTTTCTTAAAACTTTCCTCTCGAAAACCCCTAGTCTCTGTTCTTCAGCTTTCCTCAATGCCCACGTCTCAGAGCCATACAGGACAATAGGTCGTAATAATGTCATATACATTCTTATTTTTAAATTTGTAGAGAGTGTCCTCGATTTTAGTATTTTTTCTAATCCATAATATCCCTTGTTAGCTAATTGTATTCTTGACGACACCTCTGTCTTAAGTTCATTATCTTGGGTGATCCTAGATATTTGAATTGTGATTTTTTCTTAAATTTATGTCCTTCTAGCTCAATATGTTGTTCTAGTCTATAATTTCTGTTACTTCGACTGACAACCAAATATTCTGTGTTAAGCCTACTTTCTCCGCGGTCTTTATAAGTTTCTTTCCCAGACATTTTTTATCACCTCAATATTATCTCCTAGGAGAGCAATATCGTCTGCGTATGCTATGAGCCCTATTTTTTCCTGACCTAGCTCAATTCCTTCCGAGATGTTCATTTCTCGAACTATTTTTTCCAGTACCAAGTTAAACATCACTGGAGATAGTGCATCGCCTTGTCGGAGACCTGTTGTCACTCCCACGGGCTTTGATATTGTGTTCGCTATCTTGACTTTTATATCTGTCTGGTAGCTCCAATGAGGTTTACGATTTTACTTGGAAATCTGAATTCTTTAAGTATATTTACTAGTCTTTTCCTATGAATAGAATCATAAGCTTTTTTTAAGTCCACAAACAATTTGTGTACATCCTTGTTCAATTTCCTCAATTCGAAATTGCTCCGTTAAAAGATTTATCGCGAACAACACGCGAGTGATTGCGCGTGACGTTATTGTTGTACTCGATTATCGTATAACTGCTAAGAGGCTGGTGACGGGCTGAAAGCATTAAAAACGAACGGCGATATTTGTGTTGTACGTTCGTTGGACGAACGAAAAACAAACAAATAACGACCGTAAACAAAAAATTATCCACAGACTACGTTAAATACGATTTGATGGATGTTTTCCACACGCAGGTACGTTTTAATTGTTCGGGAATGACGTTAAGCCACACGGTAAGTACATTCGAACGATGCAGGACTGTTTTCTTTTTAATGTAAGTGTTTTATAACAAAAAAAATACCGAAAAATGATAAGTAAGACGACACAGCCGCGCGGTGACGGTTTTACGACGATGGTCGCGGCGGGGACGAACGAACCGGTGGGAAAACACTCGTTACTGTCGTTTGATTTAGAGTGCCGCCGATAGCGGACGGACGCGTAAAACACTACTAATGACCGCCTAATTGAAAAAATTATAAAACAAACGATAAAACGTTTCGTACGATTGTCGTCCGCTATAATTTCAACCCGTCCGACAGCGCGGGGAGGAACATTATTACTACGTCTCTCGTTTCTTATCTCACCACTCGAATATCGTTTTATACACTCGTCGTCGTACACACACTCGTGCGAGTACGTTTCTGGCGTACATTTGGTTATCGTGTCTCACGTCCGTCCGCCGACCACCCGATCGTCGACGAACCTCCTCCGCCGCCGTCACGACCGCCGTAGACAACAACGATTTCGACGGTAATATCATTTTAAAAACTAAACGCGCACCAGCCGTCGTCGGTAAAAAGCGTGAGAAATAACTCGATGACGAAAATATTAAAAACCGATACGGCGGAGAAGAACCCGTAGGTTGTGGACACTTTTTAATCCTCGCACGAATCCACTCTGTCGGGGTACAGAGGTACACGTTATCGAATCGATTTCGCTCCGTTTTTGACAAATGCGAGCCAAAAATAACGCAAACAAGCCGTCGTTTGCGAAGAATCATTTTTCCTTATCGCGTCGTTCGTTCAATCCGTGCGTTCGGCGATGAAAACGCACGTGTGTGTTGGGGGCAGATCAGAAACAAAGAACCTGTTGGACGGACACCGCGTTGTGGACCTAAATGGAATCCGGCCGTTATAAAAGATGATGTTTTTTTCCAAACCGAAATGGAGATCCGGAAAGGAACAAAAGTTTTGACGATCCTGCGCGGTAAAGTCTCTTTGACGTTGATCGACGAACGTAAAAGTTTGTCCAAACGAGTTTTATCTTCGTACAACGATTGTTTTGATACTCGCGACAGTGTACACCTACGTGTAATATAAACGGAAACCCTAGCCCCCCTCGAAAATGCTCTACTCTTAATATTTTACTTTTAAATTCCAACTCTTATAGAATTGACCACGCGCGTTTATAGTGATTCGAGTCGATTCAGTGCCATCCAGTGTACATTTACGCTTATCCAGATAAATCAAGAAGTTTTGACGACGGTTTTGGCCATGCCAATGTGTATTATACGACACCACAGTTCGCACGGATGCTTTTATTCGTAAAGAACACATTATTATTATACATACCTATATATATATTTATCTGGACTAAAATTTCCAAAAGTACAATCTTGTAGATTTACCACGACGATGGAATGTTTATTCAAACTGTCTCGGACGTAACACGTCTCGAGCGGAATTGATCCAATACGATACAAAAGTTGAAAATTATAAGTTTGTGGAAACAACGATAACCATTCTTTGTTGGCTCCGCTTTGGATGGAAGCCACAAATGTTTTCGAGTGTCAGGCTCAGCACTCGTGGTGTAACAACCGTTCGGTTCTGCGATCATATCGTATTATTATGTAGCTGGGGCTGCTACTCGTCGAGTAAATAAATCACGGTCCGAACACGGTGATGAGATTCAGTCAAAGATAACGCGGCATGTTCGCGTCGTTTCGGATAAGACAAATGAGAGGACAATGAGATTGTATACTCGTCTTTGCTCGAAACACGAAACAAAAGTGTAAACCAAAAACTAAAATATCTAACGTCCGAGTGCTTTGGATTTTTGTACATTTCGATTCGACGAAACGACGGGGAATTTTGCGGTTCTATCTTCCTCCTCGTATCTCACGGGGCAACAATGAAACACAAATCATTATCTAAATTACGCATTAATGTACTGCATTGTCGGCCGACTGTTCATCGGAAGTGACACGAAAATAAAAACAAAAAAGCAAATCAACCACCCATCGTCTTCCTACCCGTCAAGAGTGGTACAGCCGACCAATACAGCCGAGTTTATTAGCGGTGACGAGTATGATTACTGAAAAGCCCATCGCACGTTTTTCAACTGCCCTCCGCAATATGAAATCTTTCAATCGTTTCACGAATGTTCGTAATGCGCGCAAAATATCCACAAATTGGTCGGATAATTACAATATTCTCCACGGTATCGTTGTTGCTTAAGAATAAACGGACAGAAACGACGGGGTCTCGGCGAGGAATGAGCTCCCCCGAAAATTCTCAAGTCGGACGAGTCAAAGAACAGTTTCCGAAACTTTATTTTTTTTTACTGAGCGCTAGCGAATTTTACGAAGACGCGTTTCGGTCACTTTTCGTGACCGTGTCAGTTCCTAGGAGATTACTGTCCGATCTTGACGGTCAAAACGTTTTCTGAAAGCCCGACTTGTACGCATGGTGGTGCACCGTGTTTATCATCGATGTTTTCAATTTTAAAAAAAGTAATTACAAAAAAAAACCAAGAAAAATCTTGGGGGAAAAAACAGCATAAAAAGTACGGCAAACGCGATTCCGCCACAAAATCCATTTAGTTTTATGTTCACCGCAATAACGGTTTCTCAGAACTTAAAGTCTTTGTTCGTACGTACACGGGTTCGATTTTAGAATATTTCAACGAGCTGAGAACATTGAAACTTTCGAAATATTTTTTTTTTTTGTGGGTTTTTTTAAGTGTAATTTTGAAGTAAAAGCTTCGACGTGCGAGGTCGGCAACACGTACTCGGTCGTCAAATACGCGGTTATAAAAATATTTGAGAATCGCACTCGAGAATTTTTTTTGTTTGTCGTTTCAAGTTGGTAAAAATGCAAGTGTTTTTTTCCATAACCCGATTTTATTTTTTAAAACTCGAAAATTCGGCACGTGATTAATTACGTGAACAAAAAGTTTGCCAGCGACAAACTACGAAAAAACACACGACCGGTAGCTTCGAAAATCCTACGACGAGTACGGAGTATCATCGGGAAAACGCGCGAGGCGTCATAAATACGATTTCACGGGTGTTAACCGTGCAGATCACCGTTTTTCAAAACTTTTTTTCCGGTTTTCATTTTTGCCGTTCGAACCGAGATTCCGTATTTCGGAACCGTTTGTCCCCGAAGGCCGCCGCAACGACCACAAACCATCTCCGTGACCAATACATTTTGTACTACAACTCAGTCGTCGCTTATGCGTCACCACGACCTACCACCCATATGGAGTGCGGGATTTCTTGTCCAAAAAAAAACTGCCGATTCGGCACCATCTGACACGTACGACATCGTATAGTTTTCATTCAAAAGACATTTTTCCAAACGTACCCACGGACCGACCGGAGAGAATTTCTTCAGACGCGGAGAGTAATAGAGAGAGAGGCGCCTGTTTCGACTGGAATGCTGAGAGTGCATCGTCGTTCCGGAGATGTTTTGACGGGTCTCGTAACCGGTAGCCGCGCGTGTATATATAATATTACACGGTGTACGAGGATGCACCAATACGAGAGCTCGTTTAACAATGTTTACGTACGCTGCCGGGTGGTCCCCGGCTCCGTCCCGTCCTGTCCGTTTCGTGTACATCCTCGTACCAGGAGGCACCGCCGTAATCCGTAAGACGTTGTTTTAATACTGCTCGTAATACGTTATTCTCTCTCTCTGGCGCTTTCCCCGCCCGATCACTACGTTACAATATATAACGACGGATAAAATAATAACAACGCATTAAAACGCGGCCGCCGTCTCCATTGTTTTTTTGTTTAAATTTTTTTTTATTCATCGTATTGTCTCTGACAGCAGCAGCAGCGGCGGCAGCGGCAACGTAACAATATAATAAAATATTATACAGGTAGTACTACACTACACTCGCGTGCGTGTTATATTGTTTTTTATTTCGACGGTCCGCTCGTGTGCGTGCCCGTGTAAAACAACATAATAATAATAATACGTTATCGGGAACGGTATTTCGAGTAATATAATTTTTTCTACGTACATACCTACAATATTATTATAATAACGATACGGATCGACTGTGCTCGAGCGATTCCCACGATTCGCGGGGGGGCGCCGCCACACGCGAGCACCGCGCCGCCGTCTAGATTCCGAGGGTCGGTTTGTCCGTCCCGTCAACCGGCTTTTACACGCGAGCCGTATGTATGTATACTTTTGGCGACGATTTCAGGTCGCTATGGACTTGTCCGACGAATACCTTCAACGGTAGAGATTTTGCCGTCCGGTAATGTTTTTTTTATCGAAAACAGCTGTCAAAAATACAATCGTTTTCGTGGCCGCGGTCTGACGGGGTTTGTTTCTAAAACGGGGTTGGACGCCGCTAGCGGCTCTTACCGCGTTTCAGATCGGTCGCCTACTACAAAATCGATTCCGTCTACGAACGCTCAGAGTCGGTACCACAACACTGATACAGGACTCTGGTGATACTTGGGTCGAAGCTTTTTTGTTTTTTGCCTACTTTTTGAGTTAAACCCCAAAAACATTGGAAATTTAAGAGAATTTTACGGCGAAAAGTTCGAAATAATTTTTCACGATAAAGTTTTCCCACGGTACAAATGCTCCGCTTTTCAAAGTCGGTACCTCCAATGAAAGGTCTGCTCTGTGGTCTCGAAAATTTGAAAAAGTTACGAGAAAATACGTTGAAAATTACGGCTAACGCGAGTTTTTTGACGTTGAGTTTTTCGGCCATGACTTCCAAAACGATAGACTAGCTGAAACTTTTACGCGACATTGGAAAATGTTTGATCAGTGTTTCGAGTGATTTTGAAAATGTTTGACCGAACGATTTTCAAAGTCATCCACGCGGTTTTCGTTCAACAAAAAATTTCCGCAAAAAGTGTACGCGTAACATTAAAAATTTCGAAAATCCGTGGTCCGACCGTCCGAACCACACAACTTTCAAACCGGTGACCCAAAGCGCTACTCCGTCGTGCTACCCGCGAGACCTAGAGTGTTCCCGGGTGTTTTTTTTTCAAAGATATTTTTACCGGGCGACAAGAATACGTTTTTCTGACGGTCCACAGTACAGTAGGGGACAGTATAGCGGTGTTTGAAGAGAAGTTTGTGATACAAATTTAAAAACACTACGCAATTTCGTTCGAACCTTGTGGATTTTAAAAAACAATCGTACAAAAGAACGATGTTCCTCATTTGTCCGTGTTCGTCGCTCAATACCGGACAATTTTTTTACAAACCGTTTTTCTTTTGAAAATAATGCGACGGATCACACTATAGGCGACAAAATATTTAATCACCACGGCATCCCTTGTTGAAAATAAGCGGTCGTAAAAACTGTCACCCGACGCGTGAACAACTCCACCGGATTTTCAACCCGAAACGGTACAAAATCGGGAAAACGTTTTCTAAACAAGTACACCGCAAGTACCGAAAAAAACCGTTTCCTAACGATAAATCCCCGTTTCGTGACGCGCGTTTGCGATACGGACGACCGCAGTTATAGTGTCACCAATTTTAAAATTGGTTTAAAATTTTAAAATTTTCAAATTTTCAAAATTGTACATAACATTACGGACGGACGTCAAAGTCGGCGTCACGGCGGTTCCGGTCGGTCGGTTTTACGTCAATAACGAAAAGAAAAGAAAAACGACCGCTGGGCCGCCACTTCCCTGGGTCCTGACAAACGTCCCGATCGGATTTCGGCAAACCCTTTTTTTTTTTCTCCATTCTCTGCAGCGTCTGTTCTGCGCGCGCGCGGAATCGAGGCGTTTTTCTTCTGCAAGTCAGTTTTTTTTTGTTTCCAAAACGTTTTAGAAGCGACGGAGGAATTTTCTTTACACAGCTTTTGCCGCCCCCCAAAAACGTCCGCGGAAGAAAACCGACCGGAACCGCGTGGAAAAAAAAACATTTTATTTAAAAACCACCCCCCACACGACCGTAACTCACTCACCTGGACACGTGGGACAGCAAGTGCCCGGCTTCGGGGGGAACGGGTTCTGGCAGGGTGTGATGCACTGCGTCCGGGTCTCCGTGACCACGCCCGCTTTGCACGATCTCACCACGCACGGGTCGTCCGGGTCCGTCCATTCCGCGCCGCTTTCCCGCGCGACGCCCCCGTGAACGCATCCTGCGAACAATTGTAATCGTCGTTAGGTTAGGTATTTTATTATTTATATATTTTTCCGATCGTCAGCAAAGGACGCACGCGTTTCACAACGATGTTTTTTTATACCTCCCCGCGATCTCGACTTTTTCCTCCGGTTTTACCGCACAAAAGACGTGATCGGACTTCATTCGGAGCGGTTTTTTTTCTCGAAATTATTCTCGGAGCAACAAACGAAAACCGCCAGACGGGTTAGACGAGTTTACTGCTGAAACTTCTTCGGCCGATCGTCTTTTTTCGAATTTATTATCCCGCGTAAAACCTCTGCCTTTTACGTTCGTAACGCAATCTAAACGGGACGGTTTTACTACAACATCGCGTGGTCGATTTTTGTGAAAATCGGTTCACACGATTTTGGGTTTATGACCGACGATATCGCGTCGTCATTCTGTCCTCCAACTCGTCGTCGTCGTCCCGGGCGGCCGCGTATTTCTTACGGTGATGGACAAACAGTTACGGGGAACGCAATTTTTACATTTCCATACACAACATCCGAGACAGTCAGGCTGATCAGGATGAAAGTTACAAACGAAAACTTTTATCGTTGAAAATTGTTTTTACCAGGACTTGTACTCTAGACAACTGAGCTGGCTCGGAACCGCGATTTCGAAGGCGATCTCGTTCTCGAGAAGCGTTTGAACCACAACTTCTTCTGATCTACAGTGACCCGCCCTAAGCGTAATGGTTACCCCGTAAAACTACCCACGAGACCCAGAGTGATCTCGGCTTTTTTTTTTATACTTTTACGTTCAAGATCTCAAAAATATTACGTCGTTTCCGACGGGTGAATATTAGGTCCTAAAACGTCTCGGCGATTTTTTACTAACCTGTCTTTAAACGAAACTATGAATTTCGTCGTAACGAGAAATAAAAAAAAAACGTGTTTAAAACAATAATATGATGTTACGCGTAAAGTACAATATTATGTACAGAATGTAATAATAATTATTGGAAAAATATTTCAGAACTTTGTAAATTGCGTTGCCTGCGATGAATATCGGTAATAATTTTTGTTTAAAATACGGCCGGAGGCGGTTTTTATAAATCGTTTCAAATTTAATAAATAATGTTATTCGTGTATTATTTATACATTTTATTCGTTTATCATTACAATACCAATAATATATTATGTTGGCAAGCATAATTATGTATGTACACGCCATAATAGTACTATAATAAACAATTATTTCAATGTGGAAGAAACAGGAAATCGGTTTTGGTTTTTCACCTTGCCTCAGAGCTCTAGATATTTAAATATTACAGTATCTGTATATCTGTATAATAATGTATGTATTTTTTAAATTGGCGAATTATGCGATAAAAAACAAGTTGTAAGTTCATTACAAAAATAATAATAATAAATCAACAATGAATTGTAAACACGGCCGAAGTGTTTTTGTTGTTGTTGCACTGAGCTTAGGATATACGCACGCGCGTTCTCAAAAATATTCGTAGAAACGGGGAAAAAAACTATACACGATTAGTTATATAACAAAACTACACGAGTGTTCGGTTCGATTGCTCTATTTGGATTTCACCTTGACATTGATCTTTGAAATGATTCGAAAAGTACGATACTAATATACCTATAGTCTTCTATGACTAACACGATCATTTTCTACTTATAAATTACCATAAATATCAGTTTCCCCAAACTTGTTGGAGTTTTTTCGATAGTTAATTGAACATTTTAAGCCAAATCTACCTACACCGTGAAAGTTCTACGCAGTTTATCAATTTTTAGTTATAAAAATATTAATAAAGAAAAAAAAATCGTGTTCAATTATAATTTTCAATATGTTTTTGTTAAAAAAACAGTTTTTTTTTACACGAAATAATTTGGTTTTTATTGAAATAAACACACATTAATTGTTTTGAAATGTTCGAAATTTCATATCGAACGCTAAAACTGTCTAAATATTATAAAATTTGAAACAGTTTTGTTTTGTTTCACAAAGAAAAATTAATAGTTTCAAGTTGTTTAGGTAATTAATTTGTTATTTATGATGAAACAACAAAATTGATTCTCTTCAAAACACGCAGGTACACCCTGAATTTTACCGGGTTTTTATTGGACTACACAGACAAAAACAAAAAAAAAAATATTTTTGTTAAACTAAAATCTACAATCTGTAAACAATTTTAGATAATGTTCTTGACCTAGTATATTATGAGAAGACTGGTATGCCTAAAAAACAGTAATTGATTGCGGAGTATGAGAACTGAGATTTATTCCTTTATAATCGGTGGTATTGGACATTAAAATTTTCAAAAAAAAGTGAGTGTAAAGGCCATGAGTGAATTAGACCACTTTTTTGGGTGGATAGTGGATGTCACAGCGAAATAAAGTCGATATTTTAAAAAATGTCTCTAAACAAAAATTGTGTAAACCATATGGTCTTACAAGTGACAATAACGCGATCATTGACAAACTCGAAGATTTCAAAGTTCCATACTTCGGTCAAAATGTATTTCAATGACGTGTCGAGAATTCGAGTGTTTTGAAGCGATTTTGGATACTTAGACATTTTCGTTGTCAGACTATAAACAAACGTTTCAAACGATGTACCATCTCGGTGCAATCACGTATTGTTACACCATGAAAAAGTGTTTCCGGGGAAAAAAAAAAAATAGAAACATCTTTGTTAAGTAATAAATTCAACCTTCTCTACGCTCCGAATCTCCAAACCTGATACCTGTGCGAAAAACTTTGCTGTAAATATTATTCGACAAACGAAATTCACATACCTTTGCATCGTCTGCAACAACGTTTTGAGTCCACATAAACGTCTTGAAGCATGTAGCAGCCCTGCTCGTCCGGGCATTGATCTTTGACGCACTCGACGAATCCGTTCTGAAACACGATTTCGATCGGATCGTAAATATATACGAATTCGGATGGTCAAGAGTGTGGGATAAGGGTCCCTGTTTTTTACGGCGAAATAACATCCCGACCCCTTTAAAAATGTGTACAGCGGGTGGCAATGTTCTCGCAGGGACCGGACGTCTGAAATCTGATGTTCCGGAAAATTTCATAAAGTTTTCCTAGGACCATCCGTATCTCCTTGTAAAGTAACACTATAAATCTCCGTCTTTCCACGAAAAATCCTCAGGTAATGAAGAACTCCCCCGGTAAGGTCCAAAGCAGTACTCTAAATACTGCTGATATTTCACAATTCACATACTCTCGTTTTTATTCCGTTTGATACTGTGCAATCGTATGCCGTAACTCGTGAGCAATCATTTGAACATTTTGTGTTATTTACGACAGTACGAGCCCGCGACAGTGACAAAGGTGTGGACAACAACAACAATCATATTTTCGCTTTACGAAACCGACTAAATAAACGAACGTTTGCCCCCGTGGCTGTATCGAAATCTAAAATACGCACCCGACGTTCAGAGGACGCGGCCAGCCGTCGACGAATCGCTCCGGTCGTCATCGGCACGAGGAAGATGGAAGATGAGAAAAAAGAAAAAAACGCCATCGCAGCGAATTTTCACGCGTATACACACGATTCGATTATATTGCGCGATAATAGTAACGTAAATTTTGTTCTCGTTTACATTGTCTACTCGGAAGTAAGTAAAAAAAATCGAAAAAAAGTGTACTTATTGCGGCTGACGGCTTATGAGAGTTTGTCAAATTTTAAATAACAGGGGTCCGCCGCGGTATCCCGGAAGAGCTCCGCCGCTGTGCCGAAGCGAACGGAGGGTGAGCGTAATTTGTCGACGGAATCGAGACCGCGGTATTTCTTTGTCACAAAGTGGCGCCCAACAGAGCCCAACTCGGTTAAGATTCTCTCGTTACTCTACCGACCGGGCTAGCGAGGCGAACCGTTGCGATGGTTTTCAAGAGGACGTTATACCCGAAATAGCTGTCTTTATTTCCAATAATGCAAGTGTTTCGATAATACAACGAAAATCAACAAGAACTTCCTCGGGAGTGTTTTTCCCCTCGGAATATTGCTTTTTAAACTGTTTACAAGCGTAACGCAACAGTTAACGTAGTTAGGCGCACATACGTTTGATTGAACGGAGCATAGATTATGTTCTTTTCGGTTTTATCGAGAAATCGACCGCGCGAAAACGCGATGTTCCCCGTGTCGGACTGCACTGGCTGTACGATGTTGGGTATTATCGCGTCTTCTTCGCAGTAACCGCAGACGGTGGAATCCAAAAAACAAAAGTTTATATCGCTGTTTTGTTTTTTTCAACACGCGTTTCCGACACATGGATTTTTATCCGGTCCTCGCGCCACTCGTGTATCGCGTATTGCACGCTGTAGATCGGCGGCACTGGACGGAAATGAAGAAATTACTGTCGCGCGCAATACGAATACCGTTTTCACACTCAACGCGATTTAATTGTTTATACCCACACACATATATCGGGAAATCGTAATAATACGTGCAAGGATCTTTCGGAATTCTTTTTCGACGCCGCCACGACCTTACAGCGCCGCGCGAAGATTTATCCGGTTTTTTTTCTTCCTTCCTTTCGTTCGCGCAAATAAATAGCCGTACAACGAGTATTACGGAGGCGACGGTGCAATTAAGTCGCAAAGCCGGGGGGGAGGATAAATATCCGAAGCTTGTGGAGAGAAAAAAAACAAGTATAAACGCGTAATGATGAGAAAAAAAGAAAGAAAAATTCTTACAGTATTGATTAATCGCGGTTGCGATTTACGCGCGACCGCGGTGATTGCGCGCGCGCACACGATACGACGAATGATTTACGACGGCTTTTGCGTCGACGATCATCACCACCGATCGGGGCGATCCCCCATAGTTAGTAGTAGTTACAAATGGAAAACGATACTGTCGTCGGACTATCGACGTTTTAATCGACGTAACCCAACTGTTTTCAATGAGTTTTTCTAAAAAAAAGTGAAATCGATTAACCCAACAAGGTACTGTGTCAAGTGCGCGTCACTGATCGCGCGGTACGGCGACGATCGCCACGGACGGCAATGGTTATCGCGACGACCATCGATTTTTAGACCACCACTTCGAATGAAATCAGGATACCGACGGTGGTTTTTGATGGGTAAAAACGGGTGTGATTTGAGCCAAACGTTTTATCGTTTCCAAGGTCCTATAGGATACTCTCTCGACGAATTAAACGCACGTTATCGCGATCCGTGTCGCTCGAAATCAGCGTCGGTCCCACGACTGTACCAAGGCAGTGACAACTTTTTTTTTTCATTTCAGCTCGTCAAGTTCGTTTCGAGTTAAACAAAATTTAACTTTACTTCAAAATAAAGATAATATTTCATATTTTTAATTCGCGCTGCAGTATTATATTTGACATTTTCTCCAAACAATCAATAATTTTCGTGTATTCTTTTGAAATTTTCTTCTTGGTAATATTTTTTCCTTGAAGAACTCATTAAAAACGTTTTTTTCAATCATTACATGTATTACCTTAAAGTCGACGCGTTAAATTAGAAAAATACACGCTTAGTATGTTAAAAATTGACGAAGAAAAAAATTAGCTGACGAGTCAATTAACTTTGTACGAAATTACGAGTGGAATTTATAATAGCGTAAAAGTGCACGCAGTTATTCCAACAACCATATTTCGATGTCGATTTCACGGTGCGAGTTTAATTATAAGTAATTACGATCAAAACGGTGAGAATAAAACAAAATCTAGCGGTAAAACTTTTTACTTCTGAAGAACTTCGTTTCGCCTTCGATCGGTTTAGGTTATGTGCGGGTGTTGCGCGAGTTAGTTTAGTTTAGTCAACTTGGTTCGTAACACTTTGTGTTTGAATGAGTTCAAATCCTTTGATTCAAGCGCAAACTTTACTTTTTAGACGATAACTTTTTAATAACTTTTTTTTTTTTGCGAATATTATCTCGACAACAACGTGTTTTCACGCGCCATGTCGAGTTCTGAACAATCGTATTCAGTTTTTCCGATTACGAACGAAGCTTTCTCCAACTCTCGGCGGTGTAATCATAACGCTTTCAAGGTTTCACGCGTGTGAAGACGCCAAAGCCAAAAGTCGATACAGCCTCTCTCAGGAATTCACGGCGTACATGCATCATATTTGATTTTGCACGAGCGGCTGAAACCGTTTCGATTTATAAGTTTCGATTCTCGATTTTTATTTGAAAAACTGAAACTTCCGTGGCATTCTCGGGTAAGGAAGACGACCTTGGTCCGAAAGCGAAACTCGCCGACGTCCTTGCAGGCAGGGGCGCGCCGCGGTGAAAGGAGCGAAACCGGCGCGAAACATTTCGGCGCCGATTTTCAGGTCGGTTCAAACGCCGGATCATTATGTGACGACCTGCCTAGTGAGTTCGTGGGAAACGCGTTTTCGTTTTCGTATAAACGTTTACACGTAGAAAGTTTTTGATTCCCGAAAAAATTCCAAAAACCATATTGTTACGCATTTTTTTTTTTTGTAAGCGCCGCCCGATCATTTCGCGAAGTCGTTGTTTTCTCTATTGAATGCATAGCACGCCTGTCGTTGAACTTTTCGGCATCGCTCAATCGTACAGAGTTACCGATCTGTGAATTTTAACGGTTAAAAAAAAGATAACGAACACGAAAAATGAACGCGGTTCCCCACGGTGATCTCTATTCCGTTTAAAATACCCCGCGAACCGCCGGGACATACTTTTTTCATGAACTCAAGATTGTCAGCGAAACGTTTTTTGGCCGCTTTACTTTTTGAGGGTTTTTTTTTTTGCTCCGCATATTTACACTCTTTTTATTTCGAAGAAAGCGTTTTTCGAGGTTTTTTTTCAAACAAAGGTTGATTACGGCAATCACGCATGCGAAATGGTTTGATCGTTCCGTATAAAACTCGATAAAATCGTTATTTTTCGTGGCGAAAAAGTATGAAAATCATTTTGCCTGGGTGATAAAATCCATTATTTTTGACGACGGGGAAGAAAAAGAGGAATGGAACTTATTTCGTATGCACTTGTGTGTGTTGAAAGTCCGTACGCTCCAGTCGTTATCCTGCTGAGGTATTTTTAAGCCGTTCGATGCGTCGATTCTCCTCTATACTCGCGTGTTACATTATTATATTATACGATAATACGCGTTTACCGGCGGTAACGAAAAGATTCCGGTTTTTATGAAAAAACGTTTACGCATACCTATGTGTTACATTATAATATTTAATTGTATATATTATAATAATAAACACATATCGATCGTCGGCGATAACGACTACCAGGCTGCAGCTGCAGCGGCGGGCACGGGAGTGCGATCAAGATCTCCGGAGATTAAACCGATTACACGTACAATAATATATGTTATTGAAATAATTTCACAACAGATTTACTCTGCAACATTAGTTCTGTAGACGTATCACGGGCGCACGAGGATTGTAAAAAAAAACAAAAAACCGCCTCGTATATAATTATTGGCGATAAATCAATAATCGCGTTGTCCGTTTTCTACCGAGACCTCGTCGTACGCGCGCCGTGCACATCAAAAGTCTTTCGACTAAACACGATAATTGTTTTATACACGTATTTTCTGAAGAATAAAACCCGTGTTTGGTGATTTTACAAAAACATACGAGCTACTGTGTACTCCACAGTTTGTAAAAACGGTGACCCACCCGTGTCTGTAACCCACTGCCTAGGATTTCTACAGTAACATATTCTTGTTATTTCTTTCGGGCGCGGAAAAACAGGTTTCTCGCAAACAAAATTTCTATACATAATAATGTTATGTCGGTAACCTGCACGTTTACGACACGGGACATCATTAAACACGTATAGGTCCATCATCGGGAAGTTTATTTAGTTAAATTTATCTTTTTTTTTAATGTGCGCGTCCGAAACCAGTTTTCGCCGCGCAGATTCGTTCTCTTCGCGTTCGTGATTCCGCGTTTGCAGTCTATAGACGCGCGAGGCGTACAAATACTAATACGCGTGTTATTCATACACGAATGGATCATATCTCGGAAGATTTCCCCCCGCGTATTGGACAACGTTTAAGTTTATTTGGACACGAGATGAAATATTTAAGTACCAGATAGACGTCCAAAGAGGCGCTGAAATATACCTGTAGCTTCGCGCCGGCTACGAATTGTTTTAAACCAAAAGGGAAACGCCATTTCGGACGACGAGTTCGTTTACCGATTGAAACACAGACAACAGCAGAGAATACACACATTATACGAAAATCTCCTGCCGTAAGACACCCGTTTTCCGCGCTGTTTTCGAAAATAAATCGTCAGTTTTAGAACACAATGACACACCGTTTGGTCACGCGGAATTATCTGGATAAGTCGACGGGACGATTTCGGAACGGGGCTGTATTTTTTTTATTATTTATGACAATTCCGTTGTCGCGGCCGTTCACTACGAACAAGTGGGCGGATATTGCGAAACGTTGCGTGAATTGTTTTTTATAAAAACGAACGTTTGGGACGGTAGCGTTTCGCGCGTAAAAACCATACACGAACCTACATGGACGTGGATTTATTTAATTCGATTGTTTCGTGCGAAAAATGGATAAAACTTTTTATTCGTCCGGAACAAATGTTCTTCGTGGAAAAAAAGTATAAAAATTATTTCATCCGCCCCTAACATCGTTGTATTGGCGACGAGCGCGGTTTAAAAGTGAGATTAGCGCAGGTCCGTGGCGAAAACCGATGATACGCGCAATTACCACCAAACTCGTACTCGGCTTTTTCCCCCCCGGTTAACCTAACCATTCGATTAACAGGACGATGAACTCGCGACGATGAACTCGCGTCTGCGTTACATTTTTAGATAATCGCGAGTACCGGCGATCTCGTCAGCGGAGCAGCAGCCGATGGTGGTCACCATTTCGAATGGACCGCTCGTCTGTCTCGGAAGGCGCGATCGGTTTGTTTCAATTCGAAAGCTACGGTATCGATCGTCGCTTACAAATCGATTCCGAGCTGACTCGCAGACGAATCGTAAACAGTTTCGAATATCCGTTAAAAATTTTCGAAAACGACAATTGTCGTGTGACTGCGATGCAGGAATGGTTACTACTACGGTAACCGCAAACAAAAAAAATCGATATTGCACTTTTTGATATCGTTTTCATCGTATCACGGTGGAGGAAGCGCGATATTATTGAGCGAAGCTCAATCTTGGGAGACTCAGGTAATTCGCTTGAAACGCTTCTCCTCCGAAACTACGTGTCCGATCTCTACCAAATTTGGCATTTGCATGAACATCAATAGCAGGAAGGTTTTTAAAAGAGAAAATTTTAAATCGACCCTACCACGGAGGAATAATCACCATAAGAAAATTAGTCTTCAATGAAAAAATCCGATTGAGTTCAGTTAGAACTTTCGAATTTAACACGCACGTGCGCTAGGTCTATCGGAAGGGTTTGAAAAAAGAAATTCGAAAATCAAACGTACCATCGAGGAATAATCGTCGGATGACCAACTGGTTACCATGGCAACAAGTTGTATACAATGCAACTTGCGCGCGCTACTTATAGAATTTCGTCATTCTACAGTGGCGAAGCCCTGTGATTTTTTTTCCGCAAAAAAATATTTTGTATCGCGATTTTCTCGATTCCTCGGATATATATCTGAATTATTATTCGACATATAGTTACTTGAGCAGTCAGAGACTCCGAGGAAAATCAATTTTACAAAAGCGACTCAGTAGTTATTGCTTGATCTGCAATCGAAATTTGCATTTGAATACTATAGGAAATCATATCCTTCATTTGTTCAGTTTTTTTCAAGATAGAACGAAGGACCTAAACTGGGGCTCGATGTGAATTCATCGATATTGGTTCGCTCCGCTCAATATTTGCAACCGGCAGAATGCATTGCACACCTAGTTTTATACGAACCCCTGGATTAAAAAAAATAACATTACACGTGCACGCAGTCGGAAACGGAACGTATTATAATGCGCAATCGCGCGACGTTTTCAGAGAAATGATCAAAAATAATATTTAAGTCTCAACACATCATCCGCGTATACGCTGACAGGTTCACCTTGACATTATAATTTATAAATCGTACTCGTTTTTTAGTACGCCGACGTAACAGGCGTTGTTATGGATGTATAACCGGCTGTTTTTAGTTTATACGAATCGTAACGCGACGGTTCTCTTAAGTATATGGATTTTATCGCGTAAGTTACGAACAGCCGTTTTTCGGTAGGTCGAGGTGCGATTTTTAGGCGTTTTCTTTTTGACGGCGATGAACGCAAAAATCAACTAGGGTAGTTTTTTTCAGTCGTAACGTCAGCTACATACGAAATCGGACAATTGATACGAACATTTTTTTTATTATTTCGAGTTATGGCAGAAAACGACGGGAACGAATTCAAAAAAAATTCTTCAAATGACTTTCAACCAACACACGGCGTCAGAACACTGACACGATATCGAGACTTGACCGGAATCAATTTTTATTGAAACACACGCACGGTGGAAACAGATACTTTAAAATCGAAAAAAAAAACATTTAAGTCTCGTCAATAGTGTTGGAATTCGACTCACCGCGAGCTCGCCGAACCGCGGCACATGTTCGCAAACGCCCGCTTTCATATCGGACCCACCCATACCCATAAAAGGTCAAACCGAACCAAACTTACGAGTCTTTTATTTGAACCGTTCGGTTAAAACATCGAACCGTGAAAAAAAAACAGATACGAACGACCATTTAACGCCGAGTAATGTCTATGATTTCAAGTCTAAGTAGACAAGCACTCTGCGTTTTACCGTCTGTTTTTACTATCGTTTTTCGACCAACTAGACGAATTTATTTTCTTTTCCTCGGTTCGAACTATATTCCGCGTGTTCGGGTCGGTTCCACCGGGGGAGTACGAAAATCGAACAGCCCGTCACATCGCTGGACCGATCAACATTATAACTTTTTCCACCCTTCGGAGTAAACCGAATTCGACTTTACATTACCTCCGATTGTGGCCGCGCACAGCACCACCGCCAGCCTGGCGTGCGTCACCAGCGAAATCGCTCGACCGCACAAAACGCGACACATTCCGTGTGTACGCCAAAGGCCGAACCCACACATGCGCGCCGAGTCGTCGATAAAAAATAAAAACTACGTAGGCAGAGGCAGGAACTCATGCTTTTTTTTTCATTCAAATTACATTTTCATACGTTCGTAACGAGTCCATGTCTTCCACGTTACGATAACGTACCTGTATCGTACGCAGCAGCAGCAAGTCGACGACTGGTTCTGAGCGCTGTCCGCCTCGCTCTGATTTTTGTCGATTCGTCGGCGTGCGCTCAGCAGCAATGCAGTTCTATTATAACCAGTTGTCACAATACGATACTTGTGTACGCGTACTGTTCCTACACGCTGTAGGCGCGAGACGTCTCGCCGCGAGCGAGCTCGGGAACGACCGCAGTACGAGAACGTATTTATTATTTTTATTTATTATTTTTAGTTATTACAATAACACTAACGTAACTCTTTCGCGAAAAACGATCGGTGATTTATCGCTCTGTTCACCGGGTTAGGTCAGGTAGTATCTCAGCGGGCACACGTGACACCCCATTCCGGTTGAAAATCGTGTTGCACCGCGAAACGTTCGACGCGCTTTTTATGTAATTGCGTTCGATTTTTGACGCGGCCGTCTAAGAAGAAGTCTAAAATACGCGAAGAAATGCACTGTCGGTACCTAACGGATATCGTCGACAAAATCGCTGTATCGATAGTACGTATTGTAAACGGTTCAAGCGGGTGGAAATCGTAAAGGAAAAAAAAGAAAATAGTACGTAAATTGCACACTCTGGTACGAATACGCCGAATTTTTTACTAAAACTGTTATGCGCATGGCGTGGGAGAGCAGTTGACGTGTCATTATTCTACGTCAATGTCTACTTCCGAAATCAACAATCCGCCTAACCGCTATAACCGTGTGCGGTGTCCGCACAAACCCGCAAACATATTTTATACACTGTTTATGGCAACATCTTTTTTCTCTACAGCTTCTGTACGCCACGTGCAACGGCAGATTCCAGACGATATAGAGTGACTATATCGGGTACCTAACCCAGTTCTGGGAAACGGAACGTTCACACCGCAACTCGCGCAAAAAAAATAGCAAATTCAACGTCCTCTATAGGTGTTTTTGACGATACATTTTCACCCGGTCGGCGGTTGAATCGTAGCATACACTGTTTTAGGTTCTGAGCGTGGATTTCATCCTGCGGTTCATTCGGACCGCAGGAAGAATGATTCGCACCTCGGACAGTTTTTTTCGGGGCAGAAGCAAAGAGTGATGCAAATGTTAAACGATACGCAAAGAAGTTTGGAAAGTGCTTGTAAACATTTTCCTTTTTTGTTTCATCTATTCATTAGGATACGTGTACTCACTTTGCACATGCACGTGTAACACATGACGTTCTCGATGGACACCACCGGTACTATCTCTCCTTCGTTCTCGCACGTCTCGACGTAACCTGCAACACACAAATACGGTGGAAACCGACGTTCAAATTTAATATATAAGGAAATCTAATCGTACACTATTTTGATAACATTATCGTCAGCCGTCACACAATATTACGACGAGTGTTTTCGCATTTTTTCCTCGTTTTTCAATAGTTCGTAACCGAATCGTGCAACTGTGACGGCAAAAGAAGATGATATTCGCACGACGAATAAAGAACTGATGGACGTTCTCCGCAATAAATCGTATTCGTGTTTTTTTTTTCAAAATCGTATTCGACGACTGTAGTTTGACGGAGTAGCGACTGAGCATTGGGTGGGTCACTAGTTCAGAAGTTGTGGTCAAAACGCATATCTGAAAGCGACGATAAATCGTCGCCTTCGGAAACACGATTCTGAGCGGGCTCAGTTGTCTTAGTTATACGGACGTAAAAACAAATTTAACAATAAAAACTTTTATCAGATCTTTTCTATTTTACTAATGACGTATAAATGTTTATTATTAAAGATCGGACGAGACCTTGGATGGGAAAAAAATCTAAATCGATGTGTAAAAAAACACGTTCCCCGTAATTATTTGTCCCCCCTCACCCACCCCTCGTAAGAAATACGCGGTCGCCCGGAACGACGGGTTTAACGACGAAACAATAACAACGTGAAATCGTGCGAACCGATTTTCTAAATTTTTCAACCTCGCGTTATCTGTGAGACACACTGTCTTGTTTGGACTGTGTCAAAGTTTCGAGACTTGAACACGAAAACTAGTAGTCTTGTGAAATAAAAAAACAAATCCGAAAACGTCAAAGATCAAAATCGATTCCAGCAGTAGGACTCGCGATAAGACTCCTTTCGATGACATCGGAAATTTGGCCGTTTCGTAACTCGAAAAATGACCAACGTTTCAGAAGAACGCTTCGAACAAAAATAAAGCGCAATCCCGAGATCTGTCTTTCGGGGTACGCCAAAAGGTATCGCTAAAAGCGGAAAAAAAAAAAACAGTAATCGCAGAATCGAAAAAAAAAAACGTTTTCGAACCGGGGACGAGTGGCAAGGCCGAACAACAGCCGACAACGACCGCGCTTCGTCTGACGACGCGTTCCTCCAGCACCGGATTCGCGTGGGCGTGCAATTATCGCGATATAAAAATAAAAAATTATCGTGTTACCCGCGCACACGAGTGATGGCCGTGTTCGAATAAAAATTACGAAAACAAACCTGCTGTCCGGTGAATTACGCGATCGCGTTTACGGGCGAGATTTATTATTCGCTCGTACGATTTTCACGTGTTTCGACGGGAGCCGCGAAATACGACGTCGAAAGCCGCCGACGGGCTGCCACGAGCACGAGATGGCCGGAAAAAACTTTGAAAATATATATATATTGTTCATGAAATATTTGTACGCGGAGTCACGCGGCGGTTTTCGCCGACAGAAAGGATAGATTCGACCGGACGCGTCTCGTTTTTGTCGTCCCGTCTACGCTCGAAACTAATTTTTTTTCCGAATCGTCACCGCGTGTTACATACGAACAACGTGTACCTAGGGCCAATCTATTTTGTTTTCTCTCGAAATCGTCTCGGTAATTTTTTCACCCGAACGTATACTATAAAACCGCTTAAAAAATAAAAAACTCGCCCGGACTTCGAGTAGCACGGTATAATACAACTTATTTATATAATTAACCGTGAAAACATCGTAACGCGTTGTTGGTTTTTCAATCGTTTCGCTCGTTCGGAGATCATTGACGGGGCGAGAAATAATGATGAAAAAACACAATATACATACACGCTTTACCTGATTCGACGGTTCGTCGAAAGGAGAGCGTTTACCGAATTTTACTTTTTCGTTTTTAAAAAAAAAATATTAAACAAGAGACTTGGGAATTGCTCGAATCTAAACTCGGTTTGTGTTTCGTACGAGTTTAAAAAATAATAACGTTGTATCGACGGTACCGCGCGTTACTGTAAGATTCTCCATCGGCGAGGCAAATAAAATCCTGCCGTCTATTTCATCGCAATAAATACACCGGCTACAACAATATCATACTTTTATAAAATATTGCGCGCAGTGTGTCTAAAGGATATTATCGCGTACGTTTTATCGCTCGGTTCGTAGAGACTTTTATCGCTTCTTCGCCGGCCGTTAGAAATGTCCTTTTATAGCCAAAAAAACCAATTATCATAGTAATATTGTGTGCGTGTCGTAACGAAACGTTACGTCTCGTAAAAAAACGTGCAATAAACCGCGATTCTCTACGAGTATACGAAATTTATCGTGTTTGCTCTTCGCGTACCCACCGCCGAACGTGTAGATTCAATAAAATCGTACAATCTACATCATAATAATATTTATGTACTATGCATAACGTAAGGTACTCCTCTGCCGCCGTTTATTGGCATCATAACGTTCTTTATTTGGTCTTTAGCCCAGTCGCGTTATCGAGTAAAAAAACGGTTTTCAAAACGATCGTTTATTATTATATTGTTGTGTCCGCGCATTATTGGCTCTCGGCCAACGGCGCGGTTACTGTTACGCGTCGTGTATTATTTGTGTTAATGGAGTGCAACAATCGGAACAAATGAGGAGGTTCCTAATGTACTTTCAACGCAAAACAGTACAAAAATATAATAAAACATATTTCTACAACAAGAAAAAAAGCGAATAAACATCATCGAAACGACAATCACAACGGCAGCAAAGTCGTTCAGCGCGTACGTTTTCGTTGTACGTAGCAGATCAAAACGGAATTTTTTTTTTTTTTAGTAATCGGTTTTATAATCCGTTCTACGGTTATAGTAACTCAATACCAAAATCACGAAAGTATAATATTACACTGCGCAGTTGTAAATAGAAAAGTCTCGAATATCATGTTATTCGAAAGCTCGTTCTCGGCGTTTTCGATTAAAATCGCGGTTTTCCCGGTGAAACGGAAAAATATTTTCTCTGCTCAATCGTACCGACGTCATCGTGATGTGCCATAATAACAATATGTTTTCGAAATTTGTTTATCGACTTTATCGAGGTTTAGCGCAACGGTGAAATCCATAATATAGAAAACACTTTTGTGTTGTAAATTTTACTCGACTGCAGTCGAGACACTGTTATTTACGTTATTGTAGCGCAAAAACCGATAGCAACGTTTTGGAAAAAGTACAAAATAGGTAGGTAGCGTTCGTTCGTCGTCTGCGGAGCACCATAAAATTTTGTTTTGGTTTTCTCGATACTTCGATTTTACGACGAAAACCGTTTGGAACGACTAATCGATATGATCTGTACGTTCGCGGGTAAAACTATAACGCACAAACGAATAAAATGAAAACGTCGCGTGAAAGTTTGCAGCCGAGTATAAAACGTAAAAATGTACGACTTTAGTGTTTGGACGTGTGCTTGAAGTTTGCTCGAAATCGTATAAACATCGTAAGAAATCGGTTTTTCTTTTGACATTTTGCGCGCATCCGCCGCCGCGTAGTTAAAAGAAATTTAAATTATAACATAATATCGCATATTATACACGCGTTAACGTACTTAACTTATACGTTTATTTGAAAGTGTCGGCAAAGTTCGCGAATTGTTGTCGTTTAAAACGCCTCACACCTATTATGTTTTGTAAAAGAGCCAAAAAAGCCTTTAACAACGAAAAAAATCTATTGGAGACGTATTTTTATGGAGCACGTCGACCTAAACGGGTGTGAAACCTGGACTAACAATGAAACAACAAAGAGGACTCGAGGCGTCCGAAGTGTGGTGCTGTTATAGAATATAGGACATCGATAAGGATAAGTCGGATGAACCAACTGAAGCGGTACCGTAAAGAATATACGAGAAGGAATAAGTTACGAAGGAAAAATATGGTTAGAAGTCGAAACGAGGCCGTATATAACGAGACACGCGAAGGATTGTTAAACAACCGATAAGGAAAAAACCATAGGTCAAGATACACGTTCGACGGATGATAAAAGGCAAAAGGTGGACTCAAAATACAATATGTAGAAATGAAAATTAAAGTGGATAGTTGAGAAGAACGGAAGATGGATGCAAACCAGTGTATAACTGATTGAAACCATAGAGAGAGAAACATCGTGTACCAATATTTTTTATAAAGAATAATACATTTTTTTCTGTACCGGGGTTGAGACGCGTTCGGACATATTTTGGAAAATGCGCACTTGAAATTTTTTTGGTTGATTTTTATTGTTATTTTCCAAATATTTAACGGTTACCAAATATAATCGAGATTTTTTTTTTCCACCTGAATAGTTGGGTAAATAACGCAGAATCGCGATACTGTCGAATCCGTATAAAAAACAAAAACCCAGGATCACTCTAGGTCGCGCGGGTAGTTTGACGGAGTAGCGACTACGCTTTGTTTTGGAAGTTGTGGTTCAAACGTATTATTCACGATATCTGAAAGCAACGGTTGCCTTCGAAAAAACGATGCTGAGCGAGCTCGGTTATCAATATATAAACGTCCCGGTGAAAACCAAACGATAAAAATTGAATGAAACTTTTTGAAAATTTGTTTACGGTTCTACAGTACAAAGATACATTTGTGTTAAAACGTTCGAGACAATAGATTTGGAAATTACGGAGAAATGACCATGCGCGATTTTGACGAACGTGGCGTGAAAAAGTCTTAATATCGGTGGATTGAAAAATTTCCGAAAATTTCGGTACACAGTTGGAAAAATGTACGACGATGTTCGAATTTCGAGTGAAAAAAAGTCAACCCAATTACGAATGAAAAATCTAAAATTGGCTGGCCTAAAATGAAACTTTTCGAACGTTTTTTTGAAAGTACAAAGATATCATTGTCATTGTTTCGAAATAAAACTCCTCGATGATCGTGTGTTTGGAAACTGTGGAAAAATAACGCGCTATCCAAGACCAAACGCCGTTTTTTTCAGCGGTTATTCTTTCGGCGGTTTCGTCGCGTTAAAAAACTATCGAAAACAACACATCCAAATTACCGTCTCGATCGAAAACGTACAAGGAGGAAATCGGTGAAATTCTGGTAGAAATTTCGTAAACGGTATATAAAAATCCACAGATAAACGTCCCTTGTGAAACCGCTAGCTTCCCCGTTCGTTTCAGTTGGTGACGTTTAATGCAATCGTCCGTCGTTGCGACTTATCGCTTCTCGGCTTTTTTTCTTCACGTTTCCACGGTTTGGACCCACGGCGACCCGCGCGCTGTCGACGACAAAAAAAAGTCCTCTAGGCCTGCGCGACGAACGCCTGACAAAACGCTCTCGCACAGAGTACTCTGTATTATACCGTATCGTTATTTTGTTCTTTTTACTGGACGATAAAATGCGTTGTACAAATACACGCTGATGTCTAAACACGAAAACGATTTAATCGCGCATATAACGTTGTATACCCACACGGGTGGGTGGGTGGTACACCGCGTTAATAATAATTGTTGAAAAAAAACCTCGCTTCGGCGGTGGTCCGCGGCTATGACCGATCCCGGGGGTTATCGCTCAATTCGCCGCCCGCCCGCCCGCCACGCTGGCGGACCGCTGTCAAAAAATAAATAAAGTAAGCCCGATGACTTTGTACGATGTTGTTATTATTATGTACACACGGTTGTAACCGGGTATCATCGACGGCGTCCGTTGGGAAAGAAAAAAAATATGCGCTTTGTACACGTATTATAACCCGACGTCGTTATTAATGAGTTCGGCGTGTAGTAGTACGGTTTTTATCGTCTCGACGATCACGTAGGCGGGTAAAGCGTGTGCGATTTTCTCTCCGTTCGGACGGCGACCGCGTGTCAACAATGCTTCACTGCGAGGGAAAAACTCGGGGAAGAAAATGAAAAAAAATTAAAAAACGACGACGATAACCGATTTCGAGGAGAGAAAAACGTAGGTATGCCCGTCGCTGACAGTTACCGCGCTTCGTACAGAGATTGTTGACGGACGCGTTGTTTTTATCCACACTCTGCTGATCTTCTGTCTACTCCTTCGTTCTCCTCCGCCTTTCACGCGCCACATCGTTCTCAACCGTCTCTCTCTTTTTTTTCTGGTCTTTTCCCTTCGACGTAAACTTTCATGAGCACCTTTCCTATCGTCTCTCCCTCGCCTCGCCACACCCCCGAACCATCTCGGTCTGCACTCATGCCAACACAACATTCGTTCCTTATTCCGTGTCCCCTCGTCACTCCACATCCCATCTAAAGCGTCCTCACTTCTGTCGCCACGCCGTCGCACTCTGCTCCGCTGTTCCGACTGCCCGACACCTAAAACACGAGCGTGTGCGATTTTCTCTCCGTTCGGTCGGCGACCGCGTGTCAACGATGCTTCACTGCGAGGGAAAAACTCGAACGGGGAAGAAAAAAAAATGAAAAAAAATTAAAAAACGACGACGTTCGCCCGATTTCGAGGAGAAAAAAACGTAGGTATGCCCGTCGCTGACAGTTACCGCGCTTCGTACAGAGATTGTCGACGGACGCGTTGTTTTTATCCACACTCTGCTACTGATCTTCTGTCTACTCCTTCGTTCTCCTCCGTCTTTCACGCGCCACATCGTTCTCAACCGTCTCTCTCTTTTTTTTCTGGTCTTTTC
>CM029357.1:55910529-55981451 GCA_017140985.1 Hormaphis cornu
CCCCCGAACCATCTCGGTCTGCACTCATGCCAACACAACATTCGTTCCTTATTCCGTGTCCCCTCGTCACTCCACATCCCATCTAAAGCGTCCTCACTTCTGTCGCACTCTGCTCCGCTGTTCCGACTGCCCGACACCTAAAACACGAGACGTGGCACAGAGCTATCGTCGCTCTCGGACGACGCGTTACAACCACAACTAAGCTTCCGTCGCTACCCCGTCAGACTGACCCGCGCGACCTAGAGTGTGGTTCCGGCTGTTTTTCTTTCCGTTCGGACGCGCGCCAAGCCGATGCGCGAGTAACGTACACGGAAACCAAAAAAAACGGCTTATTCCAGAAAAATGACATTTGAAATATATTAGAAAGTGTTAGTTTGAAACAAAAAACAGAAGCCAGAATCTTAATTTGAAAATAAATGAAAACCCGAGTCTAAAAAGAACATTGGAGAGTATTTTTAATGAAATGTTCTATATCGAATTAAAATGTCACAAACGCAGTTGTTAAGTTAATGCGTTAAAATTGGAAAAACGTTACTCGAGTATGGTTTATGTAAGCAACAGAAAAGAAGTAATGAATTAAATTACCCTGTTGATAGTTAACGTTTTGACTTTTAACAAGTCCACTATCTGGGTTGTGCATCGAAAACAGGAAAATGAGCCAAAACGACATACGATCGAGAAAAAAACCGTGTAGAGTTTATCAATTTCCATGACCATAACAAAGAATTTTTTTTTTATGAATAATATATTTTAAGAACTGTTATTTTGTCAACTGGCATAACCGAATTCGTTGGGGAAGGACTTTTCGGGGCGGCAAAATGAATTATAGGTTGGATAGAGGATGATATACAAAAGGGTGGATCTAACCTAGATTTGGTCAGACGTGATGTTGGATATTGACTAGGTGGTTAAAAAGTCAAGTAGTTTTGACTTCTTAACTATTGACTATTAGACGGTTATTTTTGTTTTACTTATTCAATAAAAAAATGTTGTTGCGTTAAATCAACATTTTAAAATTTGTTCTTCGTCTATCTACTACTTTTTTTTCAACCGAGCCAAGAGTTCATTTTCTCTACTTCGTTTTGACTTGAACGGTTTTTTATTTTCAACCCTAGACCGAAGCCGATCTAACTGAATCAACTCGGAATCGTCGCAGTTAATTTTTTTCCAACCGACTTGCCCAACATTTAGAACGGTCGTGAACGAAAAAGTGAGTTTTTCTCGGAAAAAAAAAGAAAAAAATTACGGCCGCTTCAAACACTTCAGCGTTTTATTGATTTTCTCGCCGATTTATCGTATCGAATCCGCCTAAACCCTACGAGTAACGCGCGCAATCGATATTTTAGCCGCACGGTGTGGTGGTGACTAATGACGTCGGGGATATATCTTCGGCGGAACGAACGAAAAACAGTTATTTTTCGAATTTCGTTTTCGAACGGCAAAATATTCGCAATACATTATGTCCACGTAATATGACGGGGAGGAGAACGTCGTCGAAAGTTTTCCCGGTCGGTTCGATCGTCATTTTTATTCGTCTCGACGACGTTGAATTTTCACTCCTCGATCGTCCGCCCAGAGTCCGAGGACGGAACAAAAAGAAGAAAAATATACAGTAATGAGAAAAGATCGTTGACGGGCACAAAAACCGAAAGGAAAACCGTCTCGGTGATTGAAACTTTTACGGATTCATGATATCGTTGTGTTTTATTTCCCCCTCGTTTGGGACAAATGATAAATCGAAACCGTCCCCTACAGACACCGGAAATCGGACTTCCGTACGGCGCGCGCGATATCGAAACCTTCAGAATAATATTACGAATGTAGAAAAAAGACGGACGAACGGCGGGGAGTTATTATGTACGACAGACAAATCGCGTGGATTTCGACGTCAACCTACCGCCACGCGAGGGGATCGAGTGTTTTTTCGACGGGTCCTCTCTCTTCCCTAGCCACCGAAAACGGCTTCGAATCCGACAAAAAAACCCGACACGTTTAGAGAGTACAGTTTGTAGAAGTAGTTTCGTTGCCATTATCACTTTCAGACAGATTTCTAGTAACGTGCGTCGTACGATTTTTATCAAAATCGGTCTGGGGAGAATCGAAGACAGAGTGTAATTTGAAGTGATCATCACCAATTTTATTGGAATCGTGCGTGTCGTTAATTCGACCGAGCGAAGACCGGTTCGATTTGTGTTTTGTGAAAATCCGTTCGTTTGAACCGTCCCCGATTTTCCCGAACGGGAAACTTGACTTTGTCGCCGATCAGTGTTGTGCGCCGGTATACGGTTTACGTGCGACATCGGTGGAACCGATTCGAGTTCGGATTGATTGAATACAACCCGGTATAATTGAAGATAATTTAGTCCGAGCTTTAGTTCGTGTCGTTTAATCCCGCCTTCGCTCGTCGGCTCTGTCGCAACTCGGGGTTTTCTCACTTAGATCTGGGGGTTAAATGTCCTAAGGTGCCAACCCCTTTTTCTGTTTCTCGAAAACAACGATCTTTCGTCGGGTCCACCACTCGAGAACCGCTTTCGCGTTTCGTTCTCAGTCTTACAAATACCGGGGGTTTTGATAAATTTTCAATCTTTGGAAAACTGTACTCGGACGAACTCGGGGATATTGAAAAACGGTCCTCGAACGGTTTTCGCGAAGGATCCATAACGTTTCTACTGTCGTAAAATCAGACTCGTCGGCACTTTTTAAACGATAATACGGCTAAATTCGCGCGTGTCTGTTTCGGAAAGCGATCGAACATCCGATTCTGTTCTCGATCCTCGCGGCACTACCCGTTCAGCGTGGTTTTACTCAAGATCGCGCAACACAACTCGGTATACTCGTTGCTGGGTAATCAAAACCGTTCAGAATTGAGGAGTCCGACCGCTGTGGTTACGGTTATTTCATGGGATCTCGAGTTTTCTCGAACATTTTGTTTTCACATAAAAACAGACAACTTCAAATAATCGGTACGACAATTGTTAATAACACGGATTTTGCCCCGCAGTTGAAATTATATAGCGGGTCGACGAAAGAAGTCGCGGCTTTTATAAAAATCGAATGCCTTTTTATTACCGCGGCCGACGTCATAATTCCACGCGCGATAACTAAGTACCGTATCATTCGGGTACACCGACGAAAACCCTTTCGACGCTTTTAATTTTCTCTTTTAGACCGACGTAATTACGGTTTTTTTCTACGGACGATCACCATCGCACGGTTTACAGAGTAAAACGGAGAGTTTTTTTCCCGCGCGCCGTATTATTACGATAACATAACGCGTATAATTATTGTACGTTGTTCGAGCGTAACTCGCTACGTCTATGCCTATGCCTCCGCGACAAAACGACGGATAAACAATAATACGAGACGAGACAGCAATGGCACGTGTGTATTATAACGGGTGGTAAAATTAGGAAAAAATCTTTAGAAAAAAAGAAAAACCCTTAAACACGACACTATTATCGCCATCGTCGCGGGAATTTCGGTCTCGGGGGGCAAATCAATTACTACGCCACGCTGGCCGATTGTTTCTTTTTTTTTTAACTATTTTTTTCCTTTCCTCTCGCGCATAATTCCGTCGGCGAACACACCTTCTAATTATTATACAGTCCTCTTCTCTTCTTCTCTCTATTATTACTGTTTAAGATGCGCTCGTAGATGCGATCGCAGCGTACTCTTTTTTATCGTTACACATTCTCCCGCGTCGTGTGCGCGCTCCGGCCCGGTTACAACGTAATAACATGTAACAAGACGGATCGTCAGAAAGTGCGCGCACGGAAAAAGTCGGGTAAACATTATATTGTTTGGCGGCCGTGTTTCTCGACCGATAACTACGCAATTACGACCTTTTATCCGGCGGTGTTTTTATTATACGATGTTTTATTTCGCTCTATAGCGATCGCACAGAGAGAGAGAGCTAACGGCGAGTAGAAATGAAAAAAAAGAAATCTCTTTTTGACCACGGTAGTTGAACACCACCACGGCGGCGGTTCGGTTGAGGAACGTCGTGAAATCGACTCTGCTCGGATCGGACGAGAGAAAACCGGTAGAACGTTTACATCGAGGGGTGTCGGCTAAAGTTTGTACGTAAAAAATACGCGCGAGTACGCTTTTCAAAGTACGGATAGGCCGATTTCCAAAATTTTTTTTGAAAGAAAATAAACCTCTTCACGCTCTTCTTCTTTAACGGCCGTTTATCGACGGGCAAAAGTTTGCGATTTCTGCACTCCGTTGTTTCGTGTTGATACGAGCACATGGATGGCGAGCGGTTCTCGATCCATCTGTTTCCAAAATATTTCGTTGCGAGATCGCGTTTGAATGATCGTAGAAAAGAAATCGATTCAATTTTAGGGTTTAAGCGCGTCGTTTTTCCGACGAAATTACAGTGTGATCTAAACAGTGTGATAAAATGTAATTCAGTAGAGTTCATTTTCCGAGTTGACCGTACTCAACGTATTTGAGGTTTTTTTTTTCGATCGTTAAAAATCCGTTATAGGTCGCTCGTTTTTCCGAATTTTCATTTACGTCCTGGCGTACAACTCTGTCTAAAAATATCGTAACTTTTACGAACCTCCGACTCGTTATAAACTCGTATAATCGCTTGAAAATCGCGAAATCGGGAAAACGAGCGCCCTAGAAGAGGTTTTCGTCCTTCGAAAAAAAAAAATTTAAAAATCGGCCTATTACACACTTCGAAAAGTGAGTTCGGTATTTTTTCATACAAACTTTAGCTCCCCTTACTGTCGAAGCGGAGCAAACGTCGTAAAAAATAAATATAATATGAACCGTCCGTTTAAGTTTTTTCTATTTTGCATTTCATACACGTTAAAAGAATTAACTTTTTGTTTTTCAATCGACGAGCAAAAAAGTTGTTAGTTCGCCCAGCCTCGAAGAGAACGTAATTCGACACACAGATTTTTTATTGGCAAACTAAAATTGCGTTATAATTTATCTATTCCGATGTATTCTCTAATGGCACGTCGATAACAGACGCGTTTTTTTTTTCTTGTGCACGTCGTTTTCGTTTTTTCTGGAGAACTATGAGCGCCCGAGGTTCTTTTAGAAAATCGTACAAACAACAAATAATGAAAACACAGAAAAAAAAATCGACTCCGGTACGAGCGTATGAATAATTATACGCGTGATACTATATAATCACCGTATACCGGTCGGGTCCATTAAGAGAGGCGAATAAAATAAAAATGTTTATAACAAAAAAAAACCGCCGAGAGTGGTCTGATTTGACCACGACGTTTTTAAAACATAATAAAACGCGCACCATTATCGTACCCACACTTATCGTGCGTACTTACGAGCGTGTAAGAAGATCGCATTCCGTATGAGCACTACATTATTATTATTGTAGTTTTAAACGATTCGAAGGGTATAATAAAAATTCTGGACGTCTGGTGGAAAGCTCGAAGCCGGTGCTCCACGGTCCTCGACTGTCTCGCGTACGTAGGTTTGTTCTTAACGTGTGTGCGTATTATAAAGATGTAGTAAATTACAATTCTGAGCGAGCTCGATCAGAAGTCAAAATTTAAATGGATTTCTTCTTATCCACATAAGAACGTCGTGACCGTAGAGTTGACGCGACCGTACTTTTCTAAACGCGATATTTTAGAAATAGTCGGATCGACAGCAGCCCCTATACATCGGCGACGTCAAACGAACGTGTGTAAAAGTCGCACACTTTTCCCCTTAAAACCGCGTGCCGTTTCGTCAAAACACACATTTTCTTCAAGCACAATCTGCCCGACGGACACAATGTCCATATTGATCTAGAATAATTGTAGAAGTTCTTTTGAAACGCTTACGATGAACAAACTTTATGTTCTCCTCCAATAGTGCGCGGAAGTTTCACAATTTGTATGGATGATTTTTTCGGAAGAGTTTAAAAAAAAAAAAAATGTCTACAAAGCAATACGGAAGATTCCGACGAAAATATAAAATTGTTACGAAAATGTCCGGGATGTAGAAAAATACACATTGTGAAACTCGCGTTAAAAGTTTCGTGCGTAAAACATAAGAAAAACAAACGCGCTCATAGTAATAAAAGATACAACATAATACAGCATGAAAATTTTAAGTCAAGTCTCCTATCAAAACTCTGTTAAACTTAAAATTCGGTTCCCGTTTCGGGCGTGGCGCGTTTGACCACGTGTGTGAATAATTTCCGGTTAGTGTGCCTGATTCGCAGGGCGATTTCGGATTCTGACTTTTTCTCGTATTTTCCGTAACTCAAATAATATAATCAGAACTTCAAAATCCAGAACCTTCAGCCTGCAATAATTACCGTTTCAGGCCAATCGCCAATGTTTTAAGGTTCGTCAGCCGAAAACAAAAACAATATCGACTTCGGGTGTGCGGACCGTAAAACTCACGACTAATACACGAAAGGGCCGTCACGGGCGGCGGCGAAAACACGATATTATCCAGATAATTTCACACACGGCGTGTTTTAAAAATTGGCGATTCGTAATCGAAACGGCGTCAGCGATCAAAATAATAATAACGACAACAATCACACGGTGAGCAGGTAAGCGGCATTACAAAGCGTTTGCTTTTTCGGGTTCGAACGCGTAGTTTCGGGGACTCGAAAAATCAACGTCGTAGGCCAGCTAGCAGTTGCAACTAAGTAGAAGTAAAAGCGCTTTCGGACGAAAAGATGCGCTGCGAAAATGTAACGGGTAGTTTTATAACGTTTTTTTCGTGAAAACAATCACCGAGACGATGTTTTTCGTCAATAAAATATGCAAACGATTAATTTTCGAAACGCTTGTGCGCGTAACGCGAAAAGGTTTATAACGTTGTTGAGTGCGGACAGTAAAAACGTTCGCGAAACGAATTTTAACGGCCAACCGTAAGATAACGTTACCCAAAGGCGATTGTGTGTTTTCGAGAGATTCTCCTGCGGCGCACGGAACTTTTTCATAGCGGTGAACAATTTATCATTCTCGAAATATATTTTCCGCTCGAAAAACGTTCGACGGATGTCTCGTAGAACCTTTTTTTTTTTTAGAATCGACTTTCGTCGACAAGCTCCGTTTTAGTAGTCTTCGAAAACATCGGTGGTCCGCGTCGGTTGTAAAAAAAAACGGTACATAATTTTGTAGTTGTAATCAAACTAACACGTGTTGGGTATACCATTTTATCAACAGTTTTTTTTTTTTTTGTACGCTTTCTTCGGAAACTCCTGATCGGATTTATTTGAAATTCCGTTATTCAGATTTTTAACGTTTTTTTTCCTCTATTTTTGCTCGGATTTTTTTAATCGTAACCTTACAAACTTTTTACGCTTTCACCTATCGGACCCCTCGAAGTACCGTCTGTGTCCGAAAAAACCTGTCTGAAAACGTATACTTACTTACTGACTTTAAAAATCGGAGCATTACTGAAGATGTTATCTCGCTATTGATTTTCATCCAAATGATTTTTTTGCTATCCGGAGCTCAACGCTAATCCATGCCGTGTGGTCGTTTTATTGACACACATTTAGAAAATTAGCGTTCCGATGCCAGATCGTAATGGGAAAGTATGAAAAAACCGTGCTTCCCCGGTGAAAAGTTTCTAAAGTGGAACACAATATTCCTGTTTTAAATATTCTGTAAAGTTGTTTTTATTCCCCCAAACGTTATGCATTTATTACAAACGTAGCGTAATAAATCGTATTATTTAGGGTGGTGAGAAAAAAAAAAACAACAATTCTGTATAAAAGTATATCCACGGTTAACAAAAACATTACTTAACTGGATGAGTTAAAGGTAAAGTTGCGAAAAAATAACCGACTAAACTCAGTTAAAATAAAAATAAAAAATACACATATTCTAATTTGTATACTTATTCATGAAGTAGGTTGCATTCGAATATTGTGTGAAAATTTTCTTCTTCTTGTAAACGATTCCAGCCTAATTTTAAATTAAACAAATAAAGTAAACGTGTAAAAAGAAAGAGTCAGAGATATAAGGAGCGCTTAAATTGCAAGAAACATTTTTGAAGTATTTGAAATCTGTTTTGATAATGTGTCGAAAAGTGCACTGTCGAGTGCACGGTTTAATACGCGTTTAAATTATTATTCTTATTAACTATTTAATCGCATTGTATTTCAATATGTTTTTTACCACGTGTTGAAAACATACACCATTGGGCTTCATAACTGTGAAATTGTAACCGTTAGTGCGTATTTTTTTTTTACCGGACCGGCTTTAAATAAAATGTCAAGTAAAAATTACTTATTTTAGTCTTAACTTTTGGACAGAACGTAATGCGAAAGCGTAGATATTCGTAACCAACGTTTCGTGCGGATAATTCGACTGTAAACATCGGTGGATATTTAAAAATTGTGATTATGTCTTAACTCGAGAGGAAAATAATGGTATTTACATGTTTGACACTAATGCACACACACACACACGCGACATGGCACAAACATAACATACACCATGTAACATAATACGCACAATACGTTCACGAGCGAATGGACAAAATTCGTGAATCCTTGTAAAAATACTACAGAATTTTCGATAACTCGGCTCGGGAGCATTGTACACGTTGACTATATATTGCGTAAACTGTGCTTCGCAATCGATCAAAAACGAATTTTTCAACAACAGTTCTACATATTTCGTCATTTTACTAAGGTTTTGTGAATTAATTCGTACGTACATATTAATTAATTCTTCAAACGTGACGTGTGTGTTTTTTTTTTTCAAACGTGTTTTGCTTTCATAAATGTTAAGAAACGTTGTGTAACGTACCATCAGCCAGTCCGTAAGTGCATTTAAACGTCAATCTGTACACTAAAAACTAAACACGCAAACAAATGATTGATTAATATTACAAAAACAAAACAGAACGTGTGTAGAAATTATTGTTTGATAAGAGTTCGTGATAAATCTACGAATATTATATGTCGAGTGAAAATTTCAAAAGTATCAGCTTCGAAAAACTTGAAATTTTTACACCTCGTTAGAACCGGTGAATTTTATGCAATTTCCAGTGAAACGTTTCAGAACTCTGTTTGAATCCGTGAACTTTCGCAGTTATCGTTTCGTAGGTATCGAAAAAATCACTCGTACTATAACGCTAACAGGTGCCTTCTAACAATGCGGTTTGAAGTTGGTCAAACAACTTACGTATGACAAATTTAAAAACGAATTAAAACGACTTATCTATAATGAACGATATATTAACAATAACATAAAATGCCGATTTATTTTCCACTGAGGGAAACGCGTTTGCCGCGCTCAGCGTATCCGATATCGGCCGTGATCAAAAACGAATTTAATGTTTCAAGATTTTGAGAACTATTACAATTATTCGGTAAAACTTTGGAAAACTGCTACATTTTTTTTTAAAAATATTTTCGTTTTAAGACATTCCCAAGTACGCCCTCTGATCAACTCGCATACCGTTAAAGTGAGAAAATTTCATTGGCGTATTTTGACACACGATAGTCTCGAGTACAAGAAGCAGTCCTAGAAACAGTTGTCCCCCGGGGTGGGAAAAAGGAAGGCCGAAAATATTTCGTACAGCAGTACTGGGTTTGAAACGATATGATGTAGACATCAAAATGAAAATAGAGGACGGAGATGAGTACAATAGGAAGGCAATTATACCAGTCGGAAGACTGAGCGACCTGGAGAAGAAGTCGCAGGCACATTTTCGTAGTAAAATTTTCTTATAAAACGTAATAATAATGTATTATTCCAGGTTCTGAGCGTTCGCTCGGAAAAATACTATAATTTTGTAACGTTTTACGATATTTTACGTTGAAAAAGAGATTAACTGGTGGCCGTGCATATATTATTATTATTATTATACGTTACGTGTGTCGCAAGGTCAAGCTGCCGTTAGTGACCAGCCGGCGCGCGCTTAGCTTGGTGCCCCGCGGCGGTGACCGAGCACATGTGCAGACTAAAATATAGTAGCCAAACAGATCGTATTAAAATAATGTAAAAATAACGAATAACCTTTTTTTTTTTTAGAAGTTTAAATCGTAACCGTTAACGCGAGATTTCATCACCGAACCAATAATTTCGTGTAAAAATGTCCTCGAAAAAATGTCACGCACGAATACGTACGTATGAAATATGTAGGTAACGATTTGACACGAATATTTCACTCTGCAGATTCCTCTATAAGCAGTTTCTGAAATAGTTTAATACGATCAGCCGCAGTTGATCGCGGCACAACTTATATCCGTCATTTCGTATGAAACGAGTATACAGCGAAACGGATTGTTTGTAAGTATGATTCACAATAATTATCAATGTTTTTTAGTGTTCGAATTAAGTGTAATCTTTCATTAATTGAATATTATGGTCGTTTTGAGCGGACAGAAAAATAATTTTTCTAGTTTTATTGCTCAGCATTATGTTAGCAAGACGTTCGACGAGAAGATTGTTTTCGAACAAATCGATGAGTTTAACCTTTTGTAACACAACAAAGTTCCCGTTAGTTCTAGACTTTTTCGTATCAATGAGGTTTTGGTTTCAAACATTGACTGTATCAACAGCGATAAAAATGCGTCAAGAGTTGAAAAAAAAAAAAAAATTATAGGAGCAAATTAATTTTTTTTCATAATGTTGGTATACGGAATTCAAAAGGTCCGTATACAAATGTTATCAACCCGAGATGGGATTTGATTTAAAGCATCCAAAAGAAGGGTTAAAGTCAAAAACACGTACCTAATCGAAAAAATAAAAAAAACGAGAAAGTATAACGACGCGGTAAGATTTTAGTTAGCGAGAATGGCATTGTACAGTTTTCAATCGCAAACTAAGTGATTATTACGTTATCTTGTTGAGTTCGTATCTACCTGTAAAAGTTTCCAAACAGAAATAATATAAACGTTTTATGCGAAACAATAGCTGCACGAATAAACGAATTTTTACATTTTAAATCCTATAGTATAGTCTGTTCAAAAACTAATTGAATCCATTCCGATTTCACATTAAAAAGCGTTCATCTGCTCTAAAATCATACGTGGAAATGTAAAAACGATCGTTTTCACCGGAGTAATGGGCGAAAACACACAACGAAATCGTATTGTAAGAACGACGTGTTTCCACGCTTCCAATCGCTTTGTAATAAATACGATGTACATTGTAGGAAAACGTATGTTTTCTACATTAAAATATCTCCGAAAAAACTCGCGTCCGTATTATACAAAATAAAACAAGGCGAAGAATGTTTATTCGAAATTATTTAAATGTTTTGATTCCAAACAGTTGAACACGCGTGAATATGTAAATAAGATGATATATTATGTGTAAGAATATCCATGTGCATGCCATCAGAGCCAGGTACCTATAGAAATGAGTTGAAAAGTTTTAATTGAGTTCAATTGAATTAAACCTATATATATAATGTACATTTTAATTTATACCGGTATAATATTTTTTACGACCGCGTTTCATCGATTCCTAGTATAAAAATTCCGCGTCACTATTATTATTATACGATGAGTTTGATTTCGAATCGCGCGTTTAGTCGCGTATACGCGAACGTTTATATAGTCCAGGTATCATTTTAGATTGTCGATCCAGATTGCGTGGTTAAATAACGCACCTTTTTAACGGGCCTGCTTCTGCAGTGGATACGGTTTATTTTCAATCGATAGACGTCATTTGCATACTCGAAGAATACGCGTATGACGTGGTTTAAAGCGAAATATTAAGAGCTGTTGTACAGAATATACGCGGATGTTTTTTTTTGGATTCCTAGCGACGTGCGAATTGTTTATACGCGTTTTTTTTTTCTACTTTTCCGAACGCTCCGGTTTTTCAACAGAGTAACACTTTTCTAAAAGGCGTATGAAATCCTGTGGTGGTACTCTGGTTAGTGCTTTTTTTTCCTCCTTACTCTTCGATTTTTACCGCAAAAACAAAAGATTTGAAAATGTTCGCAAAATCGTCCACAGTAAAAACATTGTTTCGTCCTCGATTCGACTATATAGTTCGTGCGTCGGCTGTCTACCACAAAAAAAACCTGCCGCGAAACACGAGACGCTTTTAAAAATAAAATGTATCACGACTAAAAAAGCAAAAAGATCCGTTGTCATACCACGTCGAGACAACGATTGAGTGCTCCCAAAATGTTTTCGAAAACGCGCGCGACGTTGTTCGATGTATGTAAATAATAGCGAACCGTTTTCGGAAGGATACGTATCGAAAAATCTACAAACGTCGTATAAAATTTTTAACCGGCTATTCGAAGGTCCTTTTTTCCCCGTTTGCCGACGGTTAAAATCGCGTTTCTTCCTGCTTCAACCGAAACATACACAGCGGTACGACGAGAGATGATATTTTAACAATATTACTCTATTACGAGACACACTACCTACGTTCTGCCTTGTGTCGCACAGGCTGCTCTACGGCGGTTCGTTTGGGCCGAGGAGTTACACCCATAAAAAAAACGAGAAAAGTTACAACGCAACACCGAGCAATGAAGACGTCTCGCTCAGGGTTAGCTGGGTAGATGGGGTGGCGGTGGTGGGTGTGTTATTATGGTTCTTTTTTTTTTTTTTTTTCGGGCTCCTCCGGTCCTGCAGCACGGTCAATTTTCGACATAAATTATTACTTTCGGTAAAAACAAACAAATCCCCACTGTGAGCCGAACGAACGACGACGACGACGACGACGGCTAATAAGACTCTCGTCTCATTATTATTATCGTTATACCCGTACGGTAAATAATAATAATAATATATTATAGCGCGCGGCGGCTGTGTGTGCGGTATAATTCTTTTTTTTTTTTTTATATTTCAATTTTCAAAACTAAACGCCTCGTTATTAAAATCGAAGAAATGAGCGTGTAGACGTACGGACGGAAAAAAAATAAACCCTCATAATGGATCGCGGCAAACGACGCCGAGGAATGTGCGCATTGTATATTATTATTATTACTAATGTCGAGTCGCTGCACGGCCCCTGCCGCGGCGGCCGCCGGCGATACCGACAAGCCGACGGACCGCAACGATAAAACAAATAATAATGTGAAAAAATTAATAAAATCCCAGTGTAAAAACATCGTCAGGTTGTGTACACAACGTTGTTAGTTGTTTGGGAGAAAAAAAACACACGGTTTTACAATCGAAAAGATGAAGAAATTAATAAAATCCCAGTGTAAAACATCGTCAGGTGGTGTACTCAACGTTGCGTCGCGTTTGGTGGTAGGCGCGATGTGACTGACGACGGTGTTAGTTGTTTGGGAGGAAAAAAACAAGACAATTTTCAAGCGATTCACAATCGAAAAGATGAAAAATTAATAAAATCCCAGTGTAAAAACATCGTTAGGTGGTACTCAATGTTGCGTCGCGTTTGCAGGTAGGCACGATGTGACTGACGACGGTGCCGTGTGTTAGTTGTTTGGGAGAAGAAAAAAAACACGGTTTTCAAGCGATTTACAATCGAAAAGATGAAAAAATTAATAAAATCCCAGTGTAAAAACATCGTCAGGAGGTGTACACAACGTTGCGTTGCGTTTGGATGTAGGCGCGATGTGACTGACGACGGTGCTAGTTGTTTGGGAGAAAAAAAAACACGGTTTTACAATCGAAAAGATGAAAAAATTCGATTTACAATCAAAAAGATGAAAAAAAAAAACCCGTGTCGGATCCGGAGAAACTTTTCCACGCGGTTCGATGTAAAATAATCGAAGCACGGCCGTGTTGTTGGTTTTGGCCTGACCTATGTACACGAGCAAGGGATTTTTCAAAACTCGTTAAAAACAAAAAGTAAATGTATAAGTGTTTTTAAATAAAAGTAAAAAAAAATCAACTCGATTGTTTGTACGTATTTTATTTTAATTCGCGCGGTTTTCACGATGACGTTTCATCCGCTTGAAAAATTATTTTCGGTATTTCTCTTTGAAATCGTCATATCACTAAATTTTAACTATTACGGATCAACCAATAACGTTTACAGCTGTTCAGTTAACTTATCAAGATTTAACGGAAAAAAGTACATTTAATCGGTCGATCGACGTAATTTTAACAAGTTAACGCCGGCACCTCGTAAACGTTATTACGGGCGGGGACGTTAAATATCGTTAATTTTGTAACAGCAACTGTAAAGTACGACGTACCTGTTTATCGCATTGTTCAACAATGTATAGTAGGTACTGATTACTGGGTGTAAATCATCAAAATTGTTCGCGATTCGTTTTTTTTTTTTTCATCGTTTATGGAAACAAACTAAAATGTTACTAAAAACGCGCGTGTCCTTGGCTGTTGCCGGGTAAACGAACTCGAAAATCTTGGAACACACCGAGATACTGTTTACTCGAAAAAATCCGTAAAAATAGAGCAAAGATTGATTGGAAACAGAACCAGCGTAAACAATTAAAACAGCGTACCGCAGCAAGTTTAAACCGTCGATTTCGTAAATATCGTCGAAAAGCGAAAAAAAATTCCGTCGATTTCTCGCTGGAAAATGTTTAATTCGATTACTTCACACAAACGAATCAACTGCAGTCGAAACACACGATATTGCTACGTTGTCGAAACGCGAACGATACGTCTTTTCTGTATTGTCGTAAACGTCGATCCACTTTCTAACCAAAGGAACAATCTTTTCGTTTCGTTTTTGAAATTTCGTCATTGCAAGGCAATCGCGTTCGACGATTTCTTTCGCTAACAATATTGCCAATTGTTACGCGTGAAATGCAGTTATTTAAATCGTGGTTTTTTTTTTTTTTTTAGTCAAAACTTCGTATACTACTGTCATTATTCGTTCATTATACGATCCGCGGTAATGAAAATAACGATTTTTAAACGTTCGTCGCGTGGGTATTCGCGCTGTCAAAAGCACAGAACCTTTTTTGTTTTTCTCGTGTGTTTAGTGTCGCGGCGAGAAAACCAGCGAACGCACGGCGACATCCGACAGACGAATGAAACACAAAAAAAACAACAAATTTCTCAAAAAAGACGACCGATTGCCTCGAATCCTTCCACGGATATATATACCTTTTAACATTTTTTACGCGCATAAAACGTATAAACCTTCCTAACCGGTAACCGTACACGCCCGATTAAAAACGTACACGGTACGTACCTAATGGATTTTTTGTACTTACGTTATTTTTCTGTCGCGCGATTAGAATCTTCAAGAACACAACAATAATAATAATATACGCTGTTTGCGACATATTTCAATGTAGACTCCGGCAACTGCCGCGAAGGTATATCATTACAGGTTTGTTACAACAATAACACCCATAATACAACACAGACGCGTATATATATATGTATTTAATTTTATACACTATGGAAACGTTTCGAACGAACATTAAGTTATTAAAACGATCGTAAAAAAAAAAAAACGAAAAAAAAACCGAATGCTAATTGTGTAGATTATTACAACACCGTAACGTACGTGACGACATAATTCGAACACACGCGATGCATTTTACTGCGTTAACGTCTATAACAATCTATACTTATAATATCGTAATAATAATTAAACCGATAATGACGTAAAACACAGCATAGTCCTTGTTTACACCCCGTTGGTCGCAGTATTTTGTCGTTGGAAAAATTTCCAACTTACTTTTTGAGTTCCGAAAGCCAAAAAAAAACAATTTCACGGCGACCAATTTTCAAATTTTCCGGTTTGAAAATGTTTCGAAACGTATTTTTTATTTGAAACGGTACGATTTATCTTACCTGGGACAATCATGCCCACCTCGGTACAACAACATCGTAGCGTACCTCCCGGAAACTCTTTAGGGGTGTGCGTATTCTAAGACGATCTGTGGTAAAAATCTCCTAGAATATCTGTACCCCGAAAAATTTCGGGATGATTTGTCCGTTAGCGTATTAGTTACCTGGGAAGGAGGATCGGATATTCTAGGATACCCCTCTCTAAATTTTACCAGTCCTGGGATATTTACACCCCTATGAATGTCAGGGGTACATATCGTACCCACGGCCTGGTAACGATTTCCCAGGATACCTACACCGTCCAATACGTAGGAGAACGGTACAGAATTTTTGACGGAACTCGGCTGCTCCGTGTCACGAGTGGTAGTGAAGCGCGAGGGAACGCGGCGGATTTATTCGCAAAAAAAAAAAAAGACACGCAGCGGAATCTCTCGTTACGTGGGCCGTTTGCGAACTTAAGCTAAACGGAAATTTGGAGAGTTTTTTTTCATAACGGATATTCTCTCCGACCAAAAGGCCGAAATAATAAAAAAAACCAGTCTGGTTGAACGCGTGCACCTAAAGTGCGTTCGAACGTTCGGAGAAGTTGAGGAACCGTGCGGGCGATATTGACGAGGGCGGACCTGCCGGCAAGGGATGACCGGGGTAGATCGTTCGACCTCCTCCTGCGTCCGTGGACACTTTTTTTTTTACGCGGCCAAAGAACGGACACGGGACTCGTTCTGGCCGCTTTTTTTCATTCTCTCCCGACGACCGTTTACCATCGGTCCGAGCCGAGCAGTACACATTTTTAATAAAAGGTCGGTACACGACGACGGCACCACAATATCGCGCGTTTTTATTTTTCTCTCTACGTTTTTTTCATATTTTTTTTTCACCGTCGTTGCGTTCTCGGTCGCGCGATGTGGGAGATCCGAAAATAACTCTGCGTGTGTGTCTTACCTGCGCGTCGGCGAAGTTTACGACCCGCGGCGGCACAAAGCGCCCGGGGGGCATTGTGTCGTCGTCGTCGTCGTCCCTACGTCGGACGATAATATTGTTGTTGTTGGTACGTTATTGTACGCGCGCGCACACAACAACAATATCCGTTCGGCCATTTTGTTCTCGAAACCCGTCGTCGGCGGCGGCCCCGTTGCCAACCGCGTGCGTCCGCGCACAACCGTGTATTATATACTGCACGCGTTTTATTCGTATAAAATAAAATATATAATAATACATTACGCGTTTTGTGTTGCTGCGACCGGGAGAAAATAACTCTCCGCGCGTAATAAAACGGTTTGTAAAAATCGCTCTTCATGTGCGGCGGCGGTGGACAACAATAGAGGCCAGACAGACGCCGCCTTCTTTTTTTCCCCGTCAAATACGTAATGATCGCGTTGCGCGGGAGGATAAGTTTGCGGTTTCTGTAAGCGTTTCTCGGCATTTGTGATTTCAGTCGTCATAGAAAACCGCACGTCCAACACACATCATTTTACCGCGGCGACGTACGTACGGGGCGGTCTGTTTTCTCAAAATTTTCCACTCGGTCGCCGGCAAAAAAATAATGTCTTCCCGCAGACTTCAACTGAGACGGCACAAAGCGATGGTACCTGTACGAATAAAACTGCACAGAAACGAAAAGATTCGCCCCTATAGTTGTGCCACTGTAGACAGGTCGTCGAAGATCATTTTTCGGGGATACGGGGGTTAAGAAAACGATATCAAAATGTTGTACAAGATCGTTTTCGCGCGGATACTCTGCAGATAAGCGGCGGCAGAAACCGACCCGCGGGGTTGGCTCCGGCGGAGATGTGTGCAAACGGGAGAGACAACATTGTTGTAGTTGGCTTTTTCAGTCTTATGTCTCTACATTGGACCTCACGGTTTTCCGAACGATTTTAAAATAAATATTCGGATCGACAGCAGCATAACGCGAAACCGCCGAGCTCAAACTCAATAATACGAGCCATTAGAGAAACGGTTAGGCGGTTTGGCGTCGAACCCCGTAAACAACGACCGTAGTCTGTCAGGTTTCAAACGGTTTTTTAATCTTACGGAGAGCGTTCCTGGAATTCGTTTCGCAATTTGTCTACCGCAACAATAACATTTTATCAAAAGTAAAATTGAATCGCACGAGCATTTTTTTTTAGGCTTTTAAGTGCGAAACGCTAACGGTGCAGTTTTCAACCGCGACAATGTACGTGCATGACGTACCGTAGAAAGGAACTTTGATTTTTTACTCGTAACGTTTTTCCGTCGAGTTTTTTTCCACTCTAAAACAGCTTCACTCTCCGCGTGCATCACCTACGATTATTACTACCAGCCCCGCGTTACAATAACAACCGGGGGTACAATAATAATAAGAAACGAGACAACCATTGTTTTATTACATCATTTCATCATCATTCATAATCCGACGCGCGCGGTGAAACTCGCGGAAGAGTAAGAAAAATACCGCAGCGCGTCCCGGTGACGTCGTAATGAAAATAATAACAGGTAATACGAGTGTTATCGAAAAAAATCTAATCAAACAGAGTGACGTGTGTACGGCGGCCCGAGATGTGCGCGGGTGAACGCGGAGTCGCGGCACAAAGGGTGTGACGAATCGGGCAATAATTAATAATTCGAACATGTTATGGTTTTTGTTTTTCTCTCTTTTCACCGTCCCACGTCACCGGGACTTTTTTTTTTTTTAACCGTACACACCACCGGCCGATGCTCTCGTTATATTTATTACAGACTTTGGGTATAGAGCCCGGCACAATGCACGCGGTATAATGAACTCCACGACGAACTACCGACACGTTATCACATACGTTTTATGGAATCCGGCGAGCCGAACAACAATCGTAGGAGCGCCGCCCGATAATAACAATAAGTAGGAACATGATGATGTCTCGTTTGTATTAGGTACGTCAGCAGATCGACATACGCATATTTCGTTATAAAACGTCGAAAAAGTCCTGAACCGAAGAAACTTGCCAAAGTCTCGTAGCCGATGTAGTTTTTTTTCATTCGGTCATCGTCGTTCGACGCGCCGTTAAAGTCCGTTAAAGCCAGTACGCGAATTCTCGCTCGTCATCCGGTGAAACAGACGCGACGGATACAAACGAACAATCGTCGCGAAATTCCAAATGCGTTTTCTCAACGTTTCCGTTATTCGCGCACGCGCGCAAAGAACTTTTTCATTCTCTGTCGACGAACGTTCGCCTCTTCGTTGTCGTGTTCTCGACAGCGCATCGTTATTCGGCGTACCTCGCTCGGGGGGATCCGAAAAATCATCCGTGACGCATCGGACGGATCCCGAAAACAACTGTTGTAGAGTGTTACGAACCTGAGAGTTCGATAAAAAACATCAGAATACCGAAAAACGCCCAACCGGAATCTCTCTCAAAAAAAATGCCACCTCCTCATACGTCCAGAACGAATCTTTCTAGGAACATCGTTCGCCGCGTACAACACTGCGTTCAAAATACTGCGAAACGAAACGTACAGCATTGTACACCACCGGTTGAACGAACTTTCGGTAAACATTTGCGAGAACACGAGCCGAGGCTGTTGCATTTGTCGCGAGAAGCGTTTTGTCCGCCGCGTGTATGGGTAGCGGCTTTGCGCCGGTGGGAAGAGGACTTCAAGAGTCTATATATGGCCGCCGACGACGATGACGATTGACTCTTCTTCCACGCCACTTCAACACGTTTTATGATTTTAGATTCTGAGCGAGCGGAATGTATGTATGCATTGTTTTTGCGACGGTAATTTTCTTTTTTCTGTCAACAAATTTTCCGGGTAGAAAGAACGCTCTTACGGTCAGTAACCTCTAGTCCCTCTAATGGACTCCCGCGGCGGTCTAAAGCTTTTTTTTTTTTCGTTTTCTTTTTGAGTTTTACCCCAAAACTGTTTGTTCGTTCACCGCGTACTTACTTTTTACCGGCTTTTATCGAAGTTTTTCATTTTTTTTTTTTTTGGGTATACATTTTTCGGAATTCAAAACGTCGGTTTAATATAACAGCCATGAGTTGGGCTTCTTCGTACAGTCAATAGCTAACGCTCGGAATCTAAAAGACGTTCAACGTTAAGAAACGCAACAGTTTTATCGAGATCAACGTTTATTGCAAAACCGGCAAAACTAAAAATAATTGTCGTTCGGAATCGAACAAAGACATAATACGGACTTGGATATAATAAATCGAGTGGCCGAAATAAACGATGGGCGACCGTGGATGAAAAATGATTCGTTGTTCCGTGAATAGTAATGATTAGCTAAGATCTTGATGAAATTATTATTTTTCACGGAAAAAAGTGTAAAAAAAAGCCGGCATCACTCCATGTCGCGAGGGGTAGTTTGACGGAGTAGCGACTACGGTTTGAGTGGGTCGCTGTATTCAAACGTATTATTTAATATCTGAAAGCAATGATAAATCATTGCCTCCAAAAAAAAAACGGTTCTGAGCGAGATCAAGTAAACATCCTGGTGAAACCCAAATTAAACAATTAAATTTTAGTGAAACTTTTTGAAAATTGTTTCGTAGTTCTACGGTACAAAGATACATTTTCGTTAAAAATTTCAAGGCAATAGAATGGTTATTTTTGAAATCGCGGAGAAATAACCGTACGCGATTTTAATGAAATACGTCGTTAAAAATCTTTAAACAAATATCAGTAGGTATCAAAAAACTGTGCGATTTTCAAAATACCATTTTGGTATACAGTTAACATACAACTGATGATGTGTTCGAATTTCAAGTCAAAAAATCCAAAAGTAACCCATCAATGAATGAATAACCTCAAAATCGAAAAATGGCTATGAATAGCCTAAAATTGAATGAACATTTTTGAACATTTTTCTGAAGAGTACAAAGATACGTTATTTTTCTAAAATTTCAAGATTCCTCGATGATCGTTTTCGAAATTAACGAGAAACAACTACGTGTATAACGCGTTTTTAGCGGTTTCTCGCAATTTCTCGTCGGTTTTTCCGATCGCATTAAAAAACTATTGAGAAAATCGAAAAATCACCTCCTCCCTAAAGTACCATCTCGATCCCGTTTTCTAAAAGAAAGGGTACTGTATATTGAAATCGGTGCACTCTTTCTGGTAGACATTTTGTTAACAGTATATAGTAGAAAAAAAATAAACATCGTTGTAAAACCACTAGCTTCCTCGTTTCGCTCAGAATCTAAAACTATTTCTTCCAGGTCAATATCATTATTTTTCATGGGAAAAAAAAAGGATTAAATTTGTTTCGTCCACAAATCCCTAACATTATAACGGCGACAAGTAGGTGGTCTACTCGTGTGTCAAAAGTGAGATACGCGCAGGTTTGTATAAGCTCGCACAACACAATCTCAAGGTTTCTTTTATGCAAAATACCGTTGCGAAAGTTTTAAATACTTATAATAAACTTGATCGAACCGTACAGTTTTGATTTGTAACGTGTTTTGAATCGTTTTGAATTCATTGACTCGGAAGAATCACCAACAAATCTGCGAAAGAATTTCCACGGAGGAATATATTCAACGTTTTTTCGTCGTCCACAACACCCTTTTCTGCTCATCAGATTTTGACCACCGATTTTTTTTATAAGGCACTCTCTGCGAGGAAGGCGTTTAGTTTTTAATACGTCCAAGTGCGATGTTATTGTTCATCATCATCATCACTTGTGCGTGCGCCGTTTTCCGAGGAGATTAGTCACGACTTGATGTAAAATTAAAACCGCACAATTCGTCGTCATCGTCGCGAAATTTGTACGGTGCCACGTTTATGATTTTTTTTGGTATTTGTTTTTTTTTTCACCACATACATGATGTCATAGTTGAGTATAAAAAGTGCGCATCCGGCTAGTTCACCGCGTTAAAATTACACAACACTCGAGTTCGACGCGGAATCTTAGTCAGACTTCCGCCAGATCATTAAACAACCGTATTCGAAATTCGCAGCAGTCGGTCGGCTAATATTGTCTCATCATCGCGCAAACTCGATCGTCTTCCATCAGTGTTGTGTCTCATCTGGGTAATAAATTTTATACTACGGTTTTAAACGCAGGAAACTCCGGTACTTATTATGTTATGCGGAACAAGTAGGTAGACAACACGACCTTGTCCAACGTGTATTCTGCGACGAAAAATAGATCGCCCGGAAGAAGAAGGACTTTGTGGCTAGCGAACCTCAGAACATAGTTAGTATGGTTTGACAAAAGTTCGGTAGAAATAACTATTCCGCTAACAAAACTCGTGTGTATATCAATGATGATGGCCAACGTCGAAACGATCGGCACATTGAGAAGAAGATGTTAAGTTTTCTGGATAATTTTTTGGTGATCGTACCTGGAAAATAAATTTAGAAATAGTTTTCTACGTTTTTATCTCGGATGAACTATTCGCGTGCTCTCTGTAAATCGATCTGGATGGACTGTTTGCCGTTGAAAAAATACACTTCGGGAGAAAATCACAAAAACATTTTTTCTTCAATTTTTTTTTTAAGTCATTATTTATGTCTATACGGTCAAAGCGTATAGATATTGTTCTGTGTTCCAAAAAATAAAAAATTTATTTAGCAGATTAGTGCCGGGAAATTTTTTAAAATCTGAATTTTATCTAGATGACGAAAATGACCTTTTTTTTTCACATGTTATCTTGATAAAAAAGAAAAATCTCTCTTTATCAAATGGCTTATCTAGATAAGTTTTTAACCGACCATATTTTTTATCTTTATCTAGATAGGTACCAATTTATTATTCATCTTTCCACAACACTGTTTTCAATGCGATTTCTGTCGAAATGAAATTTTTCGTACCATTAACGCTCAATTTTATAAACTGGCTTTGTCGTGTCAAAACAGGAAGCATTTGAACATGTATATTTGACCCTTCTCAAAAATTTAGTTTTCCAATAACATCCATGAAATCGGTATAATTTTCTTGATTTATACGTTTAACATTTGTCGATATAATAATAATATTTAATATGATTTACTAAAAAGAATTCTAATAAAAAATGCTCGTCCTAATTGGAAAATATTTTAAATTTGAAATTCTGACGGCGAGAATTACTTTAACACATGATTCACTTTTAACGCTTAAGTCTACGCGCCCTCTTAAAACACCGTCTGTGTTCATATCGTTAGAGGCTTTAAAAATCAGAGTTTTCGAATAAGTAATAATTGTGATTGCATAAAAGGTGGAAAAAAAACACACACCAAGTGTAAACCACTCAGACTTTTTTTCTATTTCGATCATTTATTTTCCCGACTATTTAGATGAGTTGGAAACGCTGCAGATATATCACTATAGGTTTTACAACTATATTTTAGCAAAAAAATAAAAACGATTAACTACTTTTTTTTAACACTTATAGTCAAGTTTATTTATTTCTCTATCCTAACTTGTACGGTCACTTTTTTGTTTTTTTTTCGTTTTCAAGCTTTTTACCGAAGGCAATCGAACCGACTTAACCTAATTATTTCCACCGACTTGCCCAACGCTGTAAACAGTGCGCGGCGTATAGTCGTTGTATGGCCCGAGAGCACGGCTGTACAATGTGAGAGAGTCAGCAATACAAAATGTAATAATCATACTCGCGAGAATAAAAAATATTCGTCGAAAAAAAAAAAATTGTAAACCATTTTTTTTAGACCCTCTCCTCTACCAACGACGGCTTTTTTGATGTCGAAAAATGCGCGTACATAATGTGCGACGTGGCGCCCTTAATCTTTTGTGTACAACATTACTAATATAATAAACGTTCGACTGTATAAATACGAATATAACTCGAGTAAAAAAAATGGAGGTAAAAAAAACTCACCTCTGAGTTGATTTGCAAACGTGCCGACCGGTAGCTGCAGCAGACAAACGGCGGCCACGACGGCGACGATCGTTCGGTCCATGGCGACGACGACGTTGTTATTATAATAATGTATTATTATTATTTATAACTACTGTATTATGGTCAATCTGAAAGCAATAAACCAACACGAATAATTCAATTATTATCACACCGACGAAACGACGACAATACGTACAATAATACTGTTATAATCATACTGGAATTATACGCGTCGTCGACGCCGCCCGAAGCGCGGATTTCGAATAATCGTTAAAATAATGACGGTACCTGCACTTGAAATAATACTCTATGTTTACACGTGGTGTTTTGTCATTTTTTTATTCTTTATCTCACGCGCGAAAACGTGTCACGAGAATAACGAACAGCTGTGCGTTTGCAAAGCTAACCTATATAATAATTCCTCCTTTTTTACCAAATAAAAAGAGCACGCATAGTTATTAGGTGTCACTTGTTCAGTCGAGTGTCACTGAATCGCTCATTTGCTCGTGTTTTCCACGCTGTAAGACGTGACGAAAAGAGTTATTCCGATAACGCGAGGGTGAGAAATGTCGAATTGAAGTTGGAGGGACAAAGTTATGGCTGTTCAAATAAAAAAGAACGGAAGAATAGAACAGCGGATAATAGAATTTATGTAATTATGTTAACAGAAGAAGAGATAGTTTGGAGAAGGCGTGTTGACCGGTAAATAAAAATTGAGGAGTGCAATAATGATTTAGTAAAAAAAATGAAATAAACGAGTATAGGAAAAAAAATAGACCGAAAATAGTAGTAGTCAAGGCACGGTCAAATGTATAAAATAAGTAAAAGTCGCTTTTAAAATGATATTTTTTTGTAAATTGATGAAATTGTATAATTATAAACATGTGGGAAGTATAATACGATGTAACACTGGCAGTAAGAACAATACGTTTATGTTGTTATCAGTTTGTTAGTATTGTTTAATAAATATAGTCGACAAGGTGTCGCACTTTTGTTGGTGAAAAAATGAGATTTCTATTGTCAAATATCAAAATATATGTAAATATGTATAATGTCATAAGGCCACGTTATAACATTTTTTTCAAAATTGATGGGCTTTACTTCGATCGTCTGAAAATTGCTGTTTTGGAGTCCCTCGGGCGACTAAAATCTTGGGATCCCTTCACCGTTTTTCTGCGATAGTTTGTATCTTGTACACGGATTTCGCTATAACCAATAACCAGAAATGAATAATATTTGCGCTTTCAAACGACCAGAAAAAGACTCGGCGGCACGTATTTATCCACATATTATTATACACTTAGCACGTTCAGAATATTAAATATTGATTGTATGCAAATTTTGTGAAAAAAAATCTGACAGTGCTTCGATATTATTATTTATTGCCTTACAAATTAAGATTCTGAGCGTTTGCGATAAAGCATTATTGATTTTACAAAGATGTGTGTTTTTTTTATTTTTGAATCTGTGACACGCATTGGATATTGCTCCGATTTAAACGGTCGGTAGATTTTATGAAATCTCAACTTAGTGCATTGTGTTTAACAAAAATTTGAAATTCCAAAAAAGTTTTACCAAAAAAAAAAAAAAAACCTATAAAAAATAGGTACGGCAAACGCGATTACAACAAAATCGATTTCGCTTTATGGTCATAACTTCCGTAACAATGATTTCTCAGACCTCAGAAACATTGATACACAATATTAATATGGATTATATACATGTATCAAATCAATTTTAAAATATTTCAAACATTTTTGAGCTAAGTATATAGAAATTTGAAATTTTCAAAAGTTTCCATTTATTTTTTTTTGTTTTGTAGTTTTTTTTCAATAAAAAATTTAATTTTGATGTATAAACTTTAAAAATTTTCAAAACAAGGTAGTTTGAAATACGTAGATGAATATTTTACTAAAAAATTTTGAAAATCGCGCAAGAGAATTTTTTTTTTTGTCGTTTCAAGTTGGAAAATCGGCGAAAATTGGTCAAATTTTTGTGATTTTTTTTTTTTTTAGAAAAATTTTATAACTAATTATTAGTGAATTTTTCAATATTACATCGCAAAAAAAACCAGGGGTTTCAGATATTATTTCAAAACGAAGTTTTCGAGTGAACCAAACGCATAATCCTAACGCATACAATAGGTTTCCTAACTCGATGGACTCTCGCCGTGCGTGTGCAGCGTAAACGTACTTTTTGCACGACAATCGTTTTATACGATCCAAATCGAGCGTCTAAAGATTATAACAATATTATTATTTATATCGCCGTCATCATGATATTCGTATTGTTACTGTTATTATTATTATTATTAATGTCGGGGCTGGGATTTTGTAGAATTTGCATATTTTTTTATGACGTCCTTAAAAAATAGCAGAGTAAGCTAAAAATTTGTTTCACGGTTCCAAGATTTCATTTTTTAAATTTTATTCGACACGTCTTGTGATTTATTCCAATTCATACGTAATTTTTGGATTTTTAAGATAATTTTGCGTTTTTTTTTTAATGAAAACCGGTCTTATTTTACAATCAGAACTGGGATTTTATAGCATTTGCATATTTTTCGTAAAGCCTTTAAAAAATATCAGAGTAAGCTTTGTTTGAATAAAATCGTATTTTGCGATTTTTTCGATTTTTTTTTTGCTTTTTTTGGATTTTTTAAGATATTTCTGCAATTTTGCCAGTTTTTTTTGAAATTGGTCACATTTTTAGTTCATATTTAGCTATATTTCAAGTGATTATTATGATTCATGACAGCATCATTGCGTTCAATTTTTGCCGTCATTAAATCGGCTGTTTCGTCGTTCCGAGAAACCAAATTTTTAACGTTATATTTTATTATTATTCGTATATTATAGCGTGGTATAATATGGGCGACGAGTTGTCGGAAAAGATTACGCGACAAAGACGCTTCAGCCGGTGCGAATTTTTTTCTTTTTTCTCGGTTTGAACGCGTATTTTGTTGCAAACATAACGTTACATCATGCGGTAACAAAAAAATAACGACGATTTTGGAAACCCGTTTATGGCAGTTTATAATCTATTTTACCGTTCGTTATTGCGATCATTTTTTAGCAGCGGTTAGGAATTTTCGGCTGAAAACTCTTCCGGTCGTTACATATTATACGTAGACGGGTAATTGGACGATTTTTTATTCGAAAGCCGAAGGACTTTTTAAGATTTTTGAGTAAATACATCGAAAAACGAAAACTATTACCGAAAATTCTGTAAACGAACGAGATTGGAATTCAATTTCTCGACGTATTCACACATTATTGGAATGGACGAATGAAAAACGCGTCGTAAAAGTTTCACGATAATTTCGAACGAATATAAAAATCTTTTAGATTTACAATAAAGTGTTTGGTTCACTGAGCTCACTCGGAATTGTTTTTTTACTAAAAATTATTTACGAATCAACTGTAAACACAAACTATATACAATTTGCGAAAACACGCAGTCACCCATACCCAAAGCTCTTACCTACTACAGTCGTTTCAAGACATGCCCACCCCCATTGAATCGTTTTTTTTTTATTTAAATTTTTTCCCGATATCCAAAATCCCTCTTCGCAATTTTCGAGACTACCGACGTTTTTTATTTCATAATAAATATATATATGCTTGAAAGTTCCCCGAGAAAATCGTCCGAATCAATTAAAATCGATACTTTATTGAAATGAAGTCATTTTACTCTCGTAAACCACACTTTTACCATTTTCGAGCAGGTAATAATAAAAATGTGATACATCCTGATATAAATTTGGACTCAAAACTTCAACGCGCGATTTAGATGCAGCGGGTAAAACGTAAAACATATTATAGAGACAGCACATTCGCCGTACATGAGCGAGAACGGAAATTTTTTTTTTTATATTTCTTACAGACGTCAAATTGTGTTTTACACGTAATTACAATATTAATTTATCGTTATTATCAACGTAATCCAACACTGTGCGTCGGCTGGAAACGTTCCGTTCAATAACGTCACAGAATTGTTCTAAACACGTTAAACAAACCGTGCATTTTTTGTTCAAATATTACCAACATATTATATTATCAGTTATATAGGTATAGAGTACGTGAGTAGCAGAGTTTTTTTATTTTTTGCAAACGTCACCACGTCGGACGTTCGGAAGGTCTTACGACGATTTTCTTTTTGTTCTTCGCATGATTTATATAATGTATTATACTTTTTCCGACACCGTCGTATACGAGTATTTTATACGCGTCTAAAACATTAAAATTATTTATTGTACTAACGATTTTCAGAAGGCTCCGTCAAGGCCGGGCAGTAAGTTGACAACTTGTTTTGGCTCGTCGAGTCAGTGTGGAACAAACGAAAAAGTTAATTTATTAAATGTTGACCAACAGAGGAAGAATTAAAAGAAAGCTGCAGATCATAATTCGCGTGGTTTTGTACCTATATAGTATACGGCATTTGCTCCGCTTCAAAATATTTTCCTCGTATTTTCTTTTGAAATTCTAACTAATACGTTGGAAAAAAAAAAAAATTTAAATTATTACACATTGACTTAAAGTTAAGAAAATAAATAAAAAAAAAAAAACTGACTTATTGCGTTAAAAGTCGACGAAAAAATAAGTTAACTGAATCATAATAAACTTAACCTTCTATCTCGATTTTATCTTTTAACGAGTTAAGCCTTTATGTTACTGTGGTCGCATTGAATCGCGTGAACGAAAAAATTTACTGCACTAAAGTGCTTAAACATTATGTCGATATTGTGGATATTGACATTTTTCGAATAATTTTCGTCAATCGGCCGAGAACTGCAATGCGAAATTATTATCATTTTTTTTTTTTTCGCCAATTTATTTAACCTTCGATGAAAATTACTGGTGCGACTCGTATCCACAAGAGAATATTGTCTCCAAACAGCGCAAAAATTACAGTATTTTTTTTTCTCGTTTTTAATAAAGTGATTTATGACGATATTATTTTTTTGAGCAAGTACCTGTCGCCACGCTTATAAAATAATACGGTTGTGTACCGAAACAGTGAACGGTCGAAAATTTCAAACAAAGAGTTTATCGTTTCGTGCGTTCTACATAACGAACCGTGTACAGAGGATATAGAAATTCGTTTAATTTTTTACTCTCAAAAATCTAAGTGATTTACCTGCGGGGCGCCTTTCTCATATTATTTTAAAAACATACGGCCTTGTCGACGTAATATACAATTATTTCACTAAGCGTACGGATTTCATATCGTATGTAAACGAATACGGAGTGTAAAAAGCGAAAAATTCAAGCGCCTTCTCGTAAAATCGAACAAGTTCATGCTATATATAATACGGTCGCTCGTAAATCAAAAACCGCAGTTTTAATTATTAGTTTTCTGCGGCCGTCGCGAGCACGCCGTGAATTTCGAAATCGGTACACGGTATATGAAGTGTGTTTTCTCATTACTATCGTTTTCATAGTTTTGAGCACATCATACGGATCATACTACTGAGATCGCTGAGACGACGAAAGCAATCAAAAAATGCGCGATATGTACTATACAATACAGTATAGCACACATTCATATATAATATTCATGTACAGACACTTAAGAAAGTGTTTATAATCAGTTTAAGTTTAGAACGGTACCCCGCGGTAAAGCTGGTGCAGTAGCGCCTACGCTTTGGGTGGGTGTTTGGTTTCAAAGTTTCGTCCGTATTGTTTAATTTCTGAGAGCGACGATGCGTTCGAAAAAAAAACGATTCTGCTGTCTGATCTAATAAGTCCCGGGTAAAAATACAAAAAGATCTTGAATTTCTCCTATATTGTACGCAAAAAAAAAATAAAAAATAAAAAAAATAGTGTATTAGCAAAAACTGTTTTCGATTTTTTTATAACGTATCAAATTACCGTATAAAAGTCGACGAGGAATAATTTGTTTATAACTTCTAGAAGAATAGTCTCTACTCGCGTAATATATTATGCTATCGAAAAAACAACATCCTAGAGCACGGCTCCATACCGTCGTGGCGATAAAACGTGTTTGAATACGTTGAAGAGATCGCGAGAAAAATTCAAGAAGAGAAAAACAATTCAAACGAGTTGATTTTTTTTAAATCGTTCTTTTAATGAAATCCACGACCGAACGAATCGATCGGCTTCTCCTTACACCGCGCCACTGCGGATCAAGTGTTACATTTAGTTTTGCGATCGGCAAATCAATTATTGTAACAATCTATAGTACAATTATTGTCGAACGCTTTTGTGAAACATTAACTTTCTGCAATTAAATTTAAAACGCATAAAATGGAGCGAACGCAATCGCCGTAGCCGCTGATCGCCGTTTTAATATCTATAATGTACGAGCCACCGTCGTTACGATATTAGGTCGTGTATTAAAATACGCGTTGTAATTAAGAACTCATTTCACTTGACAAAGATTGACGACGAGCCGTATAATTATAATAATATATTCGTATATAAAATTACACACACACACACACATCAAACGCTACGGATATAAATATTACTGGCATGTTATAGAGATTGTAATTTGTATTGAGTAGTATAAAAAAAAAAAAAAACTAACGAGTAGCATTTTTTTACTTACTATTTTGTTTAAAATAAAATAATTAACATTTTTTACTGTAGATTCTGAGCGCAGCGAAGAACGTGTTGATGTTTTTTTTTTATTTTTCTGTCAACCACTTTTCGTACAGAAGGCCCTTTTCAAAGTCACAGGTCTACAGGAACTCCCAATTGAGTTTAACCCCAAAAAACGAAAACAAAATTCGAGAATTTCACGGCTAAAAATTTGAAATTTTGTAATGACGTTTTCGGGTTGTGCTCCAATCGCTACGTTGAATACAAGATAAAAGTGGAGATTTTTAAATTTCATTATGTTTAAAGCATTCCTTGATATTTCGATTTGTGTGCCGAAAACGAGACGAAAATTGACAAGGCGTCAAAATGGCTGTGCCTATTAAACTAACGTTATACAAAATTCTTCCTAGTCGTTTTCAAACTGTTATTTACTAAATTAATTTAATACGTTATAAAAAGTAATTAAAAAGTTTTTGAAAGGTATGATAAACTATTTTTTTTTTTGCGTATGAAGAATATGTGAGTAGGGAATTCGCGATACTTTTTATTTTCACCCAGAACTTATAAATGGCTCGCTCAGAATCGTTTTTTTTTTCGAACGCAACGATTTATCGTTTTCAGACATTAAATAATACGAACAAGCAAACAAATAATGACCCACCCAAAGCGTAATCGCTACTGCACCTTTACCGTGGTACCTTTCTTTTCTTTTTTTTTTTCAAATTTTTAAGTTTGGGTGATGATTATTTTTTTTTTCCTGTACGTTGTATATTTGTAAAATTTATAATGATTTTGATCGATAATATTGTTTTATACGTGACATTATACACTACGGCTTTCGTGAAGTCGGTTTAAAATAATTTATTCAAAAGTGTGTGGAAAAAAAATTGGTTTTGACTATCACGAAAATTTCATTTTTGTACAAAAACAAATGTTCACTTACATTGAACCTTCAAACAATATAGGTACATTTTCTTACGTATTTTTTAATTCTGACGAACGAACCGAAAACTCGCTGATTTTTTTTTGATTTTTCGCCATTTGAACCTTTTGAAATCGTCATGTACCATTTCATATTGTTATAATACATAGTTATCAATCAGAGGCAGAAAGACGCTGCTCTAATGTTTTAAGTATTGTGTGAAGTAAAATTTTGTTTTTGAATTCGTCATGAAACTGCAAATCTCAAATTGTATTCGTTTCGCAACTCTTAAGACTGCCTATAGTGGAGAAATGTAAACGCATATTATACTTCCGGGTTCTTTACTTACGAAAAATCACTCATGAAATTACTCAAAATTACTATTGCGTTTCCGATCATTCAATAGTAATAATAATCGATAGAATGATAAAATGGTGTAGGTACCAACTGAGTAAGACGCACCTGTATCGATGTCGAATTTTTTTTTTTTTTCAATATTTTTACGGAAACGGAAAACATGACAAACTCTTTCAATAACTGGAATCGGACGCCTGTTTCAAACAACAGTTTAATGATACTTTTTAACATTTTTATACAAACAAATCGAATTAAAATAATTGTGTGTTGTGTGACGTGTGGAGTTCTCGCGCCGTAACCGCAACGACGGACGAGACAGAGAGGTATTTTTCGCGCTGGATTTTACAGTAAAATATGTCACGGTCGTCGCACAAACGACAATAATACGTTTGTATAAAAAAGAAATAAAATTACACCTACGACGATCGAAGAGCCTATTGCGGTAAATCATCTCGCGTCGGCAGTTAATAATTAGATATTGTATACTCCGGTTGAAAGTTATTGCACTACCTGACTATAATATATACGTCCTAGTAATGAAAAAAAATTCTAAAACTATTGATTTATCGGTAGGTTTCGAAACGAGCGCGATTATTTGTCGAGTGCCACCACGATGTCGCATACAAGTCGTTTTTCCGCCACGCTGAATCATCATTGTCACGTCATTGCCGTCGGTCTCGACAGAATCGTTTCCGCGGTATCCGCATTGATATCGGTATTTATTCGTGCGAAAACGAAAAATCAATAGTATAATTAGTGACAACAGTCGATAGGGTACGAAAAAAAAATAAAATAATTTGTTTTAAAATATTCGTATGCAATAGAAGTAACTACTTTCCGAGAACTCTGTTAAGAGACTAAAATTTTTATAAAAAAAAAATACCAAAACGCGAACACGCTTTTCAAAGTATGCCGATTTTGAATTATATTTTTTTGTTCGAAGTCCTCATCTAGGGCGCTCGTTTTTCCCCGATTTCGCGATTTCGTACGTTTACAGTTTGAGATTATGAAGTTATAAAAATTACGATATTTACGGATAAATAGTGGTACAAGGACATGATTTATCAATCGGCTAAACGAGCTAAGATATTTGTATCCGTCCAACACGGAAAAAAATAACACTCAAATACGTCGGGTGACCGACTCGGAAGACGGATTCTACTAAATTGTATATTTTATCGGCGGTTTTCGCTGGATTACACTAGTTTTGCAAGCAAAATAATCGAAAAATAAAGTTAATTTATTTTCTATCATCGTTGTTTGAAAAAACGTCGACACGACCGTATGATGAAAACGTTTCGAAACACAATACTTTTGAACTATTCAGATCGACAGCAGCGCTATCTGTCAGCGCGCCCGTATCGACGCGAAACCGCCGAGCGTGGAAATCGCAAACTTTGTCCCTTAATAAATAGGCGGTTTGGTGTTGAAAACCATAAATTAGTGTTCGAAAACGCCAAATAGTCTGTCGGTTTTAGAAAATTTTAGAAAATTTTTCGAAACAGACAAACAGATGAGTGACGAAGAGCGTTCGGGTGTTGTACGTTCCAAAATATATAAACCCATTCACTAATCACGACGTCCGAGTGATTCTGAAGTTAATTTTGATCGACACTTGATCAAAACATTGTTATATATATATATTCTCTAATCACGTGCCAACGGTGACTATGAGTCGGATAGCGTGTTATTTCAAATAAATATGGAAATCAATATTTTGGATTGAGGATAGTTGTACGACGTTAAAGAGAAAAATTCATTAAATGTTGCATAAAACACACCTCTCGGTATTACAAAAACTTCAGTATTCTGGCTTAACAACAACTGCCACGTTGGCCTTGTTAACGGACACAGAGAACTTCATAAAATAGTGTATCATAATGATTAACGTGTGTGTGTAAAATTTTCCAGTTCTGAAATAAAAGTCGTTGTTTGGCTTAAATTTCGTTTTAAAATGCGACATTCAGTGGTATGTAAAGAAATTAATTTCGCTGTGTGCCATATTTCTTACAAACTACGAAATATAGATTAGACCAGACTTAAGACGATATAATTTTTTGTTTTTACATTCTTAATGCTCTAGACCTCCTTATTGCTTATTCGTATACACCTATTTACAATGTGTAAACATGTCCCTACGACTTAAATGTCCTAAAACGATTTAAATTAGTATTGAACCTGATATTTCGCTATGCCCTCCGACAAACGCAACAGATTGACGCGAAATAAATCGGAGCGTGATCGTCACGATCGTTTATGTCAATAGAGAGACACCGGTTTTGACGTCGATGCGAATGTTTCAAATTAATTTTACGTCGACTATTATTGCGCGAATAAATTTCCCTCAACTGTGCTCCGACTCGTCTGCAGTATAGTGGAAACACTTTGCAGTTTTCGTGGCCCGACGAGCGAAAACGATGATTATTTTTTTCTATCGCAAATTCGTTTGCCACGTCAACCCGTCGTGACACCACGATTTTCAAAAATGATTCGTTCCGACGCAGAAAACCGAAAAAAAAACACAAAACATAAACCGTCATAACACCGAGCGCGATCGGTACAGTCGATTTAAATTTATACAGCGGAAGATTATTATTTTTTTTTCCATAACATAATAAAATAATATATTCATAACAAATATAAAAAACCGCGTATAAAATTACGTTACACGACAAGGTGCCGAGTAGACGAGAATTTCGTTTTTACGATGAATTCGCTCATACGGTGTCGTGCTAGAAATTTGTGTCCAAGACCGACCAACTGAAACCGATTTGCACAAAAAAGAGGTTGTAACTATAGGGCGAAATATGCGGGAAACGACATTTTTGACACAACAACACATCGTAAGTAACCAAGTCAAAAACATTTCACTTGATTTTGAATGAGCTGTATTAAGATTTAAAAAAAACGTAGTTGTTGGGCCGTATCAAGACAGTTTCGATAGATTTTCGAAGAACTGATTTTTAATCAATAACACCCAGGGCCGAACGATTCGTTAGGCTTGTGTTCAAAGACAATCGTCTTCGACAAACAATACACTCAGGCAGCTTTCAGTGGTGAAATTATGAAACCGAGAAGAAAAAAAATCGTCAAAGATTTCGCCAAAAAAACCACATTCAATACACATTTTTACCGCTTTAGAGGATAAATACACTGTACGCGGTTGTTCACTTCAATTTTCAGTGCGTTAAATCTAATAAGGCTGTAAACGAGACCACGGCAAAAAAGTTGAAATTAAAACGAGATATGTTTAGCTGAGTATAAAAAGCCATTTTCCGAGCGAACGTAATATGAGTACAAACAGAATCACAAATATACGATATATGTGTATAAATTTACACGCGTTGTTGTTTTTTTTGCACTCTGAGCGACGAGCACTTTTTACAATACAGTGTTTTTTTTTTTTGTCAACAACTTATCGTTCACGGGCAGTTTTCCGGTTTTTAAAGTCAGTAACTCTTTAGTGGACTCCGGTGGTACTTTGGTTAAAGTTTTTTTTGAAATGTTGGTTACTTTTTGAGTTTCACCCAAAAAAAAAAAAATCGTGAATTTCACGGCAGAAATTTTCATGTTTCAAACGACGTTTTCGGGTCGAAGAAGTGCTCGCGTTGAATATCGCACAAAATTTGGAACATTGCCGTTCGAAGCATTTTTTTTATACTTAAACTATTTTCCGAGTGCCGAAACCGTCAAGTCCGGCGCGTCAGCGATTGAACAACCATGGTCATGACAAATTATTCCGTTTTCAAACTTTTACGTACTAAATTGATACGTCGTAAAAAAAAGTTTTCGCTAGGTTTAATGCGCTATTTTATCTTTTACAATTTATTTTGTGTTTTCAACTTATCAGATTAGACGGTTTTTTCTAACGCGATCGTTATTAGCGTTTCGGTAACACGGGCAAGCGGCTGTAACTTTGAAACGACCCACTCGAAAGCGCACATTTTTTTTTTGTTTTTTTATTGAAACACCGTGTGTATGTATAGTTTTTCCGTTGACGAACCCGTTCTCGAGACGTTTTTCGTAAACAATCTTCTACGTCGCGCGCCTATCGTTTATGCTACCACGCGCAAGATCTCTCGAGCTGTTCAGCCTCGTCGTCACGCGCGCCACGCCAAAAAAACACGTCGCGTAGGTGTGCCGTCACGATGATAAACGACGTGTGTACATCGGAATGTATAACCTGTCGTTCGAACATTTCGTTTTTAAAAATTTCCATTTTTCTCGGCCGTGTGCACCCGTACAACGATTAAAAAAACCGCATGTCCCCGAAACGTCGTCGCCGCGGCCTTCATTGCCGAACGGCGCGTGGAAGTCTCGCGCGTACTGCTCGAACGACGATGTTTTCGCTTTTTGAATTTCCGTTCTCGGCCGTCGTGAAAACCGTCGTTTCTCGAAAAACGCACATTATTGTTGTAAACATTTAAAAAAAAAAATATTTTCCTATCGTTAATTCCGCGACGCGCGGAACGTATAACAATATTTTAAACGATAATCGTGTGTAACGACAGCGATAATAAAACAAACCGTCCCTTCGTTCGTCGAATGGGTCAGTTCCAAGTCGCGCGGCACAGACGAGCGCGGCGCGCGCGGGGAGAGAGCTCGTAAAAGCAGCGCGTCCGGAGGGATTTTTACATTTTTTTGATTCGCGGCCATATAAAACGACGAAACGCGAAACGATAAATAAACGATGCATAAAATTTATAAATTATTATACGGGGTGGTATACAGAAACTCCGCTGGACGCTGGCGCGGACGTGTCGTGTACAATAATAAACACTGCGTACTTGAGCGAGTCAAGAGAAACATAAAACTTTCAGCAGTGTGATAATATATGTGTGTGCGGTTTTATTTTTTATAATTTTCCGGTTCCGCCCACGACATACAGCAGTCTCGACCGTACGAAGAAATCCCTTTCTCACGTTCTTCGCCGCGCCGTCGTCCAGGCGATGTTCCGAGGAAATCTATCCCTGAAGACGCGCGGTCTTTTATACGGGCGTTCCTCGGGTGCTCCTCGGAGCCGCCGCACCATCGGAGTATCGTTTTCTTGCGCTGTCTGCCCTCCGTTCTACCTCGTTCGCGACAACGTTCGGTCTTTTCCGTACTCACCCGCGTTATTCTCAAAGTCCTGATCATCCTGAACATCTTCCTCTGTTCCGCGTAACGTCCGCAGAGATTGTCACTCGACCGCGTAACGGTGTATGACTCGTAGTACTGTCGTATGCAGGAGGAGTGCGGCAGGAAACGGCTTTCTTATCGGTTTTCGTGCGGCTCGCCAGAGCAGAACGTCCCGCGACGTGGATGAAACAACGCAGAGCACGTTACCACGTTTTCTGAAACCCCGGTGTCCCGGTGTATGATTAGTACCCTTTCCTCCCCCTTAGGATATTCATACCCCCCTAGGTCTTTTACACCCTCGGTGCAATTGTCCTACGGCACGTTATACTTTACGAGTAACCTAGGAGAGTCTTACCAGGGCTATGAATAAAGTAGGACAATAACATCAAAGTGTATTAATTATACCCGCAAAAACATTTCAGCCCATACGGTTATCCGAGCACACCGTCCCGACATATTTTATGCCCCCCATTCTTACACCACACCGTTCGACCCACCCAAGACTAATATGATCCGTCCGCGGTCCGTACGCTACACGGTGTCTTGAGCAGATTTTTCGTCGTGTTTTTCCTCATACATCATATTTGGTAGTTTTTTTTTCAATTTTGTGTCTTACTTTCGTTTGTCGCTCACGAACCCGGGGCTCTACAACGTACATTTTGAATAACTCGCGATCCGCCCACCCGCAGCCGTGACCCACTGACAAACGCTGCTGGCTGCACATGGCGCGTACTCGAGCGCTGTTACGTTGTTTATTTACATAATACGGAAATAAAAAAGAAAAACGTACGACTTCCTGGGGGTAGTGTCTTTTATTCCTCTCTCTCTCTCCGTCTGTCGGCAATCGAACTTCCGGTCACCAACTGTGTGATAAAGTCTGCGTTCACCACGTCGTTTATAATACGTACACAGCGCGAGGGTGTAATGTCGATAAAACACGAACGAATTTTTCCTACTGCCATTATTATTGTTATCGTATCATTCGGTCGCACGTCCTCGCATTCGTACGGGAAAAAATAAATAAAAATCACCCTATAGAGGAGATCATCGTCGTCGTCATATTTTATTTTAACAAAGTTTTCACATTTGGCCCCAACATTTTGCGTTTTACGAACGCTGCTTACGTACCATCTCACTACATCGTACTGTATATCCGTTCGATGTTTGGGGAGTTTATAAAAAGAAAACGGAAACGCGTACATTTTTTTTTCTTTCACGTTTTTCACATAATATACACACCACCGTTTCGTTGGGAGGAAAAAAAATGGTGTTTCGCACATGAAGCATAGTTTTTTCTTGGTCTGTCACTATTGGCCGTCGACAGCGATCACAGCCGACACGTTGAGTAGTAGCGATAAACTCGGAAAACGGGAATTCTGCTGAAAAAACGCCATTTCATCGGCTGCGTTGACGACGGTGCAGAAACGCACACCGCATAAAATACACTTGGGGCTTTGCCGGCGAAAAAAACAAAAAGTAATCAATTTCTTTTCTACGACGACGAAAAACGGCGGCAAACGTCATTCTAAAAACACAACGCGTTTTTAGAAATGAACAGCACTGCCCGTAAGTTCAACACGAAACAACCGAGTGTAGTAGGAACGCTGCAACTCCATGTCCGATCCCTTAAATCTGTTCGCGTGCAATTGTTTCGCGGCGTGGACGAAACGTCGTGCGTTTTTCGTCCGACACCACGGTGCTACCGGTTCACACGTGATAGAAGCGGATTTTCTACCCGAAAAACACACACCAAAAACAGATTTTCCGGTACGACGTTGTTCACAGTCGGTCGACCCGCTCTCCGGGTCGCACGAACGAACGGGGATGAAGTAAAAGTACGTTACACGATCTCCCGGCGCGCCAGGAACGCATCGTTATGGCCGCTGGACACAACACGAGTCGATACCACCCGCTGGCTTAACGAGCCGCTTCTCGTGGCGCTGCAGAATTTCACGAAAATATAATCCAACAGAGTTGTTTGAAAATTTCAGCGTACCCGAGAGGTAGTGAGGGGAAAAAATTTACCATCTTCTTTTTCAATTATTGTTTCGTGTACGCGCGCGGTAACGTTTTACGGTCGGTAATAATGCCGCGCTTGTGTAATAATACCGCTTTTGGTGCGTTTTCGACGTCGACGATAGGTAGGTAAATACGCGAGCTAAACACACTATATACGGTTTCGACTGTAGTAATCCAAACCGTCGCGATAAAATTTCTTTTTATTGTTTTCGTCAGTATAACATTTCACACCCGCGAGATTATACGGGCAGCGAGCGTTTGCGTCACGCCGTCTCCCCCGACTGTGATCTGACGTACGATTTGACGGCGTCACGAGCAGAATAGTTCGACATTACGAAAAAAAATCACAAGAACACGTTTTTTTTTTAAGCTCGTAGAGCCCGGGTAACCGAAAAATGACATTCAAATCGAATTCAATCATACTGACACTCGTCGCTGGATTGCTCGTCGACTATAAAAGCCACGCACGCTTGACTATAACGCTTTTTTTTTTAGACGTTGGGTTGGGCGACACAATTTCGGAAATATTTTCAATATCCTAAACCGGCGATCATTCCCTCGGCACACGCTAAAACCAAACGATCTCGTCACGCGGCAACGAACGCGTTTTTGGAGACGTGATCTCGGCAAATGTTCCGGGCGAAGGTGGAGAACTCGCGCGCATTTTTCACCGCCGACACGAATCGACCTCGTGGTGTTTTTACCAACGCTTTTTGTTCCTCCGGGATGATTTCGTCCGATTCGTGCTTGTGTACCTACCTACCCTAAACGAATTTGACGTAAATTAAAGCGTGTAATTTGAAGAAAAAAACAACTGCTCAGTGTACAGGCATTTCACGCGGGACCGCCGCTAAATAGATGTCATACGACGAAAACGATCACCCCGAACAACGCAGGAAACAAAGAGTATAGGTAGGTACATTTTTAACTGCGGTACATCAATAATTGACTTTGTTGCGTGATACGGTTCGTTTCGAGATTAGCGTTCTTGTTTATTTTTCGTAGCACAACGACGTAAAACAAAGCATGACCAAACGTCAAAGACAACATAATAACAATAATAATATATTAACATTATATTACTGTATATTATACTTTGTGCGATGATGTACAGATATATACAACATTAGCAAAACAAGCGTTCGGGAAAAAAAAAGGACACTTTTTACTGTTAAACATCAAGTTCGAACTCGTAAAAACATACATTTGGAGTGTATTACTGTACGGTTGTGAATATCGGACGATAGGAAAGTATGGAAAAGATAGACTGGATGTTATAAAGATGTGGACGCGGAGGAAAATGACTAGAACAAGCTGGATAGGACATAAGACGAATGAAGCAACTAGCCGAACGAGACCAATGAAGAAAGAATAATGATGGATACAATGACGAAAAGAACAATAAAGCTGATTGGACATCGACTAGGACACAGTGTGTTCATCGCTGGCATTATAGGGAAGGAAAAGGATTCAGAGGAAGACCGCGTAAATCCTTCTTTGGAGAAATCTTCCGACGAACGGGTTGCGCCTCTTACCAGAGTCTCAAGAGGATGACAGACGTGATTGGCTACAACAACAACAAGGCCTTTAGAAGCTGATGATATACAACAAGTAAAAGAATTCGGAAAGCCCAATAATTACCGATGACAGTGAATATATAGCGACGAAGGAAAAACGGAGGCGATAATGTACGTTATTGAGCTTTCGAGAAAAAACCGACTCTTCTTACAGACGAGCACGATTATTTCAAGGGAGAACGCTGCACACATCATCATAAACGGGGTGTTCTGTTTTAATACGGTTGTGAAACGCGCGGCGGCTGCAGGATTGGGGACGTAAGACGTTAAATGAAGCGATGTCGGAAGAAATAGTCGACGAACTCGAGTAGAAGAACTGACGGGCTGAACGCGATAACGAAAAGGAAAATAAAGCCGGTCGGACGTAATTTATTGTTATGCTTGGACACGACGAGTCGCCGTAACGGAGGAAAACGGCGAAGGAACCATAGGAAGAATCTGCCTCTGATCTTCCGTCGCGGTCGGGTCGCGATCACAAGCCGTTGATTATTACAGCTCGAGAGAAGACAGACACGAACGCGGTCGTCAACAACAACAACAACAAAGCTGATGACGACGATGATGCACTCCGTAGTGATAAAGTCGTATCGGTGTTTTTCAAAAAACAAAGCTAACACTGTCTTCTGAACACGTGTTACTGTTTTTCGGTAAAATCGTACAGATCTTCGACGAAAATCGATAAACGTTCGGGCGAGGCGTTTATTAATTCGCGCGTACACAACTGATAATAACAACATGACGCGCGTGTGTCGTCCTCGTTTCATCGTATCGGCGTTTTGAAGAAAAACCGGGCGCGCAACGCTGTCGAGAAACGGCTGACTATAATATGAAAAAAATTACTCGGACGAATTTTTTATTTTTTATAGCCGTCAATGACGCAACTACGTTCCGTGTTGCGCGAACTATACGGGAAAAATTATTATCATTGCACACTATATACTGTGCAGTGTTGCTATATTAATACTTATTATATATAACGCGACCGTAACGGGGAAAAATCGAGATTTTCTCGCTTCTTTTCAACGCGCGTTTGTCGGATACATTTTTCAATGGTTACGTGGAAAATTGTTGTCAAAATGTGCTCCTTTCTGCGTTTTACCTACGATCGTATGCACTATAATCTATATTGCACACACACACAATATATCGCTTTTAACGCGCACGCGAGTACTACTTGTCGTCGGATTGTTCGTGGATGAAACGAGTTGTATCCTATTTTTTTTTCCACGCGAAAATCGGACGAAAATATTTTTACACTTTCCGCGAAAAACAACGGTCTCGATAGAGATTCAAGCTCACGCACTTTTCACGGAACGATCGTTTTTCATCCGCGATTTTGGCGACTCGACGACTACAAGTCCATAAGAGCGTTTCGATGCAGTAATTTTTGTGTTTATTTCTGTTTTCGTTCGACACATTTTATTCCGGCGTCAAAGTGACCGCTAAAACAGTTTTAGATTACGTACGTATAAAAAATTTGGTTTGCGCCGAAACGTTATACGAAACTGACTTATGACTCAGAAACAATGATTACAACGGTACAGCCGAGGGAGAGATAAGATTTTTAGGTCGTGTTTGAGCACGAAAAATATGTACGCGTAAGATTATAATCGGTCAGAGAATGCGGAGAGAGCCGAAAATTAAGCGTATACACCTAATCGTGTTTGATTGTTTTAAAAACGGAGAGGAAAACACCGTGCACGACGATTTCGGAGATAAAAGCGAATTATTTAAAAAAAAAAGGAGAACAATTATTTTTTCGTGTGTTGTCAACAGAGTTTGAACCATTTTTTTTAATCTTAACGCGATTTAATTGTGTGAATAATACGTCATAATTGGAAAGATTTTTGTCCAATACAACTATGATCGCGGTTTTTCATTATCAACTAACACGAAATTTTGTAAACTGATTTGATCTACATCTGATAATATACGCTTGCCATTTATCACGCGGCCGATTAAATTTGATGTTTTAAAAAAGAATATCATGTTATGTTATGCTCGGAAATTGTTTTTTAAATGTTTATATAAAATATAAACTTTTTTGAAAACTGATTTCAACTCGCCTTTAAGCTTTATATCACATTCGATTTTTGTACAAATTAAGGGAATAAAATGAAAAATGTGGGAAGATCGCGTTTTTCAAAATTGAGTTAATTCAAATCAGTCTTCAGAATACTAAAAGAGGACGCTTACACACGGAGTAGCCATTTCCGAAACCTTTTTAAAAATGTTGCGTTATCGAATCGACAGATGGATCGCCTTACCACGTTTTAACGTATTCACCCATGTGACAAAACTGCGTTCCAAAACGTCGTCACAGTAAAAAAAAAAAATATTTTAGTCGTTCGCTTTATTCACGTTTGAAGGGACGTATTTTACTGTGTGTATTTTTTTTTATAGTTTAAACATTTTGTGTAGTTTCAATACATAGTTTTGTCTCGGATAATTAACTTTTTTTCTCATAACTTATCAAATCGAAAGTTATAATACAGGGTGGTTCATACTTGAACCACGTTCTAAAGAGTTGAACTATGGTAAGGTTTAGTTTAAAAAAAAAAAAAGAGTGTGTCATAGAGTCACATAAATAACAAATTGTATAGTGATTTTTTCCCGATGTCGGAACACGCGACAAAGAAAATATTTAAATTTTTTTCTCGTTATTCATCAAATTCAAAAAATTATAGGACGGGTGCAGAGTTTGACTGCGGTCAGGTTAAGTTTAAAAGAGTGTTTATAACACTACACAGTAAATACATGATAAATTGTAGTGATTGTTCCCAGTACTATAAAACTTACGAGGAATTCGTAAAGAAAATATTCGAAATTGTATTTTTATCACATATTATGTGATTAAAACTCTTTTGTACGTCTCCCGATCCCTCGGTTCAAAAAGTAGCACCCGAATCCGGAAACATACGACGAAGTTAATGGTTTGGTTACTGTGAGTGTGGCCGCGCTTCCTTGAGACACAAATCATCCCTACACGAATCACGAAATAGAACAAAATCAGATTTGTGAAACCCCCGGTCCCCGTATCTTATCGTCATAGATCTACAAGTTCTTTCATGGAAAACGTTCAAACGATCCGTGGCGCGTGATGGACGGAGAAAACGATTCCAGAGCGTCCGTCCCAATCCGCTAAATATGAAAACTGTTCTATCGTTGCCCGTCGACAACAGAATCCGATGCGCAAATTTTGACGGTTTTGAAACGTTCGCATCGAATAATCATTGTCATCGTTCTCGGGAGCATCGTTTTCCGCGCCCAAGTCCCCCCAGCGAACGATTCCAACAAAACGTATAATAACACTGTATCTGTACGTACGTATACATAATAATAGGTAATATCAATAAAATAAGGTAAATTGTGCGCGTTATTACACTTTGTACACGATAATAACGAATAATTACGACGTATTAATTACAAAACACGTATGACAAAACACCCGCTGGCAACGGTCGCGATGTTGTCGAGCACACGCGATCCGGGTCGTTTACGCGATCGAAACAATCGCGAGTTCTTCACGAGTGTTCGTGTAGAAGAGAAACGCGTTTTTATTTAAAACAATATCGCCAATGACGCCCGGAGAATAACTTTTTTTGGAAAACGAAAAAAGAAAAAACACGTTAAAAATCGTGTTAAAACGTCGTCACGGACGAACGCGGAAACGTCAACAGTGCTATCGAAAGTCCGTAAACCTACTAAAATTATCAATAATCCGAACAACGATCGCACAGATCAAAACGACACTTGGATTACCGGATTATTTCCTATTCGCACGTTCTGTACTAATCGCCGTTTCGACGTGCTGGACCAGTTTATATAGGCGCGTACAAACGTTTATTATATATATTGGGTACGACTAGGGTAAAAAACATTTTTAAAAAAAATTTGTTGAAAAAAATCGAGGGTAAAATTGAAAAAGTGATACGTAAATATCAGTTTCACAACATCGGTTCACGGCGATTTTCTCAGTAAATATTATTGAAAAACGTCAAAAAAAAAATGTTTTGTTCTCAAAATCCTTTGAATCAACCGACATGAAAAAAAATGTTTTGCTAAAAATGTACATGTATTATACACATACAGCTTCATCTATGAACCCAAGTTAATTAATTGGTTTCTTTATCTATAAAACACATTATCTAGGCTCTCGAGACGCATTCACGCGAATTCACTGTTACACCGTGTCACTTTCTATACGCTCTCTTTAACGGGTTTTCTCTCGATCGACGCGGCAAAAGTTTGCAAATAAACAAGCTAAGGTTTACAGAGTTGAATCGTTACACACGACGTTATTTCAGATTTTGAGCGAGGAATGTATATATATATTATTATTATTACAGCGATGTTTTTTTTGTTCTCTGTTATTCGTACAGGAGGAACGATCGGATTTTTACTGTCAACACTTCCGATGAAAAGTCTATGGACTCCGGTGGCAGCTGGCTTGAAGCTTTTGTTGAAATTCTGCTTACTTTATTGTGTTTTACCCCCCAAAAGAAAATCGAGAATCTACTGTTAAACACTTTGAAATATATTTGCTGTATATTTGCTCGCAGACGCTTTATACAGCGTCTGCGAGCTGCGCGTCGCGTACGTAATCGCTTCTAATCGGTCGTGATGGCCAAATAACGTTTGTAATATCGCGTTTCCACGCGGCGTTCGAGTGAAAAACGAAATTTTAAAAATCCTACGAAATCGCGATCGTAATTTCTTTTTCGAGGCCGTTGAACTTTTTAGCCGGATCGATACTGTGTGGTTTCGATGGCGAACGCGAAGTTTGCGCGAGTCTCGTGAATCGTTTTTTTCGCCGCTCCGATATCGATGATAACTCTACTTCAAGTCTCGAAAGAAGAATAAAAGTGTCCGTACGCGTTTCGGGTATCTACAAAAAACGCGTGTTCAAACTAAACGCTATATTTCGTCCTCGACGGACAGCGTGTATCGATGTATCGAGATGATTGCGTTATCGTTTTGTCTGATCTGCCACGGTTCCGCCGCTCGGACGAAAACGATTGGAAATCCTTACTCGTTTGCCTACGCGAATCCCCGGATCTCCTTGTCGGCGGCATCGAAAAGTCCTTTCGGGTTTACTCGAAAAATCGTCGGACGGTCCGAAAAAATCTTCGCCGGCCGATTCGAAAATTTTCTTTAAAATTCCTTTTTAAACCTCGAGAACCGCCCGAAAATGAAACAACCCCTGTGCACGCGACGTCGGGTCCCCGATCGTGGCCTGCAACGTGAGTGGTGGAGGGCAGTCGTGGACAAGATATTTTTTTTTTTTTTTCACGAAAATCAACGATTTCCGCAACGAAACGATTTTTATACTTTTTTTTTCCATGAAAAATAGTGATCCCGTCAAGATTTGCCGTTGCGTACACTCTTCGCGGGACGAATCGTTTTTCATTCAATTGCCGCGCGCGTAGGCCAAACCGGTGTCACTATTTAGGCAAATTTTATTTGAAAAATCAAAATAATCAAACGCGAACGTCATTGTGTGCGGCGTGTTATTTTTATCGCGGCCATACAAACGGAAAAAGAAACAAAATTTAGTCCCTCGAACTGCAGGAACAACGGCCGTACTCGAAATCGGCAAAACGTTCCTCTCGAATGTCGTGCCGGATTCCCGCGAGGAGCTCGTTACGCGTTTGTTTCGCGCCTCGTATAATACGTCCGTCAGCGTTAAATCGTCGAGTTCCCGTCGGACGAAAAAAAAAAATCCGATTATTGCACACTATATATTTTCCTTTGTTTCGGTGTACTTGTATTTTATTTGTAGACAATACCGCCACGGCGTAAAAAAAAAACATTAAAATCATTATTTTTATCCGAACGTGTATTGTATCGCACGTTTTTTTGAGTACGTCTAGTGTCAATAATAATACCACAAATACACGTAATTACGACGATCGCGCGTGTCGGATCACACACGCGTCGTGTGAAACAATCGACGAGAACACTCGAAAACGGCTGCGTATTGTCGTTTAACGTTAGTGATCAAAAAAATACAAAATTATAAACAACAACGATATACATATAACGATATTATGTTGAGTTTCGATTGTTTGCGGTCCGCAGTCACAACACGCGCGGCTAGACGAGAACGATTTTTTTATACTGCTAAACCGCGTCGGAAAACGCGTTCGATATCATATTAAAGCGTATAACAATATTTTCATTAGACGAGTATAGAAATCATGTGCGTTCGTTGGGAAATTTAAGCGATCAATAAACGTTGAAAATTCTTTTGGTTTTTATGAAGATGTCTTTTGTATTTACACGCATAGGTACTTGGTGAACAAAACAAAACGTGAACTTAGCGCCAAACACCATATGACTGCGTACAACTATATTAAACAGTCACGGTGATTTATGCGGATTCTTTTTTTTTTTTGAGCGCAGAATTGTTTTTTTACAATGACGTTTTTGTATTTTTCTTTAAACGGCTTTGAGGGTAGTAAAAGAATACTCCGGTTTTCAATGTCAGTAATTTTTCCGACAGGTTATTATAGACTCTGACGGTTCGTCAAACTCGAGAGTTCAAAATTGAAAAATTTACGATAAAAAAAATCGAGCAATGGAAAACGTTAACGGTTTCGGCTGTCGTGTGTTTTGCAGGCATAATCGATTTAGTTTTACGACAGATACTTCGAAAATAACCAGCTGGAACTTTCACACAGCGTTAAAATACGTAAGAAACGGGTTCAACGCGAGTTTCGAGTAAATGTTTGAGTAAGGTTATAGAACATTTTCGAAAATTTCCATTTTCTTTTTTGTAATGTTTGTTCAATTTAACTGTCCGTAAAATGTTTAGAAACTTTATTACAAGTTTGGCAAATACATATGATACTAAACAATTTCAAAAATCCACAGTCACATTAATTTTATTTTTAGTCGGTTAAAGTCGGAAAATCGTCGAAAATCGCTCATATAACTCAATCGACTTATTTTTGGAGAAAAAAATTCGTAACTCACACGAATTAGTTATTTAATACGTATTTGAATATTTTAAACAAAACGAAATTGGCAACCTAAATCGAAAAATGAAGCGACTCACTCCAAAGCGTAATCGCCACGCCGAACAATACGTCTCGCCGACCTCAAATTCACTTCCTTTCTTTTTTTTTTTCTTTTTTTCATCGTATTTACTATTGTTGTATAGTTATTACGCTGTTTTGTTTCCCACTACAGACAAAAATACGCGCCATTATCACCAATTTTGCATTATTATCACTATCGATCTGTATGGTTCGTTTACTTGACTCGCAAGTCAAACGTGCGTACTGTATATCTACTGCGAAACGGCACTTGGGGAAAAAAAAAACCCCCGTGAAAATGTACGAGAAAAATGCGAAATAAAAATGTATTTAGGATCCATGTTATGGATAAAAACGCGGGCAGACATATGGATGTGTCCGAAAGTACAAATTTACACAACGAAACCCGAGTATGGTTCAAACCGAGATGATGTCACAGCGAAAAATGAAAGAGGACTGGCCGTCGGTGCGCAAGCTGTAAGGACGAGCGAACGTAGAGGACAACGTTATCTGGAAACCGCGATTCTACGAAAAATACATTTTCAAAAATTGCATCTCCAATGACGTCGTGCTCTTTTGTCTCGTAAAAGTTTATTTTTCTTCTATTTTCGAAATGTCGACGGACTTAAGTCCGAAAAGTAGTATCGGTTTTTTTCTTTTTTCTTTAAACGTGGGCGTAAGTAAAACTATACGTATCTTAGATCACATATTATGATCACTATCGACACACGAGATCGTATACAACCGGGAATTTCTTTTAATTTTCCGAACGATATTCAATTTTTAAACTCTATTCACAGGCCTCATATTCTTATAGTAAAAATATTAAGCTGAGGCTTAAACGGATATGCGGATATTGTGTTGACATTTTCTGCTAAAAATTCATAACGTTTTGTACTATGTTGTTTAACTACGCGGTAAAATACGGACTTTTTGGTGTTTTTTTTTGTTTCTGATTTCACTTATTCCGTGGTTATATACGAGATTCGCATTGCCAATATTCGTTCCAAAGACGAAAAGATTTATGAATATCGCCGTGTAAAATAGTAAATTTTGAAGACAAAACACGATTCAAATGATAATGCTTGCACACGAATATCGTTCAGCTTTTGGGATTCGAACAGTATATTGCGACCGTATCGAACGCCAAATATTTTTTTCCGCGTCGGATTAACCGACATTGCGAACAACCCGTGATGCTGTTTGACATTGTGAATGTTATTCTTTTTTTTTTTTGCATTAGTTAATAATTTATAGGTAATAATGTAAATAAAATACTTACGTATCACTGCACACCCGTGTACCGGAATAATTCCGGACACTGCGCGCGACACGAGAGATTATAATATCATTATAATAATTCGTGGCACGTTCGCGATTATCATATCGAATGATTTATCACAGTCACAACAATAATTATTATTATTTTTTGGTCTGCGAAAACGCTGTTTGGTATCAAATTGTTATCGTCGTGATTTCTAAGTGTTTTGAACGCACTGCGTGAGGGGAAAAGAGATCAGCGGGTTTTCAGATTTTTCGATATCTATAATATTTTATAATGATACACGCGGTTTTCATTATAAGTCATTATTATAATAGAGTTGACGATATTTTTGTGATGGATCGTCTTTTGCGAATATTTTCGCAACGAATTTCATATTATGACTGAAAAATTAGTCACAAATTAACCGATAAAATAGAAAAATATTTCACAATTTTGTTACTCCGTACGTGCTCAAAACACAATGCCGGACAAGTCATTGATAATTTTTAACCCGTGTTAATTCGTGTGTAAGATCATTCATTTTTTTTTTTTTTTTTAACGAAGTCAAGAGTTGAAAGCTTATGCTAAAACTGAGTTCGTCAATTATGGATTTAAATACGAAAAATTTATACTGTTAATTTATCTTTATTTTATTTTTGTTTCGTCCGTTTCCAATACTATGGGAAAGATTCGCAAAACTAACTGAATCGAAACGTCTCAAAAATAAATTAAATACATTAGTTTTAAGTAGATCAAAAAAGAATTACAAGTTCGGTGGATTTAAAACTAGAAATCAAGTTAAAATCAACTAGGGAGTTTTACTTTATCGTTGATTAGCAGTCTTTTGAATAATTATGCTGCTCAAAGTGTCAAAGATTACTATTAAACACCACTTTGAATTCTGTCCGAACGGGCAAAATAAAATCCAAACAACTTCGAGCTAACGTCCAAAAAAATACTATCAATACAGTTTGTACGGCTCAGTCTGGGCAATTTATTCGTTTCGTATTATTCGATTTTTGAGTATTGTACTTTTTTAAACTACTGTCTCAATTACTTAAGGTATAATAATATACGATAATAATTATTGCGTTATTGTACCGTGCGAATCGACAAAGATCTTATAGTATAACGATTGCGTTGTCGGAATCGCAAGTGAGAAAACATTTTGTCGTTCTTTGTTAAAGGAAAACATTGAAATATTAAACGTTTAATTTTACTCGTCATTCACGGTCGTATAATACATAATAGCGTTATATCGAATCAGATACGAAAAAGTACGTTGCCCACTCAATAGGCTTGAATTACCTACTTAAGTTAGCATTTTAATTAGACGCGTCGTAAATGAGAACGTAAATTTTGCTTGTATCACAAAACAACCAATCTCTTTGAAAATAATTGAATAATGCACATTTTTCACGCTGCCAGACAGAAATTCACGATTTGTTTTTTTTATCTAATGTAGATTTACCTAGTCAGAATAGCTGACTAAAAATATTTCTTTAATCTAATTAGTCATTTAATGAGTGCACACGAGTAAGTGTAACATACATTGTTTAAGTACAAAAAGAAAATTACGTCTGTGTGTCAAGGCAGTATAATACGATAAAAATGGAATCGAAAGATAAAATTAACTAAACTTTCTTATTATATCTAGTGTTGACTGTATTGATATTCGATACGATCAGCTATTTAAACACTGATAAACAATCAAGTCCACAACAACATCGTAACCCTATTACGCGTCAATGTATCGGTCGGAACAATGTTCTACGGTTGTTTTAAATTGGAAAACGAATAATTTATAAAAAAAATCGTGAGTGCAGACAAAGCAAAATTTTTAAAAAAAAGTTTAAAAATATCGTGTGAAATAAAAAGTATGCATATTTGTGTTTGAAACGAATTCAAATTCGTACACGAATCGTATAAAACCGTTTTAAAAAAAAAGAATTATTACAATCAAACTATTAGTTTACACTCAACGTCACAATATCGTAATATTACGATTCCGAGTTAAATTTTTTGCTTATATTCGGACAAGTAAATGAAAAAATCAACCGAAAGTGCCTAATTCGTTTAAAAATTATATGCGAGTAAATAAAAACGTCGTTTCAGTTTTAATGTTAAAGAATCAATTTCGGTTAAAACAAAACAGAGAAACAAAATATACATCGTTGGATCTTTGCGTGTAAAAAAAAAAAAGTTATAGAAGAGTTCACGGTATGAGCGTGCGAAATTTCCGGTTACCAAACGAAATATAAAAACCAACCGCAATTTTCTAAATGCACGATTTACAATTTTTGGAAATATTCAAAATCAACAAAGTTCCTCGTAACCATACGCGATAAATCTAAAGTGACGATCGATTATTGATTAAGAAGCGGTTTCGTCTGAGGTTTGGTTATAGGGTTTTGGAATGAGTGGACACCTAACAAAAAAAAAAAAAAACAATTGTTCTCCAACAAATGCGTCATAAATTAGTGTGTTGATTTTAAACTTAAATTGATCACTTTAGCTTGAATGCGGGTGTGTTGTTAATGTAAATAATTACATGAAAATTAACGTACTTATATATGTTATAAAAAAAAAAACCGCGTCACACTTTACTGAAATGTGCAGCTGGTTATTTGATAGAAGAATCTTATGGATTAAAAAAAAAAGCTAAAGGCAGTGTGAAAATTATAAAAATCTTCTATTTTGTACCTAAAAATCCCTAGGTTTCCTTGTCGGTTAATAATACCTGTTTATCAAAAAGTCCTCAGATATACTCGGGAAATCCTCAGGTTTCCTGTAATTCGACAGTTTTTAAAAATCCTTAAATTTTCTTTTTTTACACCTCAAAGATCCCCGGAAAAATGAAAATTCCCTGAATCCGGCTAAAGGGCGGAGATTTTTTCTTTTTTTTACCGTTAATCCAGGGAGGATTATAAAACGTTGTCTCTCTATATCATACGTAATATCATTAATTCGAGTTCGCCGGAGTTGGACGGAAGGCGTGTCTTGGCGTTTAGAAATATAAAATTTAATTTTTATTCGAAACGAGTTCAAATCGTCGTCCAGAACTGCGAATAGTAATAAACGAGAGAAACACGTAAAATATTTTCTATCGCGTTTCGTTCGATGCTGCACCACCGCAACAGTATTAATATATTAAATCGTACACGAATATGTCGTTATCGTAGTTTTATTTCGTCGTTAATAACGACGACGATATTATTGTAGGTTTTTTTTTTTTTTTATTGGCAACCTCGAATCGTACAAAAAATATATCGTACACATTATGTTCACATTCGTAACGATCGCACACACGTTCGCCCGTCTCGCGTTTATTCGGGGTATGATATTCTAAACGAATAGCGTAAAACGTCTTTGGAACGCTGCGATATTAAATCATTTTGTGTTTTTATGCCACGGAAACGCGGAAATTTATACGATAATTATTATTAGATCACCGTCTCGGGTGTTATTGTAAGTTTACTTCCTCGCCCGCAAACGTATTGCTCGCAGCACAGTTTCGAATAATCGTATAAATAATACAAAAAAAAAAGTACACCCACGCACTGCTGCTGTTATGATTTTGCGATTTTTCTTTGTAAATCATGATATCCGTATATATTCATATCGAATATCATAAATATATCGTATTATACTCATTATTATTATTATTAATGTCGTCGTCGCCGTCGCGTTTAGCATTCTCGAAAAATATTCGCGTTATTCGATATTTTCGCCGAGTTTATGTACCGAGTTTGTTCGAAATTTATACGCGTTCGACATGCTACGGTAGAAAAAAAAAGCAACGAAAAAAAAAAGGGGAAAAAAACGATTTGTCCTATCCGCCGTTACTCGCGTCTCGCGCTCGGTAAAAATCACGAATGCTTATTTTTATTTCCGATGGATTTATTCGTTCTCCCCGTATATACTGCGGTATTTATTATAAAAAAAAAAAAAGTACGTATACGACGTACAATTTATAGGTTGTTTTTTCTCCGAAACGCGCCGTTTCGCCAAACATTACCTACATAACTGATCGCTGCAGTTACTACGCCGTTTCGATCCGTTTTTATCGACACCGCGAACGAAACCCGAAAAGTTTTATCGTATCGTACAAAAAAACTTAATCAAAACAGTGCTGGAAATCTGAAAAGAGCGACAGAACAGGAGACGCTGTCGGGCAAACACTAACGTTCCCTACACCAGAACACACAAAGGGATGATGGAAATTTGAAGGGATACGATAAAATATTTTACAAAACTCGAATCGAGCACCACGGTGCATACTCTTTGTTTCTGCAGATTTCGATTAGCGAAATACGCGCAGCGTTGTATCTACAACGCGATTTCGTCATACTGAGGATACAGTTGTTAAGACAATCCAAAATCAAATCGACCTAACTTACTCTAGAACACGACCAGTTCGAATGTTTACATTGAAATGTTGATTCGATAGATTTTGAGCTAATGCGACAGCGCACAAACTTCTAAACAATGTCGACGCACCCAGAACGGTTTCGTTATTTCAGTACCACCAAATAATTAAACGATTTTTTCAATAACCTTTAACACGCGCTTGAACACGACATTATGTAGGTAGTATAGTTTATTAACTCGGTCTCGTTAAGTATCGGAATGAATAAACTTGAAAATTTTTCATTTAAAAATCATCGTTTAGGCACACTGCTATGTTGCTTTTTTTCATCTTTCAGATTCTGAACGCAGCGAAGAACGTATTTTTTTTTTTTTTACATTGATTTTTTTTTTTTTTCTGTGAACACTTTTTAGTGCATAAGAAACGCTACGATATTTAAAGTCAGCTAGTACCATTTCAAAGGTCTTTGGACTGGTACTTTGAGGGGTCTCAAATTTGATAGTTCGAAATCGAAGAAGTTACAACGAAAAAACAAAGCGAAATTCACGGGAAAACGTTGAATATCGTGGCCAACGTGTTTTTCGATTCGTAATCGATTTAGTATTTTGGCCATAACTTCCAAAATAATGATCAAAACTAGCTAAAACTTTTACACAATATTGAATCACGTTAAATACAGGTTTGGTTCAAGTTTCAAGTGGTTTCGAAAATTTTCGATCTAAGTATAGAACTTTAAAGCTTTCGAAAATTTACCTTTTTTTTTGTAGTTTCGATTAAAAATTTAATTTTCCACGACAATTTTTGATACTTTAATACAAGGTCGGCAACGGGTAAACACATATGCTACTGAAAAAGTTCGAAAAGTATAAAAAATCACTTTAACTACGCTACCAGTCAGTTTAACCACGTGTGAACTTTTTGTTTCAGGTTCTTTGCCTGCTATACTATTATAACATGAGAAGAACCAACATATTTTACACTTGAGATCGACTACGTTGCAAGAGAGATTTTCAAAATTAGCAATTTATGGTATATCGATCAAGACATTTTCTCGTCGATTGTGAAATGATCGCTTTGAAAAAGTTCGCCCGACACGATTTATAATGTATGGTTAAAATGTAGGCGTGTTATAACATACGTATATTATTTCAATAATAATAACAGGTACAGTTTGTTTCCCCTCGAGTGAATTATTCAGCTGTTGTTCTAAACGTTTAATAAGATCACACTGCTTTGGGGACATTGCGCTAAGACCGTGAAAATTATCAATCGATAGGTATACACATTTTGATCATTTGGCCACTTTAGACACAACTTATCCCCCCAAAAGTGTTTGTGTATTTTTTTTTTGAAAATATGTTTAAATCTTTACACGTCATCGTGTGAACACGAAAGATTCTGCCGAACATTTGTTTTGCTACTTCTTCTACCTACACCTCCGCAGCACACAACGACGTACGGACGGGGAAAATAAATACTAAAATCCGCTGCCGGGTCGCTGCGTCCCCATAACCGCGGCCGGTCCATTATTTACAATCCGACGCATTGTTAAAACGGCCGTCTTGTTATTGTAATATAGTTATTTTATAAATATTATTATTACAATAATGACAATAATAACAATAATAATAATACGAATTCGACACAAAAATAGGAATCGAGTGTGTTATTTTGCGGTTACCGCGGCCGTCCGGGGTCGAATTGCACGTCGTTGTGGCGATCTTTCGAGAGCACTGTGCGTTTTTCAAAATAAATTAACGCGTTTTATTTACGTGAAACGAACGCAATAAGATTGTACAGACACTCGATTTATCGCAGTTTTATAAAAATTGTTTAATTAAATTTCACGACCTTAATAATTAATATCATACGCCGTCTCCCGAGATATACGCATTTGTATAACCGTGTATAGGCACAGTTTTCTTCTCAGTTTAAGGACCGTTGCTGCCTTTAAGAGGTCTCGCCATCCATCTCTACTGTAAGTCGACTCAAAGGCCGCATTCTGGTCCTTCAAGTCTATTACATCAATCCACCTGGTTCTTTCTAGCGCCCATGATTTGTTTATTTTTCCAACGAGTGCTATCTTTACTAGTTGTCTGCTCTCCGAGTGTGTCCGAACCACTCCAAAAGATATTTGGTCTGTCGTACAATTTCCGTGATAATTCTTTGTTTCTTTCTTCACAGGTTTCGTGATTGAATCGCCGCCCACGGATGTTCCGGATGTTTCTCTTACGTATCGTTAATTTTTCTCTCATCGCCTTTTTTCAAAGACCGAGTTTCGCATGCACACACGTTATCATCGGGTGCCAGTGGTAAAGACGTAGTTTCGATGTCCACACACACACTAGTTGTGATTTTAGTAATTTGACCGCCGTACAATAATAACACCCGTTTTCACTCGAAATCCTTTCGTTCGCTTCCTGGCGCGTATCACTTTTAATGCGCAGTTACGACGAACACGAATTGTCGGAGATTTATTTAAAAAAATTTTAATTAAATTTACGATAAGAATATTCACAGTGAAATTTTTTTCAAAATAGCAGGCTTTTGAAGAACTGGACGGTTTTCCTGTGTCCACAAATTTTACCCGTCTTGAATACTATCAGGTACTCGTGCCTACAAGTTTTTTGATCCTTTTGCGGCTTATAATATCGCGCGGCTTCAACATTGTTCTTGTGAACCCCATATATATAATATTACCTATACAAATACGAATTTTTTTTTTTCTAATTCAACACGCACGATCTGAACTGCGACGGTTCAGTCAGTATGTGAATGAAAATATTATATCCTGTGACAAACGGAAAAACACACGAATTGATTGATTATTCCGCTTGCGCTTTTTAAATTTCGAATATTTTTTAACGCAATCGTTTGATTTGCGGGATACGGTACTATACAAGCGCTTTTGTTTTTACCGACAACTGCAAATCAATTTCTTTTTTTTTTTTTAATAACATTATAATCGAAGTAGAATTCCCGTACGTCAAACAGTTTTTTTTAACATTTAAGTTGGTACAACTTATTTTTCACATGACTACGTTTGGGAATATTTTTATAAAATTTTCGCGAAACATCTGAAACGTATTTTAAATATACTTTTTGTACAATTTACAATTCAGATTGAGTTGACTTGTGATGTGTTTAACCGTGTATTAAATGCGTTTGTATGCTGGTAATAACGGACGGTTAATTTCTATATACGAGTAATATCACATGGATTATGTACGCACTATTTATAATATACATTAATATTCGTTTCGCGTTGGCATCTCTAGGCCTTGAAACCCCATTAGGTTCGCGTATTGATTCGAAAAACATCACGGACGTGTTAACAGATTTATGCAAACTAGACGAGAAAATGAATTCTCGTATTAAAAAAAAAAACGAAAAAACCCAGACGCGATATAATGACGTTATGTACTTATCTGACGTAATGTGTAATCGAATTTTGAGGAACGTAAAATGGCAATTTCTGTAATTTATCGATAACTTATCGATAATTTTCTTTAATTTTACAATAGTAAAGCCGTGTTGAGAGATACGTTTTGCTACGAGTTTTTCTGAAACATCGATTTTTACGTTTGTGAAAACTCTTTGATTGTTTCCTTATTTTTTACTTTTTTTTGCACGGTAAAATATAGATACATCCTTGAGCGTTCTTGAGCGAACGTCGTGCTCAAAGAGTTTCGAATAAAAATCACAAGTTCGAGTTAATTTTCAACGTCGAATAACATGGGTAGTTATACAACTTAAACTATATCGATTCCTTTTCGAAGTATATGGCAATCACGCCGTACTATATTTTAGGGCTAACGTAGTGAAATCAGCACGATAATCGTCGTAGATACGGGAAATTCGTCAGAGGCACTTTTGAAACATCAAAAAACGCGAAATTTGTTTCGTCCGAAATAAATCGTCGAGTCACTACATACATATTGTACGCAAATGAGAATATGTTTTACATATTATTTGTACAGGGGAAGCAATTTTTTCAGATAGAAAATAAATTTGGGGTTATAATATTTAACACAACGACAGAAATTTGTTTTCTGTTCTGAGGATAACGAAGATATATTGATTTTACGGAAATGCTTTTTGTTGGGAAAACGGTAAAGGATCACTTACGCCAAACACGAATTCTTTTTTTTTTCCATTGATTCTCGACAAATTAATTAAACGTAACTTAGACCGTTCAATCGCATACTCGTTGGTTTCCTTTATACTTTGTCAATTTTTTTTTTTTTGGCGTTCGAAAGGACTCGTGCTTTTCAAATCAAAGAATTCAAACTTTTTTTTTTTAACAAAATCGGAAAACAAACGTTTGTAAATTAAAGTCGATACGTTTACCCGGAAATTGACGGAAAAAAAAAAAAACGCGATGCGGTAAAATTTACACGCGCGATGCGGTTATTTTTTCAAAGACGTTTTCGAACAGTTTTCTTCCGAAATCGGCATGAATCGCGGAAGTAAAAATAACGCGTACGCAATTTACCTACTAATCTTAAAAAATTTAGTTAAACGTCGAATTCAACTTTTAAATGTGTTACTAACTGTTAGTTTAGGATTGATTTTCCGTAGCGAACAATTTTTCTTGTAATACAGATACAATACTCTAATCTTTTGATACGACGACTCTTTGGGTCGTATAAGGCGTTTAGATGGCGCTTTATTCGCGTACATTTTTTATCCGGTTCAAAGGCGAAAATTTCCAAAAGCGCCGAAAATTTTTACGCGCGATCGCAAAACCTTACGTTTAAACGTCGTTTTAATCGATCGTGACGTTTTTGCAGCGGGTCGCGTTTACACTCTCGAAACTCCAGACACGATCGAAACGACGCGTTTTTCTAAACATTTCGGGTGATTTCGTGCCGTTTTTTTTTTCGTAACATTCGCTACATTCCTATACTGTGCGCTTTTTTTAGGTATTTTTTCTTTTGCCTCTTCTATACGCTTCTTCGACATTTCTCGACGGTTTCGTCCGGAACACAGCGGTTTTACAATACTGGCACGGGAAAAAAAAAGTTCGTGATCGTTATAATATACGCCATCGCTTTCCGACGGCCGCGCGCGCACTCACTGTTCTGCAGCGACGAACCGGTATTCCGAACAGCTTTCGAATCGGTCGTCGTCGTCGTCGTCGTCGGGGAATTGGGACCACGTGCGCACTTTTTACGCCGCGGTCGGTCGCGCGTTTTTTTTATTTCCATCGCGCCGTCGTCTTGGCGCACGGCGTCGACGGTGTGCGCGCGCAAAGTCTCACGCGTTTTGCGCGACGTCCGGCCGAAAACACGTATGGCGAGTTCGACGAAAAAATATCGTTCTCGGTTTTTTATTTCACCGAAAGTAAGAAGAAATCTTTTACGGACGACGCACACGCGGTTTTTTTTATTAGATTCCGAGCGTCGGTGCGAAACGTATAAAACGTTGTTTTATGTTCCTGTCGACAAAATTTAGCGTGCGCAGCAGAAGGACGATCCGGGTGTCCAGAGTCAATCAGTGCGCTAATGAAAGAACTTTGGCGGGCGGGTTTTTTATTTTTTATCGAATTTCGCCGACTGTTTGAGATTTATCGCGAAAAAAACAAATCTTACGGAGGAAAAATTTTCCGATTTGTAAAACGACGTTTTCGTGCGCGGAAGGAGCGCTCCGTCCGCGTCGAACACCGCGTTGGGCTTTTTATTTGAAGCGTTATACTTGTGATATTTCCCGAGTCGTGTGCCGAAAACAGCGGCAAAAACGGCGGAGATTCCACGTCGTTTTCAAACTTTCATTAGATCGGAAAAAGTCTTTGCCAGGTAATTAACTTTAACAATTTCCCAAGTACGCCTTATTTTACCGCCTAATTTTGTCGAATACGGTTATCACCATCAAGACCGCTTTTGGCAACGATTCGTCATCACTTTCAGACGTTACGTCGCTTAAGCCACAATTTCCGAACCAGGGACCTAAACGGCGCGCGATCAAGAGTGATCCCGGCTTTTTTTTTACTTGTACTTTTGAAAGAGTCCACTTACTCGCGATCAACGTCGAGTTTTCTAGAAAATATTTCGGTTTTTTGTCCCCCGCCGTCAAAAAGACTATACATCCGAATTTTCATGGGTGATTGGCGAAGGGATTTTCGCTTTTGGGAGAATAAAGCGTGTTTGAAAATTGAATATATCCGCGTAATTGTTTTCGTTATCGATGAATCGTTTTTGAAAAAATTTAATCCAAAATTTTCGCCGATTCGTGTCGAGTGGCGGGGAGAACCGTACTGTATTAACACCGATTCTTCGCGGATCCATCGATTACGTGTTATGATGACAACGTAGAAAAGAAACTCTATTCGAGTTGAACGATGTGACGAAAAATTTTAAACGTCGTTTTATTCCGAATCGCTCAAGAAACTTCAATTTGTATCATTGCAAAAAAAAAAAACTGCGAACATAAAATAGGTTTTCTGTTAGTGAGCACGTTTTGAAAATTTAGTACATTGCATTTAATCTGCCGTAAAAATTTTATGAAAAATAAAAATGTTAGAACTATACTGTTTGAGTACCAACGCGATGAAGTAATTACCAAAATATTTTCTAAAAACAATAGCATACGCATACATAAGTTTTACCTAACTGAAAATTATTGATGTGAAATAAAATGTTAACCAAATTCAACTAAAAAATTATGAAAAATGATTTTCGTTCGAATCATTTTATTTTCCAACGTGAAAAATGTGTCAAAAAGAACAAATTGGTTACAGTTTTTTTTTTTTTTTTTTATTAAATCCTCTTTTTATCATATTGTACTTTGCAGTTATTGCACCCGTAGAATACGGTTATTTCAAGTAATTTTAATGAAATAATTTATTTTACACAAATCGTGGAACATCATTGGATCACGCCAAGTAGGTAGTCTCTCATCAAATCACCGTTAAAGCAATAACTATCGAAAATAACTCGCGTTCGTTTATATTTTGTAAAGTTCCAGAACCGACTAGGAAATAGTTGTACAATATGAAATCTTATCGACACAGTCGGGCATAAAAACTTATTTTCTTCAACGTTCGTTCGTATAACTAACGAGTCAATTTAATTTATCTCCGGTTGAGCGTGTATTCTCCCGTGTAGCTCTGATTTCATACGATTGTTCGCGCAGAAGACGAGAAACTTTTTAAAAAAAATTCGGTTTACTATGTATTTTTTTTTTCTGCTATTTATAACGCACAGAATTTGGACGACAAACTTGTCGAAATTCCAGTGCAACATACAATAAACACCTACTTTTTAATTTAGCGTTTAAAGTATAAATAATATTAAATATCGTCTTACCTCGTACTGCGACGAAATCTTCCACGTGAAAAGGATATTTCAACACGATCAGTGTAAATATTCAAACGTAAAACTATTACGATACACGCTTTGTTCGTGAGTCGGGGACGATGAAAAAAAATTTCAAATAAAAACGCACAAACAAAATATTGTTTTCGCCACGGAATGTGTGTTGAAAAAAAACGTTTTATTAAAAAGTCTTACAAAAATCACGAGTATGAAATGGACTCGATAAACGCCCGACGGTATATGACGCGGAAAAAAAACAAAAAATATGACAGTCGAACACCAAAAATTTAAAAGTCTCTTACAAAAATCGTTTGTACACTCGATGTATAATTATGTCGAACGAGAGAAAAAAAATTGTTCCCCGAACGATTCGGTCGGACGGTTTTTTTTTTTCACTTTTTCGCGAACGACCGTGTCGATTACCGCGCGGAATCGGACTGGGCGGCGAAATCGGCGTTCCGGCGGTCGCGGCGTCGTGCGCGCACTGCCATACACGCGACAACTACCGTCGGCCGGCGCGCGACCGCACGTGGTCCGCCGCCGCCGGGAGCGCGCGCGCGTCTTCTCGCCGTACGATGCAGAGCTTGTTGAATTTTAACAACTACTCGGAATATATTTTCGTACGATAAAAAGATCGCCTGGCAGCGTTCAGAAAACCAAAAATTGAATGACACAAACGCGATTACACATTATACGTGTATTGTTTATTTTTTACTCTGTCGCGGATTAAAATGCTACTCTTCTTTTCCACGGTCCCTTCGCCGTCTTCGCTTCTCCAACCGTTTCGTTTTTATCGTACGCCTTTTTTAAATCCATCCACTGTATTCGAATCGCGCCACACGTTACCAATAATATCGGTTAACCACGGTAAAAATAAAAATAATAACCGATAAATATTATTTTAAACGAAAAAAAAACACAAAAGTCACAAACTAATCGACATGAAGGATCAAACGTTTTAAGTTTCAAATACATTTTTCAAACGATTGAAACGTATTATCACAACTGTTATCTACCCGACGCGATGTTATTACCTAGAACGTTATCAATTACCGTGGTACGTGGTAGATAACCGTGGTTAAAAACATTATTAAAGTCATAATAATCGCGATTAAATTATCTATCTATTTTTATTTAGTTCAAACGTTTTTTGTATCTGAGAGCAACGATGAATCGTCGAAAATACGGTTCTGGGCGAGCTCGGTTGTCCAGCACGCGTCGTGGTAAAAACAAATTTAACACTAAAAACTTTTGTCAAATCTGCGTCTTTCAGTCTATTTCAGTATTGCGTAATAGCTTTTCAGCTTTAGATCATCAGTTCGGATGTTATGATCGAAAAAATCGATGTGCAAAATACACGTTTCCCGTGACTATTTGTATTTATCAATATAACACAAACTACGATACGTATTCGTATTGATAAATATTGCAACCGTCGTCAAGGCGAAACCACAAGCCTCTCGCTCGAAAACCTAGCGAAATTCAATATAAAACGTTAAAATTACGTGATGTTTTTTTTTTTAACATAATCGAATTACTTTTTTTGGCAATGACTACCAAAATAACGATCGGAACTAGCTGAGGGACTCTACCTGGGGCGTATTTAAAAATGTTTAATGCGGGAGAAGCACAAAATAAAAAAGCGGTTTTCGGAGTAGTCACTGCTCTGAATGAGTCGGTATTTTGAATTTTTTATGGTGTAAGTAATACAGGTGTATATAAATTTAAATATATTATAACGTATATGTGTGTAAATTGTAAAAGCAATGATAAATCGTTGTCTTCGAATAACGACGATTCAAAAGTATCCGGCGATAGAACTGAAAAAAAATTGTTCGAATTTCGTTCGCAAGTCTAACAAGCTGTGTTAACGTCAAGTCTTTCGAAGCGTTTTTAAAATTTATAACACGTATAATATTGCTTCAAAATAATGTTTTACATAAATTATGGATTTAAGTGTGATACGCATAAGGATGAGAAAAACAAAAAAGATCAATGTATACCTCTAACCGGTATCAAAACATAAATGTTCGATTGTAATGTTGCGAGTGAAAAAATAAAATTTAACGAGTAAAAAAATAGCCCTTGTGCCACTCCCTTAAATACGCCAATGAACACTACCTATGTTGAAATAGGTAATATGCAGGTTCGGTACGAGTTTCAAATGATTTCAAAAATTTTGGAGCCAAGTATAGAATTTGACGATTTTCGTAAATTTCCATATTTTTTTTTTTTGTAGTTTTTGTTTGATAAAAATTTAACCCACCACAAAACGTTTTAATAAAAAGTTGGCGACACGTGAATACATATTCTACTAAAAAAAAGTTCGAAAATCCATGATCACTACTTTTTTTTTCAGTCGTTTAAAATTGGAAAAATACAAAAATAGAAAACATCGTGTTCCTAAAAATATTTAACGTGAGGGCTGAGAGGAGTAACTTTGTTCGAAACAACCGTAAAATCTGTAAGATTTACAAAAAGCCGGTACCAACGTACTTACATTTTTTTATTGTAGTTTTTTATGATAAATTCAATCCCATAATAAACAGAATTTTCAACAAAAATTCTAAAACTTCGGATGTTTCACACATTCGAAACCATTTGATGGATGATGGAACGCTGGATTTTAATATGACATCGGTATAAAACATAGTGTAATTTACCGTGCTGCAGAGTAATAAGTATAATTTACGTATGTTTACCGGTAAAATGATAAAATATTATTTAGTATAAATTGTCAACCGAAAACAAGCTTTTCAAATTGTTGGTAAAAATAATATAAAGATGTCGTGTTGGTATAAAAACTTTGATTTTGACGCGTCACTCGATTTTAACAATTACTGTACTATGAACAAAACTTTACCTAGTTAAACATTCGTCTGTAGAATTTACCTAGGATATCTAAAATTTGGTAAAATAATAAAAAAATTGTATTCTTAGTTTGTAACCGAAAAAATCTAATTTCCAACGTCTTCTATATATTTTCCAAGGAGTAATATTGTCACGTATGAAAATAACGAGATAATAATAACGTCTGTAAACCAAAATTATCGTATGAACTGTGAATGTATTAAAATGATGAAACCGTTATTTATTTACTTTTTTTTTTTTTTTTTTTTTTTGAGTCCCTAAAGCGAAAATTTAAGTCTTTCCTTACCGGGGGAAAAAAAAAATACTGCGAAAAAGAACAAATTAGAAATGGGAAGATTTTATTAAATTTTGTGAGTTTTCAACACTCTCGTATGGAATCCAACCCAACAAGTATGTGCGTCGGCGATTTGTCAAAAAAGTGTGTGAATTTGCGTCGTCCCGCAATTTAGAGAACACAATGCTGTACGAGGTGGACGAGGAACGAAAGTGTTAATAATTGTTGTCCTATTGTAAAAGAAAAAAAAAAAAATACTGAGACTCTTCGGAAGAATTTCGTCGGATAAAATAATATATTGTTATTACGCGGGCATAAGCTATTATCATACTGACCTCTTATTTTTTTTTTTGATAATCCTCGCATCGGGATTTATTAAATACCAGGAAATATAGCTATTTGCGTTCAAATGTGTGTCCTGTAATCATTTAAATTTTTTCACAGTTTACTTTGACGTTATTTTAAACAGCCGTTCCGGGGAACCGTAATGATTTATTTCAAATTACAACTCATTATACACGATTAGTATTTGTGTCCGACGGATGCTTTCTATAGTGTCCACATTATGGAAAATATACGCTCGCGGTAACACGCTGCAGATTATATATTAATCGAGAGAAGTTTTTGAACAGTTTTTTTTTTTTTTCAACTCTTGTTTAGTCTGTTGTTAATATTTTTATTACGTACCCCATCGTAACGGTCCGTATAAACTCAAAACATAATCAGCACCGTCGCTCGTTTCTGCTTATATAACGAACATTAAACTATAGAAGTTTAGTAGAATATTCTCAAACGGTCGACACCTACGGTATCTTTTTTTCGAAGCGTGTACACCTGATAGTGCAACACCAGGTTGATTTTTCGTTATTTATTAAATTCGTTTATACAACACGACGTTTGATACCATGGTCGAAAAATTATTATTTTCTTAATTAAAATAAAAATAACTGGTTATACTCGTAGATAATAATGTAGGTAGGTACACACTTCTCACTGTTCTCGTACTTTTCGGTTTCTCTTATAACGCGCACCATAGGTTTACACACAGCGTGGTCTAGACGTTCTTTTATTTATTTATTTTTACTGTCGAGAATATTTTTAGTGTCTTAATAGTGTTGTAGATACAACGCGACCGCAGACCGAGCTAAACGCACTGTTGTCATCCACGAAACTTTAAACAAATAGTATTAGGCAGTTATCGTTGTGTTCACCGATGAGCAGCGGCGTTATACGATATAACTTTTTTTTAAAAACATTTCGTGTACCTACATACATATATTGTTTGTATTTTTATCCGTACAGACACGTCTCGTTAGACCGCACAGCGTTACTTTTCTGTAAATCACACTCTAAAACAGAGTGCTTCTGAAATCGCCATAACGTACGATACGGCACGAGAAAAACAGTGTATCTAAATGAGTGTTGGACCGCGTATATTTTTTCTGAAATAATTCCAAAAGGAATTTATGGTCCGCGACAAAACTGGTTTTTCGTATATACGACGGCACGTAACTACACAATATATATGTATATATATTTAGTTTGTATAATTATTTCCAAATTTAAGGGGTTTGGGGACCTCCGTTTGTCCATCACACACAAATCATAAGAATTTGGACGGTTCCCTTGTCAACATAATATAACTCGTCGATCTAAAAGATTAACGATCGTGACAAACGGTGCAAATTCGCCGTATGCACCTGCGGTCTACTTGTGGAACGACTTTCCGACGTTTTTTTTTTTTTTCCGTCTTGAGTCTTCCAAAACACTCTTTCTACGTTTATTTTTTTCAAATTCGCTTGGATTAAAGTGATAAAAACGAAAAATGTCGGAACACTGTACTCGAGTAGACTTCATCATGAACTCTAATCAGTTTTCAGAATTCATATTATCGCATCATCGGATCAATCCGTACGTATTTGGCGAGGAGATCGATATCGTTTTATGATTCGTGTGTGATATAGGCAGAGAAAAAGAAAATCTCCCAATCTTATATGCCTAAATATTGTGTACTTCGTAGTGTCGAAAGCACGTAAACATTTTTCTGATATTAGTATGAGAAATAGATATTTTATGTTGTGTAATCATTATACAAAAATATTGTTCATTATTAAAATTAGTTGTTTTAATCGTTTTTTTTTTTAATTTGTACCAGATATCGTAGTTGTTCGATACTTGTTCAAACTCAAACCAAATTGTTAGCATCTGTTGGTACTGTAATAATGATTTTTGTCATTATTTATTTACCTTTTTTACGTAATGTTTTGTGTGAAATTTAAAAATTCCATGTAAAAATGTTGTCGACCCGGGATGATACTTAATATTTTAAGTGTTTTTCAATATTTTTTATAATTTTAAAATAATGATCCAAAATTCAAATTTTCTGTAATTTCGTAAGACCCATAATTTACAATTTAGAATCTCCAAGCCTTAATACGATCTAAACATTAAATTTTGAAAATAAAAATAAATTATTTTCAACGTTCTTACATTGTTTCTTTACGTTATTTTTTGGAGATAATTTTTTTAAGAATCAATCAATCAATTCGAATTTATACTATAATAGTTATTGGACGAACGGAGTTCAACCATGATAAAATTTTCAAAAAATTTCGTCTTTTTATGAGTTCAATATTATAAGATTTGAAATTTACGACTGAACGAGTACCTAATATTGCATTCTTAATCCACCCAAATAAATGACCCACGACACGCTTTTTTTTTTTAATCGTTTAAATATTTTAGTCATTTTAAATATTTCGTGCAATTTATTTACATTAAAATAATTCAAAATTTTTTTTTTTCCGTGAAATTTTCAAACACTCTCTTGTGTACGGTACCCAGGTAATCGTTCTGCGAGGTATAATAAAATCGATGGTACGAAAAACGAATAAATACTCTCTCGGCCATAAATAACCAACGGGTTTTTAAAATGTTTTCAAGTATAATAGTCTAATAAGATCCCCACGGTTGAAAGGGTTAAGTATGCGTTGCATTGTAAAACTGCATTCATTGTATTCGACGAGTGCGCGTGCTCTAAATTCTTATCCAATTCCGGAATATTCTTTTCAGTTATTCTCGCATTTTAAAATTATATTAAAGACCGAAGTATACGGTTTTTAAAAAATTTCTATCCACTCGTGGATTTAATTATGCAATTATAAACAATTATTTATACACTTTATTTTAAATAAACGCATTTAATGCAGCAGTGCGTGTGGCGATAGTAAGTATTAGCAAGACACAATTCGCGTGTACATTCTATAGGTGTACCTACCGGTGAAGTGTATTCAGGTCGAATGACGATTTTATAATAATTAACGAGACAACATTGTTGAAAACCAAAACCGTAATTTGCACCTTACCAACAATAAATCGTATTCTAAAATAAAAACTATATGCATAATATATGGAACCAACTACCGAAAAATTGTAAATCGATAGAATCAAAACTGTTCTAAAAGATGGAAATACGTTTTTCCAAGAAAACGCTAAAACAATAATTTTGCCCATAAATCATAATGAAAAAATTGTTTTTAAATCAAATATATTGTACAGAGATGCGTTCATGGTAATTCGATTCATTCATTCTGTGGTGATTTTACAGTTTTTATAAAAACTCAACACAACTAGAGTGCTGAAGAAAAAAACATTTTCTGAAACATACCGAATCTTCTGGACACGTTCTCGACAATGTTGTAGCCACCACAATTTATAAATTCGTATAAAATCTAACTGTAACACGATACATAAAATAATATTTTCCTTAAGGTTCACACACACACACATATAGGTCAATAAGAATAATGCTAAAATGTGTACAAAAATACATTATTGAAATTGTGTATAGTATAATCAATTTTTGTCGAAAAAACGTTAAAATTTGTCATAGGACGTTTCGTCATTAATTTTCATACACCTAATAATAAAATATTGTAACACGCTTCTTGTGTGCCATACTTGAAAACTGCCAAACCAATAATCTCAGGATATAGACTGATGGAAGCCCAGGGCGAATAATATTTCAATTTACATATTAGAATCTGATAATTAGATGTATATGCGAGTTTTTTAATGCCAAAGTTATTTAATTTTCAACATTTTCTTCTACAAATCGCATTGAACTGTTGTAATATTTGTTTGTGTATATTATTATGTCATAAGGAAAAGATGCAATTCGCAACTGATCGCGCCTTTCTTATAACCCCCGCGGGTGTTAAACGATATTCCTTTTTCTATCGCAAAGTCTGTGTACGACAAAGTAGATTATTATTCTATTGTCAGCCGTTGCCATGGTTCTTGATTATAATTTAAAAAATACGTTCTCAAAAAAGTTGTAAAAAGAAAAAAAGGTTTTCGAACGTTGCTATCCGCAACGTATTACCGACAGAATGTATTCCGTACTACAATTTTTTTTTACCATTTATTGATATTAGATCAAAATTATAACGAGATGATTAAAAAGTGCGTTTTAGAGCGATCGCGACAGTCGGAAGTCCTAGTGGTCTCGCATAGGCGTTCGTGTTTTCCCACAAACATGTTTGATATAGAACATCGAATTGTTCTTCTCAATTGGTCGCGAAAACACCCGCAATATATTATGGAGACACCGTTTGAAAATATAATTTCCTTCGCCTGCTTAACGTGCGACTAGAGTTTTTGTCGTTTAAAGACCTATAAAGTTATGATTATCGTAACACTAATCAAACGGCAGCGGAGTCCGCTATATTTTAATGTACAGAAAAACAACTTTCACTGAGCATAAATTACATAAAAATAATCGAGTGGCCGTCGGTTGGAAAAAACAAAACAAAATCCATTTTTTTTTTTTTCATACAAGATCTACAATATATATATATTTAAGTGAACCAATAATATTATACGCTTAATTAACGGCTTTCACGGTTAATCGACGACGGAAATAAAACTCGAACGCGGGCAGAATTTTAGCCTCGGGCTTACCGAGCGTGTTTATACGAGTTATGAATAATAATATACGACAATTTGATTTCAAAATAATTCGAACGTATTTTTTAAATTACCTGCAATTATTTTTGACTCAATATTATACGTGCACCGTTCTCGTGAAAAGTATTATACTCAAAAGAGAATTATTCGACAAACTATAGTATAATATGCATATTGTAATCGAGAATATATTTTTTTTTTCGCACTTTTGTTATAATTTTCGCTACTTAAGCGGCCCCATTGTGTTATGGACACTGGTTTGACGATCGCCGAATCACTTTTTACGCGCTTTCCTGTGTAAAAACATTTCACAGAAAGACGCGCACAAAAATATACAAGTAACGAAAAAATAATAATACATTAATTTTACCCGTGAACTTTTATTTTCGACCCGTTCAACAATAGGCAAGTTCAATAAGACGTCCCTCGCCACACGAATTTTTTTTCCTCAAAGAACGCGCGCACGTTTTAAACAGAATCGTTGGATTAGACGCAGTATTAATAATGTCTTGTCGATCCAATATATAATTATATTATTGTGTCGTTTGGTTCAACCCGTCCGATATCGGATTCAAACGGTTTTTTCGCTGGAAAAATCAAATATTACCAATTATTATAACGACATTGTGCTTTTATACAATCATTATACATCTTTTATGCAATCGCCTTCGTCGTCGTCGTTTTCGTGACGCCTCAAAAAAAATGAAAAAATAAATACGCGTCCCGCTCGGAGTACCTACCTAAGTTCCGGGTCGTTGTAAAAAATTTATAATATTGCAAAACATTATGTTTACAGTGCGATATATCATACCGTTATTATTACACTCCTTGTCATCGTCGTCGCGAGTATCGCGCTGAAAATGAAAACATAATTCGCATTACACTACGATAATCTATTTGAATATTACCGCGCGTGTTTGACGACGAGTCCCCGGACATCGTAAATAATCGTGTGTGTACGATAGATGTGTGTCCTTCAAGGACGATTCGCGCATCCTATTTGGCTAGTTTTCACGTCCGTTTCTCAAAAATGATATTATTGCCCGTGTAACCGTGTCCGCTGCCGTGCTGTCGAACTCCGCCGGAGCGCTTTCTCCTGGTCCGTCTCGATGAAATCTTTCAAAAAATAAATCAATCGTTGTTATCAATCGTTGTTCCGTCTATATAGACATTGTTGACAACGATCGGAGACTTTGACGGTTATCGGTGGACGTATTTTGCTGTTTTTTTTTCGTCAACAAAATACATTTCAACGCACACAAAGTACTACGTCACATTTTGTACAGTGTTATCGTTGTACAGACCACCGACTCTTGAAGTACGATTTCGTTTACGCGTTCTTGTGTAAAACACGCGAGATAAACTTTCGTCCTTGAACTTGTCAGCACTTGTGTGGCGGATTCGTAGCGATCGAACCGGTAAAAATACGCTGGAATTTAAGTAGTTACTCGCACACGAGACATTATTACGGAGACCCCGGCGGTCGCTTCGGAAAGAAAAAAAAAAAACATTTCTAAAAACAGGAATATTTTAATGTACACACAACAAGCGCGGTGGTGGTGCTCTCGCGGCCGGATTCGTGCGGAATTCGTGCGTTACAATGTCGGTGCGCGTCTTCTGCTCGTGTATTGTACGCGCGTTACAATGATTGGTAACAACAATAAATAATAATATAAAGCGTCTATATACCTACCTACCTGCACGTTTAAATGTAACCGTAGGATGGGTCACGGCAGTGGCGACAGTGGCGGCGGCGGCGGCGGCGGCGGCGGTAAGATGACGTGTGGCGCCCGACGGAACACGTCTCAAAGAGACGAGCGGCGGTGACGATTATATTATTAAATGTTCGTCTGTGCCATAGTGTGTGTGTGTGTGTGTGTGTGAACGTGTGGGCAAATCGTTTGAGTGTGCGTGAATGATGTCGACGGCGTCTGTAGCAGTACGGCGCGCGCGACGTCACAGTGGCGGCGATGCGTCCTAACGCGCACTGGAAATAAGCGTGTCCCGAGAAAAATAAGCGCGAAAAATGAAAACGTAATTGGTTTTCGTACCGTTCAACGAGACATATTTAATTTATTAGCCGTGTTTTCTCGAATAAAATTCGCTCGAGTTATTATGACGACACAATCTTTCGAACCGGATCATTTTTGTCGTAACGTTATGGGTATATCGCTCGTAAAGTGATCGGCCGAGCACAGCTCAAAGAGTAAATAAATCTTACGAATTAGAATATATATTTTTTTTCATGTGATGGCACATTAAACAAACAAATTTTTTTATTGTGTAAGTTCGCAGTAATAGGATAGCTACGTAATATTAAAGCCACGATTTTTAAAACATGACATATTTCATACCGAATACAAGCTTACCTACCTGGTTTTTTTTTTCATAACTGATAATTGAAAGCTATATAGATAAAAATTAATGGAAATGATTTTCACTGCGAAACAGTGATCTATTCCTATTAACGAACGCCGCGAGGTGTTTTTGAGTGAATTACTCGGGACACAAAATCAATTCAAGTGATATTCACTATAAAATCGCCGTCATAGCGAGTTTCACTCGCAATCGTTCGCCCGCAAGCGAGTCGTGCCGGCGGCGAAATTCGCCCGAAGCTACAAATAAAAATTTGATTAATAGTTTTTTTTGATGCTTTTTTTACGGTGCCACTCTATTCTGGTACTTTTTTTTTTACAAATCTCTTTTCGGAGACTTATTTTCCGGAACATTTTTTCCCGTTCACCCGTAAGTGCCGCAACTGTCGGTGGTGCTGGCGGTGCGCTGCGCGACGAAATCGG